>JAKLNL010000044.1:0-181371 GCA_022814505.1 Talaromyces liani
CCCCCCCCCCCCCCCCCCCCCCCCCCCCCCCCCCCCCCCCCCCCCCCCCCCCCCCCCCCCCCCCCCCCCCCCCCACGGGTACATATGAACTCACAAGGCAGGGGTCCAAATAGCCAATTAAACCAGGAATCAAGCTGAAGAGATTAGCCATTGATCATTTCATGCACGGCTGGTACTACCTCAGCCATTACAGCCAATAGTATACATGCCGTGTGAAGATCATTGATATTATGGAGATAACAAGGACAGGGATCGCATCACATAGTCATAGCAGCTTTGAACACATCATATTTATGAAAGCAGGGAACCAATCAGGGCATACTATGTAGCTGGAAAGAGTGCGCTCTGCTCTCTTGACTCAATAGGTATAGTTAAGCTTCACTAGACGTGAAGATCCGGAGACTATCCGGAGACTATCTGGAAAGTGACCGGATCGTATCCGACGATCAAATATCCACCTTTTGTACCCAGTGTACGGTATCGTATTACCAAGGCCATTGTAAGCTGAATATGTATTATGAATAATTTGATCTACTAATTCTCTACATTATCAAGAATGCTCCATCACGTTGTCTTCGTCAGCATGTCCCTCGTCCAAATAACCACTGAGGTCATATAATTCAATGACGCCGCCATGATCTGCGTCGACGACAGTATTCTCTCTCTCTGGAGATGGGCCGTTTCCATTGCTACCGGAAGACCCCCGCGCGCTAGGATCGGGCTTATGACGATGATAGGCATAGGCGTATGCGTCTGAATAGGTGTATGCGCTCATAAACTTGCGACTGTTTGTGCGGAGTGGGTCGTTGGACTGCATCAGTCCAGACTCGAGACCAAGATAAAACGGCTTGAGATAGGGAACACAGCTAGTGACGATGCTGAGATTCTGGACCAGTTGTGCACACAAAGCCGCTTTCCATATGTCTGATGTCGGGTTTGTCGAGTTGTATATGTCTCGAGAGTAAACAAGCTGGCAAATTGTAGCTATAATAACTCTACCAAGAGTTTGAAAAAAGTCAGCACTACCAGCCGTAATTTTTTTTTTTTCTCTCTCTTTCTTTCTTTTTGTTTTCAAAAGGGAGACGCACAAGAACCTAGATGCAAAACATGCGATGATTGTAGCCTTCCGACGCCATTGAACACGGAGTCTTAAAAACATAAACGTGGGCAGGAGGATCAACATCAAGTCGGTCACCATATTGAGTACTCCAAATGAGGTCCAGAATGCTGCCTTGAGCAGAAGTGTTTAAGTCAACCAGTGTGCCACTTCAAGTCAAAATCGAGGTGTCAGGCTTACTCGGTTCACACATCGGTTGCCAATAAATTTCCAGGCGTGTGGGAGATGGCATTCAAAGGCAACCACCAGGAAAGCAGACAGCGCCCATAGAAGGACAAAGATGCCGACCCCAAAAGCCAATCGTAAATGGGATTCGATCGGTGTCACTTGGACGAGAAGAAGAAGAACAGCAATTTTGGCAAGGCCTAACGTCCAGATACTCAATATATCTGAGGCATAGAGGGACTGGATACACAATCACAAGAGTTATTAAAAGAAACCAAAACCGGTCCTGTGAAGCTTACTTGCTGAAAGTGGGATATTTGCGAGGCGCTCAAGGTAGCTATGTTTTGTCCAAGGCCATTGTAAATTGCCACAGTCACCGCAGCTGTTTGTGCACTACCAAATAGCTGAAGGAAACGATGTCAGCTAGAATGCCCTTTCTGTATTGTATAAATAAAGATAGGATGTATGTACCAAAGCGATCCAGGTGACAATATCATCGCCTTCGAATCTACGAGCGAATGTCCATCGCGTTACCATACGAGTGCCAACCGCCAACCAAAGGACACAGAACAGAAACCATGAAATAACAAATACAATGCGCCCTGGGTTGTCTGCTGTGTTTTCCGCCGCCATGTTATACACAGAGTGCGCCAGGTTATGGCGATGGCGAAGGCGATGGAGAAGGCGATGGCCTCGAAGGGCAAGCCAAAAATCAGTACACTACATATACAGTGGGCTCGTAATTTGTCGCATATTTCAGGGCCTATCAGTGTTATTTTGGTGTGAGACCCTTGAATTGATCGGCATGCAGCGATCAGCAGTCGTACCATGTATTATTATGCACTGTAACCACATTCGCAGCAATGAATTTGTCATACTAAATGTGCCCAGCGAATAATCACGCGTAACTCGCTATTGATAATATTAATCAGGCATCGGTCGAGAAGAAGAGGGGAAAGGAACGATTTCTTTGTTAGGTATCTATTTTGTCATGTGATGAGCAGTTTTTCATGGACTCAAAATCAACCTCGTTCAACTCAATCCTATCAATCAACTTGTATCATCAAACTGCCATGGCTTTTGCACTTGCTGAAGTCACTTCAGATGGTGATTTTGACGAACTAATTCGTCTTTTATGGCGCGCCTACTCTGCAGAGCCTCGCGTCACACCACTTCCCCTCACGTTCCCTGCCGACGATGACAGCGCTGCAGCGTGTGAAAAACAGGTGGCTCAATGCCAGGCAGCCATGATGCACATGCATCACTCAGATCCTACAAGTCACTGGCTCAAAGTGACTAACGTAGCCACTGGCAAAATCATCGCTGGTTGCCGTTGGCACATCCATGAGAAAGACCCGTATTCGAATGCTCCTGACAAGCCGTTCAGTATCCCCTTTTGGCCTGAAGGAGATCGCAAAAAATACGCAGAGAAAGTTGTAGGCGCCATTGTCCAGCCTCGAAAAACCCGATATCGAAAACCACACCTGAGTATAGCTTCTTCTGTTTCGTTATTGTTGTTAATTCGAACCTCAACTGTGATTAACGAACAAAATCTCAGGTCTCCAGGTTATCTTCACTGATCCCGACTATCGTAATCTTGGCGCCGGTAGGATGATGATGGAATGGGGTACAAAGAAAGCAGATGAAATGGGTCTGGAATCTTTTGTGGAGGCATCCTACCTCGGGTCGCTATTGAACCAGAAGTTTGGGTTTATTACCGTGAGCAAAGAATTGGTCGATACACATGTTCCTGACGCGAGTGATGAATGGAAAGATATGGAGACGCGATTTCCACCCCCTCCCGTGTACGTTTCTATCTCAACTGGATGACTCCTCTGGGTTATGCTAATATGAATTTCTTACAGTTACTGCATGTGGCGACCCGTTGGAGGTCAATATGAAGAAAACATGTCTTTGCCTTGGTAAATCTGGCCTTGGTCAATGTTATCTTCTCCCTCTAGCTGTATTTACAGGAAGAACCAAACACAACCCTGATGAAATAGCTCCTCACTCTCCGTCTTGAATACCATTACTTGATCTCACGATCGATGATCCATTCCCTGCGCCTGCCACGCAGGAGTGTGTACTCTTTCAACACCAGACTCAAATAAAGGCTGTGAAGCCATGGAAGCTTCTTCGAGGATCAGATGAAGACACCGGGGTTAGGAACCGCCCCATCTACATCGTCTGAAATCCCGCATGGGGATCCCGAACACTCTCGTTCCCTGAGCTGCGATGGGACACTCAGTGCAAATGTAGTGTACCCAAATGTGACAATAGCGGCAAATAAATAAGAAGTGAAGCGCATTTTGATCTGCATCTCCACATTAATCGGGAGCAGGAGAAGAGTAAGGGAAATAGAATGAACGAACATACCACAAAGTTCGATATACTTGAAATGTGTGCCGGTTGATACGGGGTAGGCTCTGATAATGGAAGAGCAATGAGGGCAAGAAAGACTCGACTTGATTGATGTGCTTCCAGGAGCAGAGTCGACATGCTTACAGCACCAGGTTCATAAGTCACTTTAACATCGTTCGATTCTGCTAACAGGCCCCATTTATGCCCAAGGCAGTGTGGTAACTCTTTCCAGCCTGCATAGACAATGCTGGTCAATCACATTTTATTGGTCATTTCTTACTTTTAATTTGCTTGTATGTATCAATACGGGTCCATAAATGTTAACACCGAACGCTACATAGCCCTGCTACGGCCCTGTTTGTTTGCCGTTTAGGCGCCGGATCGGCAGGCTGAACAGCTCACGCATGCGCCACTTCGTTATTTTTGGAATGCCTACACCCCCATGGTATACGTAATACCTGCAGGGGTGCGACATCCCACTGTATCCAGATTTGGGTCACATCCCAAGGAAGGCTTGCTCAGCTCAGCGGTATACTGCTGACACTGACAACTTTACTAATAAAACGTAAGTGTCAAAGGGATTAAGGATCTGACAGGCATGGTTCGATTCGGAATGAATAATCCTTCGCTTTGCTGATTACTTCGAGTCTTTTATTTCCCACAATAGATACTATGCCAGACAAGGACGAAAGATACTATCGTCCTTTGCTACAGGATGGCGGCGAGCAACCATTCCCTGTTCAAGGGCAGACCTATAAACGTTACGCTCTTGTATCCACGATCCTGTTGATTCTTTCGATATCTTTGAACATCAAGTTCATAGTCGCAGAGTTCGTGTCTACTAATAACCATCGCACGGAATACGGTTAGTTTTGTGCTTTCTTCGCCTTGTGCTGCTGCATTGCTTATTTCCCCAAGCTAACCTCGCGGATGACATCCTGCTGCCGTGGACCAATACAACCGATTACACCAGCTCAAATCAGACTCGATCCGATGAAATGTTTAAAGCGCTCAATACGGATGACGGGGTGATCGCCGTCGATCCTGAATGGGCTGCTGCTAGAGGCCTCCCGCCGAGCACTGGACGCTTTCCGTGGGACACTGAAAAACGAGTCTATGTGGTTAATGGATACCATGGAATTCACTGTATTGTAAGTCTTGCCTTATCCTCGTATTATATTTTTACCTCGCTCACAACAACCAGGCACAACTTCACCGCTCGCTCCGGGAGTATCGTGACGGCCTCCCTCAAAGCCATGCTTTTGAGCACAATAATCACTGTCTCGACTGGCTGCGCAACGACATTATGTGTCACGCCGACGACACGCCACTCTACACAGACAATACCAGACACTCGACCAACGGAATTGGCCAGATGCGTCAATGCCGAGACTGGGGAAAGCTGGAAAAATGGGCCAAGACGCATCACGCGTGTTTTCGTTATGGCAATTTTGTTGTCGACGAGAAGAAGGAAGATCAGGTGGGCCGGTTCAAGTTTTGTCCGGATGACTCGCCTTATTTGCCTCGAGTGAGGAGTTATTATGGGAAGGGCGAGGATTGGTTCCCGTCACATCTGCCCTATGAGGATGTAGAATAATAACATCTGGGACTTTCAAATATTTTCTCTTGGAAAACCTTTGACCTAGCCACAATGGCAATTCCGTCCGTATTATCATAATTTTGACTTTTTGCGTGGTTTATATAATATATTGCATTGAAGTTGGTCATTTTCAAACTTATTTTTGAAATAGTTTACATATCTTTCTTATATCATTATATTAGAACATTCTAAAATTAAATGATATAGGGTTTGTTTGGGCTTATGTCGGAACCAAAAAGGTAATATACGGTATAACAAATACCAACTGCACCAAAAGGAGTATCCATTAGAGGGGTTTCTTGGTATTGGTATGTAACAGATGCGAACGTTCTGTATGCGCTCATATCTTTCCAACAAATTATACCTAAATTTCACGGGACAGCTCAAGCAATACCGCATGGCTTCGTTACCGTTGAGCCAATCTTTACAGCGAAGATGGCTTGACTATTATTGGCTAGTTATTAAAAATACCCATAGGGTCAGTTCCACTCGTCTGGCATGCGAACGATTGTGGATTGAGTATAGAAATGGCGCTGTTTATCCTGCGATGTTTTGATGTCGGCAAACATGCCGAGCCTGGACGGCGGAGAGTTGTCCGCGGAGGATGATCCCCCGTTAATTCCCCACCCAAGCTGTCCCAGCATGTACTTACGGGACATCATCCTCCGTGACGTCCTCGACTCTCGCCCTAATTTTGCCAATTGAATGAACATACCATGTGATGCTTGTCCGATAAGCGCCAATTGGGGAAGACTGGCGATATTCGCAGGTCATTTAGAGCTAATAGCTCAAGCTCGAGCTCTACCCAACGACTTTTAAAACAAAGCCCTTTTCTTCGATTCTCTCATTTCTAGAGAAAAATAACCGCATTTCACCAAACATATCTTGCGATCAATCTCCCCTGTATGTCCCCCTCAAACATGTCCCTCCCATCCTCGTGCGACGTCCTAGTAGCCGGAGGCGGCAACGCCGGCTTCAGCGCAGCAGTAGCCGCCAAACAAGCAGGCGCAAAAAATGTCATCCTAATCGACAAAGCCCCCGAAGAATGGGCCGGCGGAAACACATTTTTCACTGCAGGAGCCTATCGTACCGCTCACAACGGCGCTGCCGATCTACTCCCTCTCGTCAACAATGTGGACGAAGCAACCGCGAAAAAGATCGATTTGGAACCATACACCACACAGGATTTTGCGAATGATTTGCATCGCGTTTGTAAGGGGCGGTCTGATCCGGCTATTACTAGAGTGCTTGTGGAGGAGTCGTTTCCGACTATTCAGTGGTTGAAGGAGAATGGGATTCGGTTTCAGCTTTCGTTTAATCGCCAGGCGTATGAAGTGGATGGGCGGCTGAAGTTTTGGGGTGGAATGGCGCTCAAGACGGAAGATGGCGGGAAGGGGCTCATTGAGGATCATAAAGCTAATGCTCGTCGGCATGGTGTTAAGATTTACTACTCTACTGCGCTGGAGCGGTTGTTGACGAATCCGGGTACCGGCGCGGTTGAGGGAGTCGTCGTGCGAAATCAGGGGAAGACGGCAACTATCAAAGCGGGAGCCGTAGTTCTTGCTGCCGGTGGCTTTGAGAGTAACCCTCGCATGCGTACTCAGTATCTGGGACCTGGTTGGGATCTGGCCAAAGTGCGTGGTACACCTTACAACACAGGAGACGCCCTGGAGACCGCCATCCGAGACGTCAAGGCAAAACAAGTCGGAAACTGGTCTGGTTGTCATTCTGTAGCCTGGGACGCAAATGCTCCAGCACATGAAGGTGACAGAATTGCATCGAATGAGTTCACAAAGTCCGGATACCCTCTTGGTCTCATGTTCAACAATAACGGGGAACGATTTGTGGATGAGGGTGTTGACTTACGTAACTATACGTACGCGAAGTTTGGTCGTGCGATCCTCAATCAACCTAACCAGAGCGCTTTTCAAATTTGGGATCAACGGGCAATTCCTATGCTTCGATCCGAGGAGTATCGCCCGGAGCGTGTGCGCCAAATTATTGCCAACACCATTCCCGAGCTCGCTGATAAACTTGTTGAATTGGGGCTCGAGAATAGGCAAGCATTCATCGACAATATGAACAATTACAATAAAGCTGTCTACGCTTTCCAAAAGGAAAATCCACACCAGAAATGGGACCCTTCGATCCGTGATGGTGTTTCCACCCAATCCAAAGCGATACAGTTACCATTGGCGAAGAGTAACTGGGCACTGCCTCTGGATAAAGGTCCCTTCATGGCTGTTCACGTTACATGCGGAATAACTTTTACATTTGGAGGACTTGCCGTTAACCCGCACACGGCGCAAGTTATTTCCTCAGTGACTGAAAAGGGAGTCGAGAATCTGTATTGCTGTGGTGAGATGCTTGGTGGTTTGTTCTATGACAACTATCCAGGTGGTAGTGGTTTGACGTCGGGTGCTGTGTTTGGTAGACGGGCTGGCGCAGCTGCGGCGAAAACGGCGGTCGAAAATTCTAGAAAGGGGACCGTTGATAGCAGAGCGAGGTTGTAAAGAGAGAATCATGTCGGAGCAAACCATCAAATCTTCGACTTATCTCCGAAGGCTAGTGAGCCATGTATGCGGTTGTATAGATCAAGATAGATCATCTAGTTCGAATATATTCAAGGTGACAAATCTTGATTGTAAAGCAACGAACAAATGTAATTGAAACATACAACCATGGTAAGACGCCGGGAAAGGATGATGATGTCTGATACAGGGGTATAATGACAATTCCAGTCTCGGAAAAAGCGTATTCAAGGAATATGTATTTACGCTCGACGTTGTTTAAGTATAAACATAAAATCACCTGCAGGGAGGACCGTATTAGTATTCGATGGCTGCGAGCAACTGGGGGTTCATGGACTAGGAAAAGATTGCCAACTTACGCGCAATCTGCCAATGCTCTGCGGAAAAATTCAAAATAGACCAAAGTGCCTCGACTTCCTTCTCCAAGGGGGAAGATGCTGGAGTAGTAGGGGGTTGATCAAATCGACCGTGTTCCTTCATTTCAAGCAATATCACATACGTCATGTGAACAAAATACGGAAATGTTTCTCTGAATATTCCACTATCGCCGGTAGCATTAGCTATGGTGAAGCCTGGATGTTTGAATAGATGATCGTCGAAGAAATCCGAGAGGATACGAAGCATGGTCTCGAGCGCTCTGGTGGATTCAAGATTATCTTGCTCCGAAAAGTGGAAAGAATTGCTCATTCTGAGTCGACTTTTGTGAAGGTGAACAAAAGCGCTAGTAATTCTCATTAGCGTTTAACACTCTGCGTTGAAGACGATAAGTCAACTCACTTTAACCCAATTGCAATGGCTTCGCAACAAACTCCTACCCCTAATCCGATGATAATGGTTAAATACTGCAAGAGGCCCCGATCGACCGCTTGGAATCGTAGCCGACCAGCGGGGCTCATTACCTCTGGATCCCGCACAACTCGCAACACTAATTCTAGCCAGACAGCAGCTCTAGCCTGGAGATGGTACGCTAAGTAATGTGGATCAGTACTCAAGTACGATTTCGCGGACTCCAGTTCGAATGCTAGACGGTCGTTGTTCATGATTTCCGCTTCGTCAATATTAATTGGCTTGATGGCATATCCATTTTCCAAGCTGAGCATTCTGGATGACTGTCAGAACTCAAATTAAAACGTCAAGATAGGAAAAGCCAACCTTTCATGAATTTTTAGTCCCCACCACAATTTCAAGATGTCATGCTGTTTAGAAGATTCTGCTCCAAATGGCGGCAAACTTAGAGAATCATGTACACCTCCAAGCTGCCTGATTTGAGCCATGCTTGAACATACGTTCATAGTCATGTAGGAAGGGTTGAGCATTCCCTGCCCGTACTCGTATATGGAAAGAAATAGGCCCGCTTTGATTATAGTTGTCGATGCTTCGTGAATTGTGGCTGGCTCCCAAAATAGTCGTTTGACGGTCGAGTACATCGACTCGCGTAGGGCGTCAGGCTTGTTATCATTGCCCTTGCTCATCAACGGCCTAGTAAGCATAGACATGGTGAGGAGCAACAAGATTGGTCCTTGAGATGCTTGAAATATGTCATCCTCACAGATCTCGCGGAATGTATCTTGTTGAATGATGGGCATCCACCGCGGACAAGAGGCGAGAAATGCAGTGGCTAGCTCGATTATCAGTTGCCTATGGTTGATGACTATTGCATTTAGCCGAGACACATAAGCCGGGCCTAATATACTCTGGAGATGAACCAAGTCATTCGCTAGCGTTTCTTCGTTTGACAGCTGATAGACACAGCTGATAGATTCTGCCTGTATGATATTACTCTTGTCTGCCGGCAGTCCCGTGGCCCGATAATGGCATTTGAAAAGCAGCCTATTGATGCATTGAGTCAGCATGCGTCAGTTGCGGGTACCCAAGCAGCCTATGATCGGGGATGAGAGTCCAATATAGGCTGAGAATGAAGCTAACGACTTGAATGCATACCGTTCACACTGACCACAAATGGGGTATGCTTTGTCACACTTTTTCTTGCGCTCGCTACATTTCAAGCACGCTGATTGGGCCTGCATATTAGAGGATACCTCTGTGAAAGGCGTATCCCTGATGTATTTGGGATGGAATGCGCGATGTAGCTGTATTGAACCGACTTGAAGTCGAGAGGAGCAAGAAACGGAGTTGCATCTGAACAAGAGTGGATTAGTCAGAACTAAAAAAATGAAAACGGGACCCACTCTCCGACCCCGGTCATTTTAGCCCGATCTGATTCCCAAATCTCCACTTATCCGTCTATCAATGGTCAGTTTATTGAAGTGGACCCGTAAACGCTACATAACAGCCAATCATACCCTGAACCCTAAAACCTACCAGACTTTGGCATTTGCATAATTCTACGCTAACCCAGAATGGATCAAATTCCATGCCTGGAATAGGCAGTCCCTCATGGACCTTTTCTTTGGGGTCCGTAATACCGTCGACACGCTATTCCCAAGATGGGAATTATCCAAGTTCCACGATCCCAGCTCAGTAGCTAATCAGATTGCTCTATTCATCCTTACTTAGGAGCGTACTTGGTGATTTCTATAAAGGTGCTTCGCAACATATGGAGAATATATCTCTACAGTCACGATTCCCATGCTATTTCTTAGAGATTGTGGACGCTAGTAGTGTATCTTATCCCTATTTGATAATTGTAAGGTGAGGAAGCCTGCTAACTATGTGAAATTCTTATACCTAGGTACGAAGTATATAATCTTATATATAGTTTATCTGTGTAGTTATTACTACTAGAATAGTAAGCTCTGATTGGTCCAGAAATCTATAGTAGCATAGAAAATAATTACTATCTTAGGGATAACGTGTCGATGGTATTACGGACCCCCCTGTTCTCACACGGAGTCACACCTGCTTCTGTTTCGTTCTATTTATCAAGCTTATAAATTCGATAATTAACAATCGGTACTATTATCTACGAGGCAACAGCTCACTGGGTGATATATAAAGCAAATCTACTGGCCTCCAAATCAAGATGTTTTCTATTTATATTTCACTCCCTATCTGGATCACTTTCATAGACTGATTACACAAGCTGCTGGATTCGCCATGGGTCTACAACCCTACATCCCTGAGCTACCAAAAGATACCAATCTTGAAAGCCGAACTGTCCTCATCACTGGCGGTACAAACGGTATCGGCTTCGAAGCTGCCCGTCAGTTTCTTACTTTCAAAGTCCCTCGTATCATAATCACAGCTCGCAATGCATCTAGGGGAGCAGAATCTGTGCGAGCTCTTCGTGCTGATCCCGAAGTTGTCAAACACAATCCCAACGCTATTATAGATGTTTTCGACTTGGACCTTAATGATTACAAGTCCGTGATCAAATTCTGTGATCAGGTTAAGAGGGAAGCACCTGATTTAAATGTACTAGTCTGCAATGCTGGTATGGCACAGATGGGTTTTAAGATGAGTGTTACCGGGCATGAACAGATTATGCAGGGTTCGTAACTGCCTTATCCCTTGTACCCCAGCCTTGCTAATTTATGAACTTACGAAAAGTCAACTGTTGGAGCAATTTCCTACTCGCGCTGGAATTGCTGCCCGTCCTCCGGGCGACTGCGGCAAGAAAAGGAAACCCGTCTCATCTCACATTCGTTGGATCCGGCATGCAAATGGCACATACTCTTGCCTCAAACCCCGTCCCTTCATCCGAGAACGTCCTCACCTTTTTCGACGATGCCAAAACTGCCAACAAATTGAAACGTTACAACGACAGCAAGCTTGTTGTGAATGCTTTTATCCACCATCTTGCCTCAATAGTGCCAAGCTCAGAAGTCATCGTCAATAATTTCTGTCCAGGCGCTGTCCCGACAAATCTTGAACACAACACTCCCTGGTTGATCAGGAAAATTGTGTTGACGGCCAAGAATTTAATTGGAAGATCAATCCAGGAAGCAGGTAGAACGGTCGTCTACGGAGCGGCTCTCGCTGGGCCAGAGAGTCATGGGAAGTTTTTGCAGCACAATGCAGTCGTCCCGTAAGTACCCACGCTGTCCATGGTATTCACATTTGACATCATAACTTCATACTCCAATTTTCATCCTCAAACTGGAAATGACTTGACCTGGCTAACATGACTTCTTATCGACCACAGTGGGCCACCATTTCTCGACGAAGGCGCAGGGAAGAAATTCACTCAAAGACTGTGGACCGACACATTGACCGAACTTAAGACCGTCGATCCGCAAATAGAGGTCTGAGGATAGGTAATCCTTTTGGCTTGGCCAGCCATATCAGTTAATGGTACAAGTACTTTCGTTCTATAATTGTTTTTGGTGTGTCTGTAAAATGATTTTTGAAGCTGGAATGGTTGGATACTTTTGCCTTCTACTTGGGAAATAATCTGTTAGTTCTTCATGTTCTTACGTTCAATCGACATCAACTTGTTGCTCGAACTGTTACTCAGATTGTGTCGAATGTGATCCCCAATGATAATAGACTTTCCTATCTCGTGTAGATATTTGCTTTATCAGGTAATTACTGAAGGACGATTGAACGCGATATAGTATTCATAAATCATAAGATGTTGACAGTGATGAAATTTTCCACCATGACGCGCATAGAAATGAGAAATCGAAATAACTAGACGAGGAAGGAAAAAAGGGATATAGTTTTCCATGGCTGATACAAACATCAATCCAGAACAATTACCTCTGGTGTAGTGATTTTGCTCATTTCCCCACTGATAGATTCCATATAACTTATCTGCTCAGGACGCTCTCGTTTCAGAAATTCTTTCCCTTCGTCCCAAGAGAAAAATCGTTGAGCAGTTATTTCGCCACGAAGTTTGATTTTTTTGAAAGAAAGTGAATCACCGAGAGATTTTTCTCGTCTAATCGTGGAATCAAACTTCAATTTATTGATCTTCGAGAACTGTTGCCTCCACTTCAGAGTGTCAAATACGGAGCAGATACAGGATCCTGTAAGTAGATTCTATTTCTGAATGTGCTTTAACAAGGTGCCTGTGTGACCTGTTCGATCTGGATGTAGACAGAGGCTCGCCTCTGTGTTCTTGAATCCAGTTTCCCAAAAGATATCTTTCTTCGCTGGTAACCCACCGGTATGGCAATGACAAGTTACCTCTGAAGGCAAAATTGGGGGAGACAGACTCAGTATTGTGTGATAAATGAGGCCAAGTTGTAAAAGGTCTTCAATCATGGTTGAAAAACCAGTATTTCCGACTAATTCCCGCATCTCACCAAGAGCGAAGACACATGCATCTGTTTTGTATAGTTGGAGTTGGCGCTGAGGTTCATAGAGCGAGACAACCAGGACCGCGTTGTAATCCGACAAAAACGGCATATTTCTTGTGTGTAAGAAGCCGTGGGCGTGGGGTGAGATATTGCTCTCCGGGCTCAGAGTACATCTTTTGCATTTTTCACGAATATGTGAGTCTTCTTCAAGAGGAATTTTCGGCTGCTCTGAGATGCGTTTCCACGCCGTGTGTCAATGTGTGGGCGGTTTTATTGTTCTTATTTCGAAGACCTCTCTTCTCGTATATCCCATTGACATATAATCCCTCACTTCAGACGCTTCCAAGATTTGGCCCTGACTTTTCCAATTTCCTTTGGCTTCCACAAATTTCTCTTCAGAAATTTAGCCACAAAGGGCCTTATCTGACTGTATTTGACATATGGGAAGCCAATAACATCAACAGGGGTTATACAATCATCCCTCCTTCGAGTACGAAGTGGATAAATTGGTACCACGGTGCGCGAGATGGCTGACAAAAGCGTTTGCCAAGGTGAACCAGATCGGAGACATCCAATGCACTATCGAATTACGCTTTCTGTGCAACGCGTTTTACACTGTGACAGACTGTAAATTCCTTTGTGTCGAACATTGAACTTGGCGTGTATAACGTGTTGAACGCGGACTCCGTGATAGCCAAGCAAGAAATTTCCTTGGTAAGCTGCCAGGAAGGATTGAAATATCAAATTGTTTCCATAACAACATAAATCTCTTCGGGAACCTCATCAGGATCGGATGCTATTTCCTTTCCGGTCCAAAGTGACTCAATCATATCGTGGTGTCTTTTTGCCATCACTAGAACATCATCAAACTGCGAGATAAGATTGATTATCTGCCGTGCAGCCTTTTCTGTGTTGTCTTTACTCCTCGCTAGGGCCTGCAATTACTTGCAGGAAGCTTGGGAGAAGACCATCTGTGAGGTAAAGACATGTGAAACGGCGGTCTATCTTGGAGGCTGATCGGAGAGAAACCAGTGTTTTATTGGGTATCTGAATGTCAAGTAATTCTTGGTGTTCCAACGCAATTGAAGACGTATCATTTTCATGTCCGTCAGACTCACTCGCAATCTCCAACTCGCTGATTGCCCAGTAGCGCCTTTATTTTCTCTACATTCCATTACCTGCATCCATCGTGTAGGGCAGTGACCTCAGCTTCTCCTCTACCATGTACAGTTCCTATAAAAGCCCGATGTTCTTCGTCCCTTCTTGTGCCTTAAAATAGAAAAGATATGAGAGTACCCTTCAGTACTTTAATAAATATTATAAACTCTATCTAGCTCTAGTATCCCTCTAGACTACTAGACCTTTGAAAGCTTCTTTATATAGGCTACAAAACTCACACTAGGTAGGATTAAAGATAGTCTATAAAGTTATAATCTAGATAGAATACCAAGACTTTTGCCCAATACTAGTACTCTAAAAACATTAAGATATTTTCTCGCAGCTTAGGGTCGTGCTAGAAGACTAGATATTAAAATTTAGGTGGCTAAAGCTATGAAACTTTATATATTCCCTAAGTAGTACATTATAGTATTCACCTTGGAATTATTTCAGTTGATTATTGGTGAAATCAGAGATGATTACAATTGGTGAACTGTTAACAGCTGAGATGAAGAAGCCATGCTTATTAACAAATAATCTTACAGCCTTGTTGACACACCTCTGGGCAATAATAACTTCGATTTCCAAGAAAATATATAGACCAGCAGTGGGTAGCTCTTTCCTTTGTAAAACTGGTCTATTCCAAATCGGACTGCAAACCGTAAGGAAATCCGTGATAGTGTTGTTGGCAAGCACGGTGAGTTTGGATTGCTTGAGCCTGTTATCCGATTAGTGGGTTCCTTTAAAGCTACTCTTAGGGCGTAGAGAACTATGTAATATTCTTTAATGGGCTATAATGTTTTGTTACTCGATAAGTAGGACCATATGCGCCCTGATAGAAGCGGCAGAACGGAAGTCTCAAGCGAAAGAAATATGGTATATATAGGAGATTCAACGAAACCTTCAGCGATGTCTATGGGACGTTAGTAGGTGGTCCTGAATAGAACACAGTGTTGATGTAACGACCACCGTAATAGTCCAAAGCGAAAACAGATTTAGAAAAGTGGGAACATGCTGACAAGATGCGCTAGAGATAACACTGGAAGTGGCACTGGACGACAGAGCAATATCCTAATACAGACGGTGGTGGTGACTTACCCTGACTATCCCACTACCGCAAAGATGAAAGCAAAACCACATGACCCCAAATAATTAGGTTGGAACCTTGGCATGCGGATATACAATATAGTCAGAAGAAACGAATGGGTTGGGCTCGATACGACGAATGTGGCGGAGCAATAGTAGAAAATAAGAATCGGTTGGGCCCGCGATAAAATGCGATCATTACCATGTTTTGCTAGAAATTTATTTCCCAAGGAAATAACAACATTGGAATTAAATGGATAAATCTATGGCAGCCTCTCCGTCGTGGACAAGAAACCACCACTCCATCGCGCTCGCCGCCACCGAAGGGAATATCGCAAGAACACTATCGCATCTCAGCACCTGCGTCGACAACGAAAACTTGACCCTGTCCCTTAAAGACACCGCTCTCCGACATGCAGCAGAAAACGGCCACCTCGAACTTGTCAAGGTACTCCTCAAAGCCGGCGCACGGATTGCGACGGCTAACGAGGAGTATCGCGAAAACCCCAGAGCCTACAATACGGGGCGGTATGTGTCGCCGCCGACACCATGCCCGCCCACGGCAGTCCACCTAGCGGCACGGAATGGACATGACGATATTGTGCGGGTCCTCCTGAAGCATCAACAGCGGCTCGCGATATGGCCGTGGTTCTACAGGAAGGGATACTGGATGACCGCACTACATGACGCGGCGGCCCATGGGCAATTATCGACGGTCAAGTTGATGCTGGACCGAGGTCTAAAGGTGGACTTGAAGTCCAGATGTGGGCAGTGTATCTCTGCCGGTTATACTGGAAAACGCGTATGCTGGATTTGCGAGAGCCGGACGGCAATCTGGGCCGCTGTTGAGAATGGACGCGGCGAGATGGTGGAACAGTTGATTCGCCGTGGGGCAAAACCCCCAAAGAAGTGGGAGGCGAATACGAATGATATGACTGCTCTCCACGTTGCTGCGCGACAGGGAGATGAGGAGATCGTGCGCCAGCTGCTGCACAGAGGATGGGACCCGAACTACTCTGGGCCGTATGGAAACACAACTCCATTGATCGAGGCCGCAACCCACCACCATGAACAGGTCTTCAACAACTTGCTTGAGAGCGGGGCAAGGGTTGGCAGGTGGGAGGGGCGACGTATTAACCACATGATCAGTTCGAACCCCAAAGCCCTGGATTTGATTCTGCCGCATCTACCGGTTGAGTACCATGATATGAGATCGACCGACTATCGTGGCAGTCCTTTCGAGACTGCGGCCTCATATGGGAGTGCGGCGGTTCTGGATTCGCTTCTGGGATACGCTGTTAAGCATGGTATTATCAGTAAGGTCCCGTACAATGGGGTATTCTCTCTAGGTTGCGATAGGAAAGATGATGAGGAGATGGTGAATGTCCTTATTAAGCACTGCCCATGGAATGACGCCACGCGAGAATCTGAGATCTGTGCCCTTATATGGATAAAGGCAGAGCACGGGCACATCAATGCTGTCCTGGCGTTGGTGGAGTGGCACTATAAAATCAGTCAGGACCCTTGCCTGCTTGGCACCGGCCTTATGGCCGCGATATGGAAAGGTCACACCCAAACGGTGGAGGGACTGATCAAGAGGGGGGCGGATGTGAACGCCGAACTGGCAAAGGTTATACCCTGGGTCAGACTAGAGACCGCATCTTTGATCCCACTCCATGTTGCCGCACGACATGGCCGCGCGGAGATTTGCAAGATTCTCCTTAATAGCGGCGCGGATTTGATTGCCCGGGACGACGTTGGTAATACCGCGCTACATGAAGCAGCTGCCAGCGGCTGTCTCCAGACGGTAAGGCTGCTAGTGGAGAACGGAGCAGACGTCCACGCAATAAGTAAAGATGGCTCGACGCCATTGCACTCGGCAGCGACTAACCACAACGCCGCAGATGTGGCAGAATATCTTACAAAACATGGGGCCGATATCAACGCCAGAGACTCTGAGTCGAAGACCCCTGCTCACATTGCAGCCCTCTGCAAGTTTAAATACTTTCACTCGCCCCATACATACTGGAAGCTGGAAGAGTTGGGAGCCGATCTTGCACTTGTTGATGCGAATGGTCGTGTCCCTGGACAGTATAAGGAGGAGATGGATGAGCAGCGGGCAAGAGAGAAGTTCGAGCATGAAAACCCATGGTGCTTTCGTAATTGAATCTGGTGGAACACCTTGTCACAGTACCTTGGCACCGAATATGCCCAATATCCAGAATAATACCATCCTGTCCACATTGCATTCCACCGTAGGCAAGCACTTCTACACCACCTAATGGGCCCGGCTAGATTTGTTGAATAACATCTCTCAATCAACCAGACGGGTATAATGGGTAGCTTCAATACGAAGGTATTTACAGAGGATCCCGGAAGAGATAGAGAAGACGGTCCAGAGAGTGAGCACTGATATTCGTCATGCATGGGATACAAAATAGACTCTTGGTTGCAAGATCTTCTCTCATTTTTTACGCGATATCCTTGCTCCGTACATGGTTATGCATATGCCTAGTATTATACTAGTAGCAACAGTGAATAAACACATTTAGCCAACTGCCACGTCAGCAATTCCAGGCCGCTTAGAAGTTCCTAGCAAGGCTGGAATTAAAGCGGCAATGGAAAGAATGGCCCCAGAAGCAAAAAGAGATGTGACATGACACATACAACAGCTGGGATTCACTTGTGGTCACCCACCAAATTACTAACCAGCCGGCGTGTGGCTTAAGTACGGCTGAGCGGACGGGAAGCCCTGTTTTCCACACCCTATGGTCGTATGTGACAGACTGAAGAGAAGCGTCGATCTATATACCTAACTAGAGTTTACTGTTGTCGAAAAGGTCCTCCTTAAGCCATATCCCCGTTGAAATATTGCCTGCTCAACTCCTCCGTCTCCAATGTCAGACTCGTTGTTAGAAGGGACGTCGCGCAGCCGAAGCCACCGAACCCGGTCAATATATACCATATTGTCTGCATGGAGTCTCGGTAGACACTGCGAATGGCATACAGCTCTTCAGGGGTCAGGTTTTGTAATTGTCTCAAATAGGGTATAAACCCTATAGCTTGATTTGGATCCTTGAGGATTACCACGGCCTCCGGCAAGGAAGGACCAAGGCTGGCAATACCGTGACCAAAAGTGCTGCTAAATGCTGTTGATCCTATTGCAAGTCCAACAAGTGCACCGAATAGACGAAACGATACCAAGACTCCAACTGCTAGGCCCTGATCTTCTGCTGTTGGTGCACTCGCTTGCATAGGTATAGGCAGCACAGTGAAAAGAGCACCCATTCCAATCCCAGCAATCACTTGAAGACTGGCTTTTATGGCCAATGAGGAATTGACATCCCATATAGCGAAGAGCCCAGTGCCAACGGTGAGCAGCACCCAGCCTAGCCAGATTTCCCATCGGTAGTGACGGACATACTCGACCACCCACGCCGCCAGACCGCTAAATGCGGTGACCATACATAGAAGCGGTAACATTGAAACAGCGGCTCCTAAAGGAGCTTCCAGAAACACTGACTCAAAGAATAGTGGCATGTAAAACAACAATGTGTACAAAACCATGCCGTGTATGAAGCTCCCAATCAATGTAACCACGGCGGTGCGGGAGCCGAATATTCGATACGGAAAGACGGGGTTAGCAGGTCGGGCTTCGTAAACAGCAAATACTGTGAGAATCACAATACCAATAACCAGAGGCACGATTGTTCTCCAAGATGACCATGGATACATTGCACCGGCCCAACTGAGAGGCAGGGAAGATACTGTGATTCCGATGGCAAAAAGGACAAGACCGATCCAGTCAAGACTTGCCAAACGAGACCACATTGATTTCTCAATGGGTTTTAGATGCAGGAATAAAACCGCCAGTGGTGCAGATACTGCTATAATTGGTAGATTGATCCACCCAATCCATCGCCAAGTGGCATACTCGCTGAAGACGGCACCGAGCATAGGACCCAAAGCACTGCCGATTGCCATAGGAACAGACATTAGTCCGAGGTAAAGAGGACGCTCTTTCAATGTCGTAATGTCGGCAATGATGATTTCGTTAAGGACGTCTAGTCCACCCCCGCCGAGGCCTTGTATAACACGTCCAAGTATGAGAATTGACATGGAATGGGCGACAGCGAAGATGATTGACCCGATGGTGAATAGAATGAAGCCAGTGTATAACGCTATCTTTCGACCGAGAACATCTGAGACAGTCGTGTATATGGGTTGTACAATGACCACAGCCAGCATGAAAGATATGCCGGCCCAAAATGCTGTGAGTGATGTACCATTTAGGTCGCTAGTAATGACCTATATATGCGCAAAGTTTAGCAAAAAAATTCATTTCAGTTGATGAGATCGGCTTGCTCACAGGAATGGCAACTGATAAGGCAGTCGCATCCAACGATACAATTAGAATAACCAACATCAATGAGAGAACGGCCAGGTAGAATGACGGTTTTCTCTTGGCTTTGGCTGACTCTAGGGGTTCAACATTGGTAGTTTCGGCCGTTGCTGGTAAATTCTCCTTGACCTTTTCGACAGATTCGTCACAAACGGTACTCTGCGACTGATTCTGTTGCGTTGCTAGATGTGAGACTTGCACATTATCCGTCATGCTTCTCACTGGTTGCGACATCACCAATTATTGCAGGGTATAGTAGATGCCAATTTTATTGGAGAATGTTGCATAAGTAAATTGCAGTATAAGAGCTTGTCAGTATCCTCTTTTAAATCTCACCTTATGATCAGTTGATCCTTCTCCTTAAATACATTTTCCCCGAATGTAGAGAGCACACTAAGATATCGAACAGTGTTACGGCCAGTCAAGCGTGTTTGCAAGCCAATCAACAATTCCAGTATTATCTACAATATCTGTCTTCCGCTTCAATTACAAATCAAACAAGGGAAATGGTGAAAAACTCGATGCTTTCCATATTCGTCCACGTCTTGAATCTGCTATAATCATATCCACCCCGAACTCCGTACTCCGATTGCGGCACTAGATCGAAGACTCGAACGAACTATTGGTATAACGTATATTGTGGAACACTTAAAATAGAAAACCAAGTTGATATAGTTTGCTTGTTAATGATTGCAGGTATATCATTGTTTGGGTTTTATATGATTCATCGCTACAGCACGGTTAGATCCATTCCTTACAACTAGGGAACGGATGGACGAGCTTACCATCGATGATTGATCTCCATGTACTCTTCTTTTGAGGTATATCTTTGAGTGTCTCAGTATCGCTATGGAAAGACTCAGCAGAGCTTCTGACTGCCTTCTTCGTGGGCTTGACGATGGGCCGTGGTCTCTGATAGACCTCCGGCACAGAGCGGAAGTTGGGAAATCCGTTAGGCATTGTGAAAAAAGTAGCTCCGTGAGTTGACTGTAGATCGAAATTGGTAGTCTAGCGCTCGTATAGTGCTTTTAACTTAGAGCTCAGGAGAATAACGGGGTGTTTGGTGCTCGGGTGTCCTTTCGAAAATTGTAGAAGTTGATGTTCCTCTTGAACAATGATATCCAAGTCCTTGTGGACATCTACTAGCTTTTATGCCCCGGATTTCTACATAGAACATTGTTACTCCTTTTTCACGTTATGATCATGAAATTGATGAAAGACCTCGAATCCGAGCTTCGGACTTCATGTCCGGGAGACGCGGGCGGTTGTATACTTTAAAGCAGCCAATGATGTACGATCAAAGTACGGTGTGGGTCGTACTCCGAGAGCCGATTTCTACCCCGACCTTCAGCTTGAATAAATTTCGATTCTTCTGCTCAGTCCGATCTCCTGTTTTCACGCCGAATTCAACACCGAACCGCAAGATGTCATCACTTCGTCGAAATGGACTGCTTAGCTCGTGCGAGCCGTGCAGGCGATCTAAACTCAAATGTGATCACACAATTCCTTGTGGTCGATGTCGGCGTAGAAAGAGACCGACGCAGTGCGTCTATCATCCTGCGCCAATGACTAGGCTTCTATCTTCGGAAGATCAAGACTCTCTTGCAATTAACAAGAGAACTTCTGTGACCGGGCCTCGGAGTGCTGCGGATAGTTCTCCAAGTCAATCGACCTCAAGCAAGTCAACGTCCCAGGGGAATGGGAGTTCCAAACACGCCGGGTTCGAGGGCCCCTTGCGAGACCGATTCATTGCGGACTTGGGCAAAAGGACTGCATCATCACCCGGTACTGGCGTACTTGGCCCTACCAGCTACTCCGCCGTTTACGATGAGAGCGAAGATGTGATTAGATCTCCCGCAGTTCCTACGTCTTTCCGCGATTTCTCCAAATCACTCAGCCGTAACCAAACTTTGGTCGATGATGCAGATATTCAAGTTGGTGCAGAGCTCTTGCTCTTTCTTTACGAGGATTTTACGCTTTACGAACGCATGTCAATATCCAAGTTCAGTCACTGCGAAGCTTACGTTTTCGCACCCCCTTTGCTCCGACTACTCTTCGCATCCGTCAGACAGATGCTGAACAATGCTATAAGAGATGAATCCGATCCTCTGCCTGACTTGACGGAGCTCTCAAAAAGAATTTTTGAAAACTGCTCAAAGACCATCTACGTCGACGCACATATGACACCACAGAACTACTTTATCTCCATGCCGAACAGGTGGGAGATCATTGGTGTAATATTTTCGATCATCGGCGCAAGTTCTTTTCTTCTTCCTGCGTCTGATCTGATTACTTTACATCCTAATGCAGCCAATGTAGACCGACACGGCTTATCACTAGTGTGTATCTCTGCGGGAGAAAAATGTATAAAATTTTGTGACAATGCTGGTGTTATGTCAGAGCCATTCTCGTGGTCTTTACTTGCGCACGCATCGCTCTTGACATACGTTTATGGTGATCACGGTAAGGCAGTTCTGCTATTCCTTACTCTCGACCTCCTACAGATTTGAGGTCGTTTATATCTTACGAATGAACTTAACTCTCTGACAGACCATTATTAGATTATCGTGCTTGGAAGGTCCTGGGTGATCTCACCACGCTTGTATATTCTCTCGGCTTTCATCAACGAGAAAATAGCGAGATGTTGCCGTTTTTCCTTATCGAGCATCGCAAACGACTCTTGTTCGGGGCATACGCAGTCGATAAAGAATTAGCAACATTTCTCGGACGCCCACCAAGGATCAGTCGGCGACATATCGATGTTGATCTTCCTCTTGACATTTCTTATAATGAACTCCTCGCCGAACCTGAAATCCGAGATGCCGCAATTGCACAGTTAGATCAGGATGGATGGAACACACAGGGCACAGTTTCAAAGACCACATTTGTTCGCGCCCTGTATAAGATGGGTCAAGTCAGGGAACTTGTGCTCGAACTGTCTCTCAATTCTCGCCTTGAGGACCTGGAAAAGAAAATACTTGATATCACGAATCTTGCAGTTGAGATTCGTAGCCAGTTACCGCCACGCCTTCGGACTGTTGCTTACAATAATGATTTGACACCGTGGGAATCAGAAACAAACTTAATGACACTTTGCTTTCATCTGGAATGTTTGTACAACGAACTTATCATGCAAAGAATTCTTATTAAGAGGACCGGCCATGAATCCCATAAATTGAGGAGCATTGCCCACGAAATGCTAAAAACCCTTTTGCTCGTCAATGGAAGTCGGGCTCCAGATGGAAGGGACAATAATACGGTTGCTTGGAATGTAAGTATTCATTCGTGTATCCCCTTTTTCACTTCTGTCGCCGTGTTCATGCTAATCCATGGACTATAGACATCCTTCTACGGACTTCCATCCGCTGGTGTGTTAGCAATTGAACTCCTTCGCCAGTGCCAATGCGCACACCCAGACCCAACCTTCCCTCGCTCCGAAATCATCCAGAATCTGAGCAGGTTTGCTGGAGACCTCGAATACGCCATTGTCCGAGAAGCCGGCAATTATGAAATTTGCCAACAAGCTCGGAAGCTGATTCGATCTATTCTAGATCGTGTTCTTTCAGCACCCCAGGCATCACTGATACCTGCAAGGGCGGAGGTGAGCTCGATGCCCATTGAGTGGCTGGGAAGTGATGATATCTGGTTGAATCAGGATTCAGAGTTTATGAGGTGGATCAATAATTTCGACTGGAATCAAGAGGCGCCTATTGGACAATAAGGAGTCATGCTTGTAATGATTCACGATTTGCATACGTGGCGTTTCGTTGTTTCTATATTAGATTGCATTGTATTTGTTACTTGTAAGATACATCTTCAATTGACCTACACCTAGTCGACAGGTGCTTGCCCATACACCTCAGTTTAAAGTAGGACAACATCCATGGATGTGAAGGCTTGAGGCTTAGTGGAGAGTTACAACCCCGGCTTAACAGATTACCGTTGATTGATCATCTAAAGAAAAAGGCTGAAAGAATCGGACATTAAACATTCAATTCGCCAACACTAAAATTGCAATCCTTGTATAAGTGACTATGCTGTTAGATCTTCAGTAATCCCGTCTCCACAGCCTTTAATCACGATCGTTTTCAACCCAAGATTTCATTCGTTGCATAGCGATCGATATCACCAGAACGATTCGCCATTTGATGTACTGACATGGAAGAAGATGGTCTCGTCATCGGAATATCGCCCTAGAAAGAAAAGATCGCCCTAAAACCCCTGTCCACCTAAGAACTTACTCCCTAAGCCGGCTGGCAAGATGACCAGTATGCACCTTCAGCAACGCATTTCAATCCGGAAGCGCAGACCGTGGAGCCTGTATAACCTTCACCACCGCACTGTTTTTGGTTTGATCAGAATAAAGTCCCCGGATATTTGGTTTAGGTACACATCATCATAGTCATTTAAAATACATCCACGAACGCCAGACAAATGTAATGACAAGCAGAGACAAAAAAGTACTTTACATGAAGGTCAAGCAGAGAGAGAAGGAAATAGGAGGTTTATACCTGTCCCCACTCAGGAACTGGTGTTCCAGTGGGAGTGGAAGTTGATGTTCCGGTCGATCCGGAGAAAGAAGGCGTAGGCGCCACAGGCGTCAAGCTTGGGGTAACGTCGTAAGATCCGGAGCAGACTTTACCTTCGTAGAGGATAGTCTCGACCTCCTGGGCGTAGGTGCAACCGTCGTTGACGTTCGAGTCGGAGTAACCGGCAGCCCATAGCATGACACCGCCGAATGAGGAGTTGCCCTCGGTGGCTTTCACGATGGTGTTGAGTTGGTCGGGGGTAGCGTAGTAGACTGAACCGGCATCGGCACCGTTGGCGGCGAGAGGAGCGGCGGGGACACCAATGAAGATTTCAGCGGAGGAAGAGTTGGAGGTGGAAATGAAACTGTCCCATTTATCGTAGTTGAAGGCGGCATCACCGTTGATGCCCAAGGCACAGGGGTAGGTGTAGTTGTTATTGTTATAGAATTGGACGAAGAGCATGTCGAATTCGGAGTTCTGGATCATAGTCCCCATGTTAGGTTCGGGGATGGGGCATTGAGGAGCACCGGAGATGTAGTATTTGTTGGCACTGTCGCTGGCAAAGTTGGAGCGCAATTTTGAAATCAAGTAGGGATAGTACTGGCTACCAGAAGGATTCTCGATATCGAAGTCCCAACCGTTGACAATTGCGTTACCGAAAGGACGAGTAACGCTAGTAGTGGAAGGGTTACCATAGGCATCCCAGAGATATTGACCAATAGCTTCGGCCTCGGATTGAGACGTGAGCGAGTAACCACCAGTTCCACCACCAAGAGACAGGAAGACCTTGACACCGTTTTTCTGGCAAGTGGTGATGGCCGAGGCAACAGCATCGCAAGACTGAGAAGTACCAGAGGTAGCCAAAATAGAGCACGTTTGGCCAATTCCACCTCCGGGGACGGTGACGCCGTTGCCAAATTCGTACAAGAAAGCTAGAACGATAATGTCGATACCGCTGGTGCTGGAACAGTAAGTAGTAAGATCTGTGTTCTCAACGATTCCACCACCGTTTTGGCCCCAGTAAACAACGTTTTGGCCAGTTGAAGTTGCGCGCTTGGGAAGGCTAATAGGGCCCGCTAGGGCAGAGGTGGCCAAAAGGCCGAGGCTGGCAAGCACACCGAATGAATGCATGTTGTATATAAAGATAAAATTGAAGTCTTGGCTTCGAGGGTATATAGTAATATGTGCAGATGAAAGTAAGTTTATGAAGGATTGTGAGTATGTACAAGGCTACTTGCTAGAAGTAGATAAGGAGAGGACTGGGAAAATCCGTCAAGGACCACCTGGAAGATTCAAGGAATGTGAGGGCGTGCTGTGCGAGAGCCTGGCTCGATGGGCAGAGAAGGAGAAAGGGATCGAGACACGGGGAGACGAAAACATCTTAAATATACACATGGACTTCAACATGGCATGTGTAGTACTACATCTCTACAGTATGCGGACGTCGTTCCCAAAGTGGATCCGTGCGGTCCGTATAGGGTTGGAGAATGCAACCGAACACATGATACAGTAACTAACTTTTAGATGCTAGCTCTCGTGAGGTTGTAGCCACCAATGGACTACGCGTTTTGGGGTCGGCACAGGGTATGGTCCAAGCAGGTAGGTATTTAAGAAAGCCAGTCAGTCATCAAGTGACTGTGACGGTGCCCGTTCGCTAAGGGGTGGTAGCCCTGACTAAGTCGAGCTCGAGTACGTATCACGTTTAATGTTAATAACGTACAATAACCCAAGCTCGACCAAGCCGATAAGGTAAGACTCGAGGCCGGCAAAGGCAAGATGCAACGTTCCCTTGGCTAGCGTGTGGTCCAGGCACAAGATGTATTAAGATCATGGTAAAACGTATTGGGTAAGGTGTGGTGGATAAAGGTACAAATTGGTGATGGGCAAAGCCTGCACTGACAAGTAATTCCAGATGGCAGATGATCTGCCTACCTATCAACCAGGCCATCTTTGTGACAGCAGCAGTATGTAGGTTGCAGAGCACCACAAACATATGTAGGTACGGGATAAATCGTTCATGTCACGTTAGGAATTTTCCCCGCTAACTTGCATCGAGCATAATGCCCAGCCTAGATAGAAGCTTGACGGAGTTTACTCCGGACTGCCGACGTGGAGAGATTGGAATGTTCACGTTGTTTTACACACTAACGCCGCAAGGTAGCAATGTGTGGCGCACCTAAGTTGTTTTATCATGCTGAGGGTGGTACATCTGGACAACTTCAATCTTGTTGTCAAGTACAGTGCCATGTGTGATGACGCAGTCGAAAATATTTTTAAAGTATGGTTACACACGATTGGGCTATAGACACATATGAGCTTCTTGAAAGTTGATACTTACAATCGTCCGCGTACTGTTGTGGAATGTCCATACAAACCAAATTTGGAAATGCGCCAAACAATGCGCCACTATACAAATCCTCTGTTCCGCTCGTACCTGAATTCATCAATATACTAAATGCGGGACAAAACATCCGTGAAACATGCTGACACGCATTCAGGCTCCCCGGTACTTGTATCGACTCACCGAATTGGGACGGAGCTTCTAACAATGAGGTGCTCAATTTTATCATCGCAAGTGCAAACTAAACAATCGATGTTACCAACCAACCAACTTCAAACATGGAATGACCTCGCCGTGGTCCCAAGCCAGCTGACTGACCTGCATTAGTGGGTGATTTAGAGCGTTGGATCAATATGTCTGGGTAGTAGTGCTACACCATAGCGTCGGTATCTGACTGGACCAGGGTGAAGAATCACAGATAAAAGACCGGGTTTGCCTACTTTGAGTAACTTAGGACCCCCTTTCAAGATCTATCATAAGCAATGTGTATGCATATCCTTGAGATAAAGGCGATACTCATTTTTTGATGGTGTATTGCACAAAATTATCATCCATTGAACTCACTTGACCAGTTTCCGATCATGTGAATATTTTCCAGTCATTAAAGTCATCCGACAGCCAAAGGGGTCAGTGGATTCGCCCTTTTTATACAGAGTAGGATCGCGTCAAGATCTAAATCCCGCCTCCACCAATCACGGGCTCTTATTTCTATCTCATTTCACCTTTTAAAGATGATACATTATAAGCATGGAGGGATTGAGATAGGGACGTTTCATGCGACTGATCTTGGTTAGAAGTGGTTTTTATTTCTAGTATTTCGATTTTTAGTCGAAAGATTGAATGGGTTCGAGGATGCTACGTACTTATGTAATGGTGTAGAGGGTGCGACGTACTGGAGATTAACGTGACAGCTAGACGATAAGCAATTGCACATGGTTCTTTGCTTGCGATAAGGTTTATTGTATGATAATCGATTGGTTATGCTTCTTGACTTGTTTGATGCAAAATCGGGTTTTCAAGTATACAATGTATGCCTGCGGATTTAGGCCTGAATCCTAAAATTTAGTGGGATCAAGACGACTACCTATATTTTGCGAAGGCGATAGCATTACATTTAACTATCCTTCATATGTAACAAATGGAATGAAACTATCAAGTAACATAAATAACAGTCGATTTCCGTACGTTCAAAGGTCCATCATGAAAATCATTGCAGTAGAGACGCAGCAAGCATCACAAGTCCTCCAAGCCCATCCATCCCAGCACACCAATCCTCCCAATTCGCCCTCCCTTTTGGCGATGTCAATTTTCCACCATCTAGCAACGGCTGCTGCGCACGCAGCGACACTGCGGCGCTACTACAAAAATTCCGACCTTGCCGCATATCCAAACGGACCAATTGACCATTCGCAGCCAAGCCAAACGCCGGAGGAGAAGAAGAGCAATGTGACTCGATAGTGTCAGTACGAGGACTCGGCTGGGTGTCTCGGTCTGTTTCCATCTTCCATGCCATTTCGTCGTTTGCTTCCCAGAGTTGTTTTCTGGCTGGGAGCGGTGCGAGAACAAGACCAGTTTCGCGTGAGTCGCAATCTCCGGATGGCTCAAAGTAGATGAGCATGTTGATGATCTTGTATATTATGCACAGTCTGTATATAAATCAACATTGACCATTCATAGTAAAAATTGAGAGGGAGTGGGTGTAGAGCTAACCTTCGATTGGATTCGGTATATATCCATTTTTGCCATTTGCTTTCAGGATTGGAGTCGCTTGAATCTGAGTGAAGATTATGTTGTCTAGATATAAGCTATTTGGTCGTTAGTAATCCCCCAAACATTCCTGATCGGGTATGCGTACAATCACAGTCTTGCACAACAGTAAATCAAAGTTATTATACTCCGTCTCGCCTTCATCCAATCTCATGACGATGTAGATTACGAGCGCTTGCATGGCAGCAAGTAACTCCCACTTCTTCATCCTCGTATACTAGAACCATCCATATTAGCTTAGTCCGTGTATATCAAATTATTGAATTAGACGTACGTCTTCACAAAGCCGCTCACACTCCATGCGCACGTTCCTCCAGAACAATTTTCGACTTCCCCGAACACGGCTATTGACCATATGCACCAGACTGATACAATTATTCAATGGTTCCATATGATCAGTATCAAAAACGCCTTCCGACACCCACACCGGATGAATGAACGGCGGTAAAGTATCGGGACGAAGCATCATCTGCGGATAAGATTTCAAGGTATGAAACATGAGATTGGCGATTCTTTGTGTCCCGGCTCTGGTTTCTGGCCGCTGGATAAGTGAACGAGGGTTGTAGGGTAGCGATAATGGAATTGATAATGATAATTGATTGTTTGTAGTAGACCGCTGTGACTCTAGAGGCGACCATTCCATTGTTGGTGGAGATGGAAAGGCCCTGCCATCGTTCGTCTGTGAGGTGAATAAAAATTCGCCAAAATCGAAGTCTGCGTTTAGCAAATCTAGATCGAGGTTGGTGATTTCCGTGTCTGGCATGACAAGTGTGTTGTCGAGAACGAAGTCGCCATCATTTATTGGAGTCGTCTTCAGGTGATAGTCGATATCGGGAGACTCCGTTCCATTGGAGGCAGTTTTTTTCTGATGAGCCGGCGATCTCGCATCTCTTGATTGAGTATTAGCGGGATATTGACATTCGACACCCTTGGCTGTACACCTCGAACAATCCGGTCGCCGATTATCACAGCGCGCCTTTGCTTTCGCACAAGCGATGCAAGATCTAGAGCGAATGGCACGAGCGCCGGTTTTTCGAGACCGACAATAATAGCCATGCCTCTTCAATGTGGACTCTGGATCGTAAAGTCACCAAGTGGCGCGTTTAGTAGATGAGTGAAGGAACTTACGCTTGTCGAAAGGCTTATTGCACTGTGGACATCGCCATATGGGCATATTTGCTTCGGACATATTCCCTCTTAACCGTTACAAACTTCGGGTCCATTAGATGAAAGGAAGTTCAAATTCGTAGAATTGTTGTAGGATTTTTGAGTTCTTGCGTCTATTTGTCAGCACGACATTATGAAGTGCGCGTAGCCGGACGGAACAAATTGTACTGTACTTAGGGTTGCGGAGAAGATGTGAGTATTCGTGAACATTTTGTAGATCGTCAAGAATTAAGGAAAAAGGCATTTGAGAGATTCGCTTTGTAATACAGCTATTTGAATTCACAATAGACCTCCGTGGATTAGTTATTGTAGTTGAAATGTACACACCTGCGGTCTTCGAAACATATAAATGAGCAGCACGTCTCCCTGGAAATGTGGCAATAATCATCCAACCCAACATTTAAAGAAAACAATTAGATCAGCTTGTCTTATTTTCATCGACTGAATCAGGCCCTATATTTTCATACAAAAAGAATGACCGCCCCATTCCCCTCCCCAACCGCTAAATGGCACACAACCACCTACCCAACCCTCTCCCCAACCCGCCCCGAACTCTCCGCACAGGGCAAAACCGTCTTGATCACAGGCGGAGGCACAGGTATCGGTGCCGAAACAGCTCGCTACTTCGCGCAGGCAGGCGCATCTCGAATCGCCCTCTTGGGTAGACGAGAACAACCTTTACTCGACACCAAGGCTTCTATCCAGCAGATCAACGCCGATGTCGACGTCTTCGTCGCTCCGACCGACATCACGAACAAGGAACAAGTCAACGCTGCCTTTGACAAATTCGTCGGCGGCGACAAACCCGGCAAGATAGACATTCTAATCAGCAACGCCGCCATAACAGGTCCTCACGAACCCATCAGCAGCGTCGAAAGCGAAGCATTCCTAGCCGGGATCCACGGCAACCTTCAGGGCTCACTATACCTCGCTCAGGCCTTTTTGCGATATGCCGTGCCCCAGAATGCAGTTGTCATTGAAATTAATTCGCAAGCTGCGCATCTCGATTTTGCGCCTGCGCTGGTGTCGTATAGTGTTTCTAAGATGGCTGTTTATAGGCTTTGGGAGGCACTGAGGTTTGAGTTTGAGAAGGCTGGTATGAGGGTTTATCATGTGCAGCCAGGTGTGGTTGATACGGATATGAATAGGGCTGTGGGTGGTGTTGCTGCGTTGGGGTTTGAGGATCATGGTATGTTTACCCTTAGTGATGAATTGATGGATGTACTAATGAGTGGATAGTGTCTCTACCGGCGAGTTTCAGCGTCTGGCTCGCAAGTCCCGAAGCCAAATTCCTCAGTGGCAAATATGTGTGGGCAAACTGGGATGTGGATGAACTCAAGACTCGAGCCAAGGAGATTGAAGAGACGCAGGAATTCAATATCCAGCTTGTGGGATGGCCGTTTGGGGAGAAGAAATGGTCATCTGGTGGAGTCACTTTTGGTGCTTCTGAGTAGATTTATGCGATGTTAGATTCGTTTGATGATAGAAAACAGATTGGTAGATTTCCTGTTCGGGTAACTTAGGGCTTGACGGGCACGTGGTCCATCCAAAGTTTTCGCCATGTTCTTGCCTAATTTGACCAGGGTTTACGAATAGAATTCTGCTTGTGCTTTCACTAATACCGATCAACATACCGTTGTATCTGCATAGCTCTATATACACCATAATTTTGTTGATATACAAGTAAAGATTAAACGTGCCGCTTAGAAGCTAAGCACGAGATCCTTCAACTTTTGAAAGTCAGGTGTACCAAGACCAGTGGCTGGATCCCAACCAGTAGTGCAATTCCATGCAGCACCAGGAACAACTCCACCACCGACGACAGGTTGGCCGGTCTGGCCGTTGACACCGTTGCAGCCTACGGACTGTCCACCAGTGATGTCGTTCAGACCCTTGTATCCATAAAAGTAGATAAAGGGATTCAAGAATCCGAGAGTGGGCTTGCCGGCAGAAAGACGCGCATCGTTCAATAGTGCAATAATTCCAGCAAAGACAGGCGATGCAGCTGAGGTACCTCCACTGCGCTGGAGCTCACCACCGCCGACAACCTGGTAGTCAGGGAGCAAACTGTGGGCGGCGACATCAGGGAAACCACGTCCTTCAAAGTTGGTGTATTGAGAGTAGTATTCCTTGGTGGAGTCGTCGAGAAGACCGAGGTAGGTCTCGATTGCTCCTTCTTGGTACCAGGCACGGGGGAAGTAGTAACTGAAGCCGCCGGAGCTGGCAGTCCAGGCAATCTCAGGAGTAACAGCCTGGGTACCTCCAACAGCGGTAAGGTATGGGCAAGTAGCGGGGAAGATGGCGTCGAATTGGGTCTTGTTCTTGCCGTCGTTGCTGAGACATCCGGCACCAACACCCAGATCACCGCTAGATTCCAGGACCGTGATACCTCGCAAGCCAGTCAAACCGATCAGGTTGCAGGCACGAACAGCATACTTGTAGGGAACAGACTGCTCGTCGTCTCCGTAAGAGTTGGAAATCACCTGAGGCAAATCGGCATTCTTCTGAGACAAAAGGTATTCGTAGTAAGGAATGTATGGTTCGTTTTCGTCGGTGGGAGTATCGAGACTGGGAACGAAGGGACTATACTGTGATTAGCCTTTTCCTTCTAATGAGAGACTACACAATACTTACGGTGAACCACCGGTGAGAAACTCGGTCACGGGAAGAGGGTGGGAAATGCCGACGATGTTCTGGACATCGAGGTTGGCCTCGCCGTAGTTACCGTCGTTGGGGTTTTGGTCGTTGGGAGCATTTGCAATGATCACCTTGGTAAAGTTCTGAGATGGAATACCATTGACCTTTTCGTAAGTGAACAGGTCGTCAAAAATGGCAGATTCGTTTAAGAAGCTGCCGAAACCCACACGACTGCCGGAAGCAACGCTAGGAGTGTAGTTTCCAACATTGTACATCTGCTTCAAGCAGGCAGGAGTAATACTGGTCTGGCAGGAAGCCGCGACAGACACAGAGCTCGACGACGACGTAGTGGTAGTTGAAGCGCGCTTATTCTTGTAGGTCTGAATGCTGCGAGAAGCAGTGGTCTTTCCAAAGTATGTGGTTGGCGAGACAAGATCAATAGCGGCCTTTAGGTCACTTGGAACGGAATAAGCCAAGGTACGCAACTTGGTAGCACCGCCATCGGAGTAGTAGTTGAATTCGGCACCAAGCAAGCTGTTGGCCTTGCCGACAGTTGTCGCAAAGTGGATCGACTGGCCGTTGTTGTAGACATCAGTGATACCAGCCTCGTTCAGCCAGTTGGTGACCGCTTTGATTGACGCGTCGCTGGGACCATACTGAGCGGCAATATCGTCGGAGTCGAGAAACTGGCCGTAATTGGCAGAACCAGGGGTAGACACGGACTGCAAGTGGCTCTCAAGTTGCTCGATGTTTTCCAGAGTGAGGCCGACAGACAATTGAATGTTTGTGTCGGCTGCTGGTGTGCCGACCTGGTTCCACCCAGATGGGAGTGTAGCTAGCGATTCATGGGAGACAAGGGCAGAAGCAGCGAGAACTGGGTTCAATTGGGCGACGGCCAATAGACCAGCACCAACGAGGACGTTGCGACTCATCTTGAACTATCGTGAGGGGTACCACGACAACACGGGGATTGACAGTTGACGGTTGCAGGAGAGGAGGTCTAGCGAAGGGAAGGCGGGATCGTATTTATAAACAAATGAACGAAAGACCCCAGTCGAATGGTGCAAGCCACGAAGGTAGTTTTGATAGCTCGAGAACCATAATTAATTGTTTTTTCCTTGTTGTATCGTGTCCTAAAACAATTGCATTAAGATTTAAGAGAGAGGAAAAAGTGGTGCACCAGGGATCTGCAGATAAGCCCTCAGGAACTGGCAGGAAGGCGCAACGGGGGCCGATCCCGATCAGGAAGGAGCTCAACTCCTCCCTTCCTTCAGTCCTTCCTTCTGTCGCATCTCGTCGACTCTCTCTTCTCTTATCACTTCTCTCTTCTTTCTTCTTCCGACATCTAACAATCATATTGTTCATTTATCTTTACCTACTATAGACCATCAATAATATGATTGTTCGACACTTCAATTCCTCAACAGCCCATTCTCTCAGGCACACCCGTCGCCAAGCCAGATCGCCAGGAACATGGAGTGCAACAACAAACGGATCTAATCAATCACAAATACGAGCCCACTTGGCAAACACATGTCAAATCCCATTCCTACCCGTTTGTATGCGCGACGGACATGAGATGGATCGATGGCGATATCTTCAGACTGATTGCGCGAATTTAATCAATTTATCCCAGCAATGTGAGCGCGCCGTACAGGTGGGCATGAAATTGCGCTAACACAAACAAGCTTAGCAGGTCCACACGCCAACGCTCACCATGATCCGCGCAATGTTTTAGTGGTCGGATAACAGTGATAAGAGTGGCCGGATCCCCGCATAATAAAGTGCTCCAGCCAAGCTACCAAGCCAGCCAGGGGCGATCCCGACGCCACCAGTTGCTACGGTGTCCGGCATGTCCAATCTGGGGCAGTCCTGCTGACTATTGATTCTTCTTCCTGCGGAGCACATGTAACCTTGAGACGCCGTCCGGATTGATATGGCGCATTATCCGATCCTAAATCCCTGGTTACTACGCATGGAAGATTATCTCTTTTTGGAAGGACGATTTGTGCCTCGCCGTCGCTGGCCGGTTATGTTGCTAATCCGTCCAAGGCATCCTGCAGCTTCGAAGAATTTTTGCCATGGCAAACAATTAGTTATGCTATTTCAAAACAATGGATAATACATGTTAGCTGTGCGACATAGATGAACAATATAAGGTAAAGGCCGACAATAGATGTCACCTCGATACAGTGCTGATGGCTTAATTATCACCGATACATGCGATGATGCAAGATAAGCGAGGACAAACGACAGAGCACGGAATCTCAGCACGGAATCTCTAAGCGTTTTTCGTTTGAATCGGGGTGCATTGATAGTACGGTAAGCGATAGTAGAAGGATCTCGAATATTTTCAGTGGTGCCTTTTGGGCTTCCCTCGGTGTTTTCCTGGAGGCGGCGATTCGCGGCTCTTCATCCTACTTTGAATAGCATCGAGTATACGGAACCAAGAACTTTACAGGTATCGTGGCATTCGATCCAAAAAAAACTCTGTCTAGGGTTAGGGTTATATACATATCTACCTAGATAGTGGACAAATGATTCTCTTGATACGATCCCTAAACTCCTCCAATAATGATAACACCACGCCAGCTACCTCTCGTAGTTACGTATGGTTATTGGGGTCCAACCAATCGTCAGGATCGGATTCATTTGATCGCGATATTAGGTACATTGTACCGCAATCCCTGTAGATTTGTCTCGCTTTCACCGTGTTCATTCTGGAATTTGGAAAATCCGAAGCTCCAAATTGTGACGTTGGAAGCCCATGGAACTGTTCTTTGACGCAAATATCATTCCACCTTTCTCCCCCTGCGAAAATCAATTTCACATCAACATCCTGAGCGCTCTGGTGTTGTTGCTTTTCCAGATTGTATAATGTACACCTGTAATTTGTGTGGTTAGCAGATCCAGATAACATAGAATAAAAACGAAGAGAAGAGGAAAGGAGTTGGATAATGATGGGACTCACATCGAAACCTTGCATACAAAGACGCTTCAGAGGCAATCCCCGTTTTCCTCTATCTATCATTGGGCAGATAGATCGTATTACCGAATCTGGCTCACTCGCTATACACCTCCCCAGGAAATAACGAACTCTCAAATTAAGTTACTCTAGAGAGGAAATATTTAAACAGATTCTAGAAAGCTTGCGGGTTCGTGAAGGTTTGATGTAAATAGCGGTGCCTAGCAGGATTACATTTGGGTACTCCAACCGTGAGCAAAGCGATTCAAGTAAGCGAATTCCCTCCGAGCCAATCGCACGATTCAGTGTCAGCCTGCGTAACGTTGGGCCGTGACGTTGGAGAACCTTGCTCAGCAAAGAAAGGGAAAAGACAGTTTTGATAATCTTTCCCCAGTAAAGCGGATGTCCTTTAGAGGTTGTAAGTGGTCCATCAAGGATGCTAGCATTGCTGTCAAGGGCTCGGCCGGTTGGATCTCGAGCATCTCAAGGGATGTAAATTTGACTTCTTTGGAAAGAAGGTAACCAAATATTCGGGGGTCTTCAATGACTCCAAGACCAAGGTGCCGAATATGAGACGAGTCAATGCACCTGAACCCTGTAGTAAGACCTTCCAAGGATACTGATCTGTAACCGTCATGTCCTACAAGCATAAGTGAAATAAATTTTCCCTTAGAGCTTTGTTAGCATTTGGAAACAGCCCCTTGTCGATTGGCTTCCATGGCAAACATGGTAGTCCGGGTTCCAACCCCCGACGTCGTCGATCACGAGGTACAAGAATAAAATCAAACTGAGGTTGGTGGTGTGGCAAGGTCTTTGAATATAACGACAGCTGAGACTTGAAAGAGATGAGATTAACAATTTGTATAAGATGCCTCAAGATGAAGAGAACTCTGACTTGGAGGTTGGAAGTGAGAAAAATAGTTAAGCTGGAAATCGAGCCTAGTCTCATTGAGAAGGCGCTGTTGGTACAAACGGGAGGCACCTCCCGTCAACATTCTGGCAACAATGAACATCTTACATCTTTCATGTTCAAATATTGTGTCAGTTGCTACCATTGATGGCTTAAAGCGGAGGACCGTACAACAAAGCCTGCCTACGACGCCATTTGACAAGTTCGAATGAACCCTGCACGTGACCTTCGAAGAAGCGATGTTCGATTGCTCGTCGGCAATCCACTCCAGTTCTTGTCAATTCATTGGGACCATTGGTAGGGCATGTTGATGGCAACCATGGCTTCCGTTGGCCATCAAAGCAGATTCTGTTTCTTTCGGAAAGACTTTCTAGGTGTAAGTAGCTCAAGTGAGGCAGGTGGTTTGTTAGGAAGTCGAACACTGGTGCAAAAGTCCCGGATTTGAGATGAACATGGTCCATGGTTAGGCTGGTAAGTTGTGTTGTCTGTTTGAAAAAGGTAGAAGCGCAGTGCCATCGGTATAGATACCGTCTAAACGACAGTGCCGCAACTGAGAAATGGTTGTCTAGCTGCGCGATCTTGCTGAAGAATCCCCGCTCTTCCATTTGCGCGCCGCTAAGCTCATGCCTGCGTAGGTCATACCAGTGTAGCTCAAGGCTTTCGAGATGTGGGCACAGGTCTAACAAATGTTTGGTGTCATTGACATAGCCTTGGCCAGTAGCTAGGTCAATTTCTGGAGTTTCGTCATGGGAGTTTTCCACACCTTCTCCTAAATGATGTGATAAGCTCAAGGATAGTTGCTTTAAGTTGATCAGAGTCTTGGAAAGCTCGACTTGTTCTAAAAGTGGTGCGATTTTGTTACAGGCAAGACTGCAACGTTTGATACTACCAAATATATCCAGTTTCTGAACCGAGACGCCGCTCTCTGAGAGAGCCTGAGAGGTAATCTCCAAGGTTTCGGATGCAGTCTGCCAGAATGAGCTCCAGTGAGGAAAAGTTTCAGGAAACGCCCTACCCCCCTTTCGGACGACAATTTGTCCCTTGACTGTCAGTATAACAGATTCCAGACCTCCATACACCGAATTGTGCCGGAGGTTCGTAAGTGCTTCAGTCAGAAGCGCAATCTCCTTGGAGTATTTCCTTGATGCTGTTGGCGCACGGCCTTTAATCGTCAGCGACTTCAGAAAGCAACCCATGCGTTGAGGCTGCGTCATTTGCACCAAGATCTGCAGTTCTGTCCTCGACTTCCAGTTTAAGGTTTTATTCGCAAAGTATCTCTTGAACGTTCTTCGACCGGATTTGACGGCAATGGTTTGCGATGCTAGACGAAGATTGCGGATATCTTGAAGCTCCAGAAAAGCAGTGACAGCTTCTACCATCTCGAAAGGGAGCTCATCGAAAGCGCGACCTGGTTTTGAAGAGGCTATCTTCAAGCAGCAATGACTGTGAAGTCAAGACAGGGGTCTAAGTAGGTAGCAGGTAATAATGGGTTTATTCAGCGGGGGGATTCTTGTCTTCTTACCACTGACTCAACCGACAAGATCCAGATGGTGTCCGGGCCAGCGGTGTTCTGTCAGTATAGAGAGTCATAGCGTTGTTTCTGTGCGCGCGGGCGTGATTCTTTGTTCACGTAGGTACGTAACACACATCCTTGCAAGTCTTGCCAATAGATTTCATCTGATAGATATCCAGTCGGAATAATCAGTAATAGTGGTAGGCAACATCGAGTCAGTGAGGGGTTTTATACCGAGCTTTGTGCTACAAGACTATCCTTAAAAAAGATTGGGGCTACGTGATGCCTGTTTCAGCTAATTAAAGTGACTCAGCTCCCAACATCAGCCGTGTACTCCGTAAGCAATAAGCTAACATTTTCAACTTCCTATATATAGTACCAGTTCCTGTCCGTCTTCTTTCGTTTGAAATAAATTTGAAATCGATAAACTACACTCTCCAAAATTACAGCAAAGCAAAATGGGCCAGCAGTATTCCGCCCCTGTACCAGGCACCAAACTCCAGGTCATCGGAGCAGGTCTATCACGTACCGGTACAGCATCATTCAGTCGCGCGCTGGAAATTCTTTTGGACGGACCGGTCTACCACGGTGGGACAAACGTCACCCTAGGTCCGGAAAGAGAAATCAAGTCATGGATCAAATTCCTCCGTCGCTGGTTAGAAGCATACAACAACAATGGATCGTATAAATCCAAAAAAGAAGAAGAGGACAATATGCGTCTCCTAGCTGAGCGCGTGGATGGGTACGTCGCTGTTACCGATGCGCCATTCACCAGCGCTGTACCGGAACTCATAAAGCTATATCCAGATGCCAAAGTCATCGTGACTGTGCGGGACGCCGAAGCTTGGGAAAAGAGTATGGTGACTGTCAGCAACGCGGCGACAATCTGGTTTTTGAAATTCGCACTTTTCCCGTTGCCGACATTACGATACTTCGTGGATTACATTGACGTCTTACGAGACGTATGGTGGAATCTGTACGGCGAAACCGAACCACCGACAAGAGTAACATATAACCGACACATAGAGTTGTTGAAAAGGACTATTCCTGAGGATCGTCTTTTCTTCGTGAGTGTCAAGGATGGATGGGAGCCGCTTTGCAAAGCTCTGGGTAAAGAGATACCTTCGGTCCCGTTCCCGCGTATCAATGACGGCGAGGCTATCGATGCATTCGCAAAGAAGCACGTGGGAAGAGGATTAATTCGATGGGCGTGGATTCTGTCTGGGGTTGCGGTTGCTGGCGGTGTTGCTTTTTTGCAGTGGAGGGACGGTGGACTGTGTTCTGTGTCACGCTTTTGGTCTTAGGCCATTTTGACATTTGAGTACTCTTTCGAGACGTACAAAAGGGGAAGATATGTATATATCCGTATATTTTGCAGCTACCTCTTGGTGAATAATTACGTGGCTTCGGCTAAGCAATATACAAATCTAGGCTCCAAGGGCTCTAATCTAGCCTATAACTAGGGGTTTATAGGGGGTTGCACGGGGGCTTATACAGAGCAAAGAGGACAGATGATCATTTTAAGTTAGGTCGTCGAGTTCAGACAATGAGGTCCATAACCTTTTGTATCTCCATGTTATTCCTTTTTAGAAGTCTTGCTAGTAGTAAGTTATCATTTACCTCCGTCCCTTCGTACAGATCAGAATACGGCACAGGCATCACTGACAACAGCGGCATCTACGGCACGATTGCGGCACTATTCTTGTTCCAAGGGTCCTATGCTTTTGTCATAACCCCCTTAACAAGCTTGTATCGGACTGAAATCTTCCCATATTCGAACGACGGGAGTTGCCCTATTACGATTTGCGGACACTGGCTTTGGCTATGTCCATGAAGTAAAGCAGAGTGTTGTGATCTCAGCCAGCCAACAAATATTTTAGACTGATCGTATCGTCCACTATGGGCTACACCATGAAAATCCTCGGATGGAAATTCTACATGGTCAATGGTGCCTATGACTGTGTCTTCCTCGCCTGCGTGTACTCTTTCTGGATTGAAACGAAGGGAGTGGAGCTTGAGGAGATTTCAGTCGGGTTCAAGGATCTCGAAATCAACACTATTGAAGGGGAACGCACTGCCATCATTGAGGAAGGAACGCATTTGACTGAGAAACTCTACTAGATATAGACGAAGAGCAATTTGAAGGAAGCTGAAACAAGATTATAGAGGTGACCAGTGAAGGCATTGGCAGAGTAGACTACCTTGGCAGGTTAGCAAATGTAATTAAAAGAAAAATAGAAAAATCACCTGCCCTTAGACAAACGAATTGCTTGTAGATATTCATCTCAATCTTCTGGATATCGTGATCCTTCGTTTTCAATACACACCTGTCCAATATGGGATCAGAATCTGGTAGATAAATTTCACCTCCGAAAAGCCGAGCTATGGCGATGACTCAGCTATATCATGAAAAGATGGGGATGTAAGCTCGATTTTGAACCAGTGGACGTTGAATGTTTCTTTTTTATATATCCGTATATCCGAGCTAGCCTCGTATTGGTTGTTTGTCTTGTTTGTCTTTAACTACTCTGAGCATCTGTTTCTGACGTCATCTCACTCAATGTCCGTGTACACACCTTATAAATCAGGCATACATGCGGCCACTAGCGGACTTGAGGCCTGAGGCGACAGATATCGCCGAAAAGCCGATGTCAGCGCCGTCTCAGCTTCATCGTCTGTCGGATTGTCTTTAGAAGGACTAGGATGACACGATATCGACTCCAAATATGAAGGACATCATGGATATAAATATGGACAGAATACCCGGTCATGTTGGCATACTTCTGGCCACAGATTTCAACATCAAAGAGCAATCACAACGCCACATTCCAATACCGACCACCTTCGACAAGTCATAACTTGATCATCCTCGCAAAAGAAGTTTACAACAATATATACGTCCATATAAAACAAAGATGTCTTACGCCGGTAAAGTCGCTGTCATCACGGGCGGATCCAAGGGTATCGGACGAGCCACCGCCGAGCAATTCGTCGCTCTTGGAGCCAAGGTCGTGATCAACTACTCCTCCGATTCCGCAGCAGCCGATGAGGTCGTCCAGAAATTGGGACAAGATAATGTCCTCTCTATCAAGGCCGATGCGGGTTCGGTGGCTGGTGTCAAGCAAATCATCGATGAGACCGTTGCCAGATTTGGGAAGATTGATATCTTAGTTCCCAATGCGGGGTGGATGCCAATGGCGAATCTGGAGGCAGTCACCGAGGAGTTGTTTGATCAGATCTATTCTATCAACGTCAAGGGACCGTTGTTCTTGGCTAAAGTGAGTTTTCGACACAACTGTGACTTTGAAAGATGCAGATGGCTAATTCATATTCCAGGCCGCTGTACCCCATATGCCTCAAGGATCACATATCGTATTCATCAGCACGTCGCTATGTCACTCCGCCAACATCGTGCCACCTCAACTACTATACGTTTCCACCAAGGGTGCCATTGAGCAATTCACGCGATTGCTGTCCAGGGATCTTGCGCAAAAGGGCATTGTTGTGAACTGTGTGGCTCCAGGACCGACTGCTACTGAATTGTTCTTGAGAGGAAAACCAGATGCACTTGTTGACGCCATCAAGAAGCAGTCGCCATTTAATAGATTGGGAACGCCAGAGGAAATTGCTGAAGCTATTGTTTTCATGTCGGGAACTTCATGGGTGGCAGGTCAGACGCTGAAGGCTAATGGCAGTTTGATTTAAGTACCATGTATCTCTTTAGAATTCATCATAAACGCATTACTTATATATCTGCCGTTTCAAATAGAATTATGTGTATGATAAATAAGTCTGAACAGCACCTATTTCATCCACTTGCCATGTAACGCACACAATTTGTGACGGATAATATCTCATGCCACCCACCAATTTAATCCTTAATTTTCTGCAATGACTTAAAGAGCGAGAAAGGTTTCCGTTCCGTCACTGGCTATTTACTTGCGGAGATAACTGAGTGGCTGAGGAGGGCGCAATAGGAGTGGAATTCAATACTACTCAACATCTGGATCTTTTTGTCCAGGTTTCCCTAGGCTCTCGTCACTTTTCTCTTTCCTTTTGATTTTCATCGAGGGTGTAGTAAAACAACACGATGTCATATCAATATTTTCGCACCAACCGTTCCGTTACGGTTCCTCCAAGGGTCTTTCCAGTCTGCCTACGTGACCAAGATAGCACTATGCTTTACGAAAATGACTATGCGGGACTTCGCAACCAAATCATAAAACTTAATAATGTCCAGAAATTAAGGCAATATATTGCAAAGAACCCTGCTAGAGCTTTAGCTTCTGCAGTCCCTTTTAAGCACAATTTATTTTTCGTCGCTGCTGAATCCAGAAGCACAGATGCGCTTTACTTACTGCTCGACCTTTACTATAGTGATGTAACAAAAACGGAGTCACTTGAAGAATAAGGAATCCTGTTGCTAAATATTGCCTGCCAGCACGGTCATTTAGACATAGCACGCTTCCTCCTGGATAGCGAGCCTCCACTGGGGATCTTTATCACCAAAGCAAATGCGGCGATACAGCGCTACTATGCGCTGCATCTTCGTTGGAAATATTCGATTTCTCGAATTTCAAGTATAATGACTACAGTCTCGAATGGATCAAGGACCAATTCGCTCGGAGCGAGGATCTAATGGAGCTTCTCCTTAACAGAGACACTTCCACACGCGACTCCAACACTGTTGGTTTTTTTTGAGACCATTATGACGAAGAGAAGCCGCAACCTAAAGATAATGTTCTTAGTCTAGCAATTACACGAGCTAGTCATGGTCTGATAAATCGTCTCATTGAGAATGGTGCTGATGTACAAAGAAGAAATTGGTATCAGCGTGTGACCAATACTAGCTTTGGAGGAGGCGAAATTGACGCACAGGATGTCACTGTGCTTCATATTGGCAGCTTGTACTGGAATATTGATGGGATTAAAGTGCTACTTAATCATGGAGGGAGTGACCTGCTGTTGTGTGCTGATAGTGTTGGATGTTTACCTTTTCACTAGGCAGCTGCTGGTCCGAAAAATAGATAATGAACTTACAATACCCAAGAACAAGGTTAGCGCATAGATTATCGGAACCTTCAAATTGCTCTTAACTTCTGATTCTAATGTCATCAGTTTCCAGGATAAAGAGAGTGCGACAGCCCTACATTACGCAGTCTCTGGCCACGCTAGATGCGGCACTAGAAACTGTATTAATGCAATCAGATATCTATATGATCTTAGGTCAGATGCGGGCATAAAAAACAATAAAGAACAAACAGTGCTACATATCTTAGGTTATGGGTCCTTGGATGGCGAGCCCATTGATGTCACCTTAATCGAGCTTCTACTTGCGCATAGTGCTGATATAAGCGCTGTTGATACGAACGGTGATACTGCTCTTCATGTTATAGCCAGAAACCTACGCCAAGTTGAGACTGCGCGATTCCTCATCAGTAAGGGTGCTTATGTCACGGTTGTTAATGCGAAAGGGAATACGCCGGTACATGAAGTGATGCGTGGATTGCTCCGGGTGAAGCAGCCAACGCAAGGAGAAAAGTATGAGTCTGTGAGACTAACAGCCCAATTAAGGGCTCATGATGAAATGATTTGGCGATACAAAATGGCATGGGCTACAACATAAGTTGATGGATCAAAGGAATGTGGCTGGCAAGACACCTGGAGCTCGTTTGGATCCAGATGGTGTACAGGTGCCTCTGCTCTTTAAACAGTAGTCGTCTTTGATTCTTCCATGAGAGGTTCGGTTTCAATGGCATATAGTTGGTTTCATACTGACCGAGACGAGATCGGAAGTATTTTCGACACTAACGGCGAACAGCTCTATTTGGAGGAGCATAATGGTCTCTTGTGTGAGATCATCGAGCGCAATGATCTCCCGACTCTAGACTGTTATATACGGCAACTCCCAAAAACTGTCCTTCGTCATAATGGAATGATTGCAAATGATCCATTTTGGGTTGCTGCGTCACACGGTAGCACTGATGCCCTCCGCGTGCTTCTTGATTTATACGAAGCCGATCCGATCCAACGCAGACCCTTGCACTAGACGAAAATACCAGAGGGTTTTGGCTACTGGATACTGCCTGCGCGCACGGTCAGCTTGAGACAGCGAGGTTCTTACTAGTTCGTGATCCTCCGCTTGGGGCAGCTTATACTGAACGTCCCGACGGTGGACCTGCATTACTGTCCGCGGGTACGTCTCTGGTGCGCGTGCGCAGGTTCGTACGAACTTACAAAGAGACACGCGGATAGATATGATGAGGAACTCTGTCTCCAAGACCGCATTGCCCGAAGTGAGGAATTAATCCGCCTGCTTCTTGATAGGGGTGCTTCTATTGAATATGCCGTTCAAATACTTTACTTGGCACATCATGAGAAAAAAGCGAGGCCAATATTGCCGCGACACCAGCAGACTCGCATCAATTGGCATAAGGAGAACCGCGTACAAGAGGACGTGGCCGTGGCCGTGGGTGACTATTCTGAGAATAAGATCCCATCGTAAAAAGGAAAGAGTCTGGCTCTATATGTCACTAGTATATCCAGTAGATCCGGATGATCAGTTTCACATATTATCAGAAAGATTGATTCCATTGACAAAAGAAGTCGACTATACCTAGGTATTTACAATTTTTGAGGCATCCTTGGTTATGGATTTTCATCCATGGGACGAAGGGAGCAGGCTTTCCGTCAGCGTCCGGGCATGAACGATAACCTTCTTCTTCGATTCTCTTCCTATGTATTTACTTGCATGGTGAAACAATTGGTCAATTTCGAGCACAAATTAGATTTGGCTCGGATCAATCTATGAAGTGAAAAAATTTATCGTACATCAGGATATCAATTCATTCGTGTTGATGGCTCATTAATTCAGTATATGTACACACGAATCGCTAATCGAATTGTGAGGAACCAACAAATAGCAACCGTACCTAACGGAGGTATTCCTAACAGAGCCAGTAGGATCCAAAATGACCTGATTTTATCGCCTAAACATTAGTGTTGGGGCCAGGGGCCGTTTGATGTTTCATCGTGCTAGAACTATGACCGAAACATCGTGAGATGACCCGTTTTTATTCTGCGTGGCGTTGTCATTTGGATCAATTTTCATATTTCATAGGCTTGGAGACTTGCTTAGCGTTCAAGGCACAGTCAATAAATTCGTGGGGTGAGTTGATTTGATGTTGGTTCAAACTTCAAGCCATCAAACTTGCATGTGACGGTGATAGATTACCTCGTAAGACCTCGGAGATCAGTAGTGTAGTATTAGGTCTTTCTTCTGCGACAAACCATAAGTCTCGATTTTACTCCGCTGTTGTTGGGTTATTTGAGTCTTTAATGTGGCCATTGAGTGGCTCGTCCTTATATTGACGATGTTCTCTAACTCGGCGTGTTATGAAATAACATCTATTGTTAGAACTGGTGCAATTCAATTGAGGCACATGTTTATGAGCACCTTTCGGCAAAGCAGTAAGTCAAACTTCAGGCTCTCGCATTCAAGAACAATACAAGAAACTAAAATCTTACTCCATGGCAATGCTACCTCGCTAAATGCACGTAGGCCGCGTGGTTATTCTCTGTCATTATTCACCGAAGTTATTAATCACGGCTCCCTCGTATATAACTGAACTACCCAGGTCTAAAATATATTCTGCAAAAAATCCTTTCAGATCTGCAGCTTGAAAGTGTATGATCGGCCTTCAAGATCAGTTGGTGAGAGATCGGCGAACTGCTGCATGTTTGTTTAGCTGCACATTTGAGATCCTATCACTCTGGTTCTTTATAAACGAACAACTCGAAAAGTCTCCTGGAAATATCAAGTCAGCTATCCTCAATATTGATATCACATTATTGAGAGATCAAGGAGCATCACTAGAGCACCAATTCTGTCTGCAATCATGTCTTTGCTAACCGCTTTGGCATCAGCGGCTCTGCTTGGAACGCAAGTTAGGGCCGACTTCATCCCAACTGTACTGGGCACACCACAAGTTCTAGGCAACGTATCCGATCCTAGCATTGACCGCGATTCCTGCGGTTCTGCTAGATTTGGCGATCGCGCACTTTGGACATGTCGAGACACAGAACCCTTCTCGAACGGCGTCCCCGTGCTTCCAATCTATTCAAGCTCAGCATCATGGACAGACTTCGCCTCTGATGGTACACCGCTTATCCAATCATGGATGAACGCCTCTGGAAACACCGAGACGGGCCTCTTATGTTATGGCAACAATAATGAGCAACCATTCTATCCCTACCCTTCGGATTTATGTGGCACAAACACGGCAGGTGCATGTTCTGATGGCACCCGCTATGCCCTATGGCCTGATAGCCCCCCGTTGGTGACCAGCGAGGATACAAGCACTGGCGTCGTAACTGCATATACATGGATCTCCGAAACGCATATTGATAGTAGCCTCACTCTACTTAACCCTGACCCCGGCACGATTTTATACGAGGTCACATACAATCCATCCGTGAATGGAGATTCAACAGGTCTTCCGACCGTGACTATCGTACAAGAGAACTTTTGGACATCCGACGAGATGCCCTATGGCGTCTACGGCGGAGTCGTTGTCGACGATGTCGCATATCTTTATGGCAAAAATGCTGCAGGCACAGTTGGTCTTGCGCAGGTACCTGCCGGGTCCGTCACGGACAAATCTGCCTATCAGTACTATGTGAATGGTGCATGGACAAGCACTATTCCGGGCGTCAACGACACGGGTGTTGGTCTCACGAACGCTAGCGCAGGTGGTCAGGGAACCTATTACTACTCTAGTGTCTGGGATTTGTACGTTTGGATCGGGCAGGCCGGCATCAGTGTTGCACCGGAGTTTTTCATTACTACTGCCCCTGCCCCTGAGGGTCCCTGGGCGACGCCTGTGAAGTTCTACTCCGCTGATTATATCAGTTGGTCCTATACATTGCAGGCGCATCCTGGATTGCTGGCCAATTCTTCGGAGAATGCTATTTATCTCTCCTATGTTGTCTACGATTCGGGGTTATATTGGACTCCTTTGATCTATGTACAGTGGGAGTCTTGAGATCAAAGATGTCCTTATTGCTTAGCTCCCCAGTGCTGAGTATGCTCACCATGATGGTGATTGCTTAGCCCGTATATTGTCGCCTCGGATGACATGTCAAAATATCTGAAATGTCAATTCAATGATTTTTGAGTAGTGCATTTTTCGTATCAGATATGCCGCTATGCCTGCACAAGTAGATTTTGCTACCCGCAAACAATCATAGCATGATTCGTTGCTAGTAAATTTCGATAGTAAGATGACTCGCTGTAACATGCCCATTCATAAATAGCTCACAATAGCTGCCTGGACAATGGACATACGATTTGCTGTTCCGATACTCTGTACGGAGCTCGGTATGGACGAGACGTGATTGGCTTGGGTACTCTTTAGTCGGTATGTTTTCTGATACCCTGCCTGACACCCCTCGAGTTTGTCTTCAATTTTCTTTTTTCGCTCGTCTTTCTGACGAAAAGGGGGTTTCTGGATTTGTCCTGCTACAAACATGGCGACCGGAGAGGTTGTGGCGATCCGTTATTGTCCAGGCCGAATTGGCACCATCAGTGAAGAGAATTGGTACCACTGTGTTTCGGCGCCTAACCTTAACATTCGTTCTCGATGCTATCATGACTATTTGAAGCCCTTACCATTTGCGGCAAACTTTAAACACCAGCGAGACACCTCAGGTACTCGGCGCACTTGTGACTTTAATGTGCCCTGCGTACATGCTGTCCTTCATGAGGCCATTCACAGGAATGACTTTGCCGTTCTCGACAGCTACTTAGCACGCCGTGGGCAACTCCCACGATGCAAAGGAGGCGGTCGCCCCGTCACAGCCGAAGAGAATTTTGTTTGGTTCCAGCCTATGGACGCAAATTTTGCGGGCAAATGGGGAGCTTGCGGCGCCTGCTACGAGGACTATATAGTAGCATCTCCCTACTCCTCATGCTTTAACACATCGCCCATCATCCAACCTCCTGGCCTACTTTTTGAGTGCGACATGGCATGGCCGTTTTGCCAGGGGATGATAGCTGGAGGTGACGGTGACTGGAACCAGATTATGTCTTGGGTGCTCTACAGGAGGCATCTGCCAAGATGCAATGCCTCGCGAAGTTGACGTCGCCTCGCGCAACTGGTATAGGCCGCGGGACTCAGAGCTCGGCTCGCTTCTTGTCTGCGAAGCGTGTTATTACGATACAATCTATAACTCTGTGGCGGGGCAGCACTTTGACTTGTCTCGCCATCAACTGCCCCAGAATAGCAAGGCTGTATGTTTTGTATCAGGTAATATCCCTCTGGCGTTGGCACTAGATGAAACCATCCACAGAAAGGACTGGGCTGTCTTTCAGCGGGCAGCCGATGCCTTTGTGCGTAGTTCCAGAGGCAGCAAAGCTGGGATACAGAATGGCACATGGTATTCCTTACTTCCAGCTGCCGATCAGTTCAGTGTTTGCCCAGTCATGTTACGCTTGTGCCTTTGAAGCGCGCAATGCTAGCCATTTTCTTGCCTCAGGGCTTCCCCAGATTCCCGGCCAGGCTCGTCTCTGCAATATGAACATAGGCACAGCACATGCTTTATCCATGTATCGAAAGCTTGATCAGGCCATTGATAGATACAATGTATCTATATTCAGCGACTTTGCACGCAGGCTAAGTGCTGTGCCAGCGTGCCCGAGGCAACATCCCGTATCTGGAAGACGCTGGTACTCGCACCACATGTTCTCGTGCTGCCCGTCGTGCTGGATTGAGGCCGATATTGGTAGCATTCATTTCTCTAGCTGCTTCTCTCCAGAGATAACAATCTCGTCGCCCCTAAAGTGTGATTTCTACTCTCCCGGGGTGCGTGAACTCTGGCGTATCGAATGCGCTGAAAATGACTTGCCTGGGTTTGTAAAGTTTATGGAGAAGCGCCTTGAAATCTGGAGGCAAACGTATCCTCTGATTCACCAAAACCTGCACATGGCGCAGATGAATGTATCGCAACAGCAGTTCTTGTTCCTGGCGTCCAGTATAAATACCGGTTCAAACGCAGCTGCTGCGGGTGCTGGCATGAACGGCCATTACGGAAACGCGCAGATTGGATACGGCTATGAGACATTTGCTGGAGCTCAAGGTGCGATGCAGTTCAATGAGGCGCTCAGCATGAATTCACAGAATACTCTACCATTTACAAGCAGTGTACAGCTGGAGATGCTCTGGAAGAGTGTTGAATTAGTACGTTTAAGTGTGGGAAGCTGGAGAATATTGTCACAGCTATTATCCAATAAAGCCAGCACCGCCCCCGAGTATATATGAGAGACCAACGCGGAGGAGTTAGGGACATTGAGTCCGAGAGAGCAGAGACTGGTTCGCTCGACTGGAAACCGTGCAGTTACCAAGGCATTTAAGCTTCAAACCGATATTGGCCCCTATGAACTACAATAGAATGACCTCATGTAATCTAAATGGGTGCGTTCATTTTCTGTGGCTACCTAAATGAAAATCTTGCTCTATGTTCTAGATAGCAAGAAGATTTTGGTAAACCTTACCTCCACTAGGGGACAAATCTGCTTTGAAAATTCAGAAATAGCAACGCTTTTCACAACAGGTCTTATTTCAAATCTGAGAGATGAGTGTTCGAAATTTCGTTCTCGTGTTAACGATGAGCCACCGGACATCGAGAGGAGTATCTTACAGTACGCCATGAAATCTCAATTTCGACATTTATAGGGTTAATACGCCCTGTGTCGGATGCGCGACTTCCTAGGTACCTTTTTGGTAGGCAGGAGCGACATCCATCGGTACCCCTGGATATAGCCACGGTCCATAGAAAGTCAATGACGAAAGTTCTGATTCTTTCACGTCTTCAAGTGTGTAATCGTCCTGCTTCGGATTTCAGTGGGTTCTCTATAATTAGAAGAATAAAGGACACTTCACTCATTGTGTAGATAAATAAATACTACTGACTCCCTTAAAGAGCTGGACGGAGCCTGATAGATTTTGTTACTTCGGAGCCTTTTTCTCTTGATTCAAACGTCATATAGACTGCATATGTTCCCGGCTCAACCAGGTCTAGAAAAAGTCTAACACATTTCAGGCAGTTAACTCTAAAGAAAAACCCATTGCATTTCTCGGTAAGCATGCGCTTGAGTTTTTACGGGTTCCTAGGCTATATGCTGGATGGACGGAATCTATATCACCGTTTTGGTAGCTTTTTCTGTGAGGAAAGCTAGGCAGATAGCAACTGGGTATATCATGATGAGAAGGTGACGCGGTACGCGCTCAGAGGAAACATCGAGAAGAAAAATGTAGTTGAAAGAAAAAGGTGATCCTTTATTTTCTCATCTCAACCGTATTCGTTGCTCTTACCACGCTCGCTCGTTGGTTTTATCGTTGACGATAGCTTCACTCATTCATCCTGCACCCAGCCCAGAACTCGTGCTCGATCAGCAAATTCACTGCCTTCGAAAATAATGAAGCTCAATTACAACATCGCTCTAGTTTTGGTCTTTGGCGCATTGGCAAACGGTAAGTCACGATGTCTCGATGCGGACCCTTGAAGATTGACCTCATCAAGGACTACAGGTGCAGCTAATAAGCCGATAATTCCGAGCTCGTCACCACCAGTATCAATAGTCACTATTCCGTGCGATACAACATCCTTCGTGGAGACGACAACTGCCCCGCCATTCAGCAATACTACTTCACCAGCGACCCCGACAGAAGAGCCACAAGGAACAGTAACTGTTCCCTGTATCAAATGTCCTGAGTCTCCTGCATCCCCGGGAATAACTCCAATTACTATCACCACGACAACGTTTGTGACAGTACCTTGTTCTACTGAGGTTGAAAGCGTGCCTTCTCAACCTGTCACTTCACCGTTGAACACTGCGCCTACGAATGTCGTCCCTCCGCAGAATACCCCAGTTCCTGCTTTTCCATCGGGACCACTTGTTCCATCCAAGGCTGTACCAGGTGCTTCAACTCCTACAGTTCCAGCGCCTCCTGCGGCATCTTCTCGGCCTGCCGGTCCACCGTCTCCAGCTCCAGCTCCAGCTCCAAGTCCGAGTGGTCCACCTCGACTACCGGCTTTCACCGGTGCTGGATCGGCTCTTTCCGTGAACCCTCGCGGTACCATGATGGCTATTGTTGTTGCTGCCTTTGCGATCTTCTAGATAGGCATGTGTCAGTCAGCAATAAGCTTCAGTAATGGGAAGTGGCAAGCTTGTAGTATGGAAGAATATGCGGCTGTTATTAGTCTAAAGGCTGATGAGCACAAAAGAATCTGGTTTGCTTGTGATATTTGATGTCATTTATGTAGAACTTGCTTTATAGTTCGCTACTCAGAATTGAAATTGTATCAAATTGCAAAGTTGCCATAGTAAATGCAAATGTGTTGATACTATGCAACATAACCATTGATCATACGTTCTGGACGGATCTACTCCGATGATCCCTGTGGAGCCGAGAAGCCTGGTATCTATCCACTTCTGGTGCTAAAAACATGCCATCCAGATGGGAAGTTGAAGTACGCAATGATCGCCTTCCGTAGTTCTGTAATATTTTTTGGATAAATCAGATTTGAATCTCTTGAATATGATACATAGTTAAGACGAAAACAGAATGATTCGTCGGCAGCCCTCCCGAGACCCACACAAACCAAGATGTGGCTATCCTAATGGGTACAAGCTCGAAATGAAATCCAAAACTGTCCAATCAGATTCTGTATACGCACATGTCTGTGGGGCTACCCGCATGGCCTAGCCTCCTTTGTACCAGTCTCAATACCGTAAAAGACAAGTAGTCTGATTTTGAGTCGGTTTCTATCCGAGTAAATAGTTACTGCTTGATATTGCTTGATAATGTCAAATTGGTAGGGGTAAAGAGGGCAAGCTATTATGTGTAGTCAGGCCAAATATTGAGCAGTAGGTTTTGTCTCAGTGTCTACAGATTGATCCCTTCCATTATACCCTTTCGGACAATATTCCTGCTCAAAGATCCACATAGCATGCATGTCCGTTACACCCGCGGGATTTGGAAGCGGTCAATCAAAAGGACTTTGAACTTTGAAGTACATAAACTACTCCTCATGGAGGGATGGAAGGCAGATCATGTTCGTTTCTTTTCTTTGTTTGGACGCCAAAAACTTTACCGGTGATTGTACTCCGTTAGTTGCAGATCACGAAGTTTGTTTTCTATTCTCTTTTTCTTCTAGAATGATGAATTTCCTCTCAACTTTTTAAAAATATTTTATGCAATGAGAGCGAATCTAAATCATACAGGCTCAAGGCGAAAAGACGAAAAACTCAAACGAAATGGCAGTCGACGAGGAGAAAAGGCCAACGCCGGCGGTGAATAACGATCTCGAGCGAGACGATAATAATGAAAATGAAAACGAGACAATTTCTAGCAAGACGCAGCATACTCGTCGAATATGGGGAATACGATTGCCGCCGTATTTCGATACTGATTCCGAGTCTACCGTCAAAAGGAAATTAGATTTGGTTCTGTTGTGAGTGATTTATAGTTCGACAATCATTTCAACTTATAAACTACTAACTGCTCTTTTATGTTATTAGGTCGTATACAGCATTGTCTATCTTCATCAAGAATTTGGATAACACTAATATTTCGTACGTCAATTTGGACCTCGAGGGTAGTTGCAAGACACCACTAACAGCTAAATAGTAATGCATATGTTTCGGGCATGCAAACAGATGTTCGTTACTGTCGCTTAATGATTGGAATATCCTTGGGAAGCTAACTGTAGGGAACCAGTTACACCTTTATGGCAACCAATTGAACATTTTCAGCACCATGTTCAACTGTGGTATTATTGTCGGCGCTGGTAAACACAAACCCATCCAAGTCTACAGTACAATATGAACTTACCTCTGTTCATAACAGTCCCTCTCATACTCTTATCAACCCACATCCGCCCATCCATCCTCATGCCAACATGTGAACTTTGCTGGTCCATCCTAGTCATGGGCATAGCAGGTGCCAAAGATTACGAAACTATATACGGCCTACGGTTCTTTATCGGATTCTTTGAAGCGATTGCATTTCCTGGTTTTGCGTCTCTACTTGCCACATGGTATACCCCCGTCGAACTTGGTAAGAGGATGGCGATATATGAGGTGTCGCAGAATGTTGCAGGCATGTTTAGCGGGTACATCCAGGCTGGGTTGTACGCGCATATGAATGGGAGGGGGTTGGCTAGTTGGAGGTACACGGTTGACTCCGTTTCAAGGTGTGATTCCTAAACAATATGCTAATAAACATAGATGGCTTTTCATTTTTGACGGAATCATCTCGCTTCCGATCGCTATCTGGGGTTTCTGGGCTATTCCTGACCAGCCAAGGGATACTAAAGCATGGTGGCTGAATTCCGAGGTATGGATTTTGTAAAATTCTTATCCAGATATGCAAAAGCTAAATAAGGTATAGGATCGTGCTGTTGCCATCGACCGCATGGACCGGGTAGGCCGCAAGCCCCTGAAGAAGGTCAACTGGACACGCTTCAAGAGAATCTGGAAGACGTGGCATGTCTATCTTTTCGTTATCTGCTATGTGTAAGATATCCGCAACCCATATGAATTTATGTTCAGCTCGCTCACAATACGGTAATAGCTTCTACGGCGCATTTTCCTGGGGCGATGGCTACTTTAATCTTTGGCTTCAGTCACTCAACAAATACAGCGTTGAGAACATTAACAATATTCCAACAGCTGGACAAGGTGCTGCGGTAGTCAATTCTATCCTGAGTGGTTACATTTCGGATCGGCTGGAGAATCGGCCTTTGATAATTGTCATCAACATGGTATTTTCATCCATATTTCCGCCCCCCGAAGCATACAGCCCTAATACTCATCTTAAATAGTTGATATGTCTCATGGGAAACGCCTTCCTAGCAGTCTGGACCGCTCCCACAGCCCTCAAATTCGTCGGCTACATCTTCATCACCACGGGATTGCCCGCACAATCATTGACAATGACCTGGCTGAGCGAGGTATGTCAGGGAAACGCAACGCTACGTGGACTCATCGTCTCTATCGGAAACACTTTCATCTACGCTATCAACGCGTGGGCTCTGGTATTACTATTCCCTGCTTCAGATGCGCCACATTACAAGTACGGATATCAAATTTGCGCTGGTATGATTGGTGTGGGCGTGGTCAGTGTTTTTGTGATATTGTACGCGATCTGGGCGGATATAAAATCGGGCAGGGCATGGAGGAATGAGATTGGATTGTTGGAGTATCGGAGGTGGATACAAGAGTTGGAAGAGGATGAGCATGAGGATGCGAATCATGGCTCGACATTGCCGACGCACATACAATCGGAGTAGTTACTGGAAGAATAACGTTATGTGATTATGATTATTGGGGGTTGCATAGCAGATTCCAGTCTGCTCAGGTTATATTATGTATACCAATCTCATATACCTGGAAGATCATGGAACTATAGTTAATCAGAGCACGGCTTATGAATAAAGTTGATGCCACCTAGGGCTTCGTCTTTAAGCAATCAAGAAAAACGATTACCCTACTTCTTTGACTTGTTTGCACTTCTCGTGCTTTACTCCCTACCATCATCCATATACATATATCAACAAATATCGGGCCAACCTCCTATACGTGTCAAGATTGGGAAATCACTCCTGCTACTCAACAATAACGGCCCCCTTCTTTTTCTCGTAGCTAATAGACTTGGGAGCAAGACCCTGAACAGGATCACGGTACCCTGCCATAGGCTCTTAGAAGTTTCGAGGGTTAGCCCCGAAAGTGACAAGGTAGTCGATCTTTTGAAGTCAAGCAGTCAGCACAAGATAGTTCCATATAGGCATAAGTAAAGTTTTACTTACCTCGTCAAAGTAGAGCTTAGATGAAGGCGAGTTTTCCTCATTCACCTCAACCTAACCAATCTAGCCCTAAAAGATGAACGCGCATCGCTTTATTCACCATATCAGTTCGACTACATCGAAGAAATCGGGATTTTAATTGTTGTGAGAGAATGGTGCGAGATCACCCTAGCATATCCAAGTAAACCTTGATCGTACCCCTTGGCCACTATATCCACGCACGACTTACTAAGGGCACGAGACCATGCTCCGGCCTTCCCCGGAAGCGGAAAGAAATCCGCCCCCGGACAAATGATTCCCCAGTTTCCAGCAGCTCTGGAGTACCACATGGAATAGATGCTAGCAGGGACAAGACATGGTTCTCATGGAAAACGTATTAGGACATGAACTTTGTGCTTTGATTTCCTCATACAACCCAACACATGGATACTACAAGTAACCTATCATCCACGGCACAACGAGTTCGACCAGAGAAGCGCAGTCGAGCTCGTCGGACCCTTACATGTGAGAACTGTCGCATTAGGAAGGTACCAAGTGACCTCTTACCTCTTTGCACATGTTGATGGTAAAAATGGTCCTAACTTACAATTACAGACACGCTGCGATGGGACCCAGCCCAGCTGCAAAACCTGCGAGGTGTACCACGATGAGTGTCGCTATGAAAAGCCGCCTCCAATGTCGCAGATCATTTCCATGGCAAACAGGCTTCAGGAGGCAGAGCAGACTATCCTTCAGCTGAGGAAAGAGTTGGAAAGAGAGTCTTCTCCTCTTTATAACCAGACAGCTCTCGTAAACCCCACTGCCTCTCGTGAACACGAAGTCCAGCCCCGGCATAGTGAAAATATTGATCAACACCGTGTTCATATTCCATCGAATGAACCCAGCTCGGAAGAATTGCTATCGGATTTGAGTCTAGATGAACATGGAAAAGTGAGTCTCAATATTATATGGTATTGATTTATTATAGTGTAGACCTGATCTTAGTAGATATCATACTACGGCCCAACCTCTGCTATATATGAACCCGCAGCATTGGACTCTTCTTCTGTGGATTTCCAGACAAGCGACGAAGTGCCCAACAAGATGAGTATACGGACCCTATTGACTTGGAATGCGGAAGAATATCGATCGTGGGAGGATTTCGCCCTAGGAAATGCTGCCACTGAAACTGGGATCCCGCGTGCAACCGTGTCCAAGCTACTCCAGATTCACTGGTCCTGGATTGCTCCTATGTTCATGTGGGTGTATCGACCAGCGTTTATGCGTAAGATTGAACATCGTATTTCCTAATTCCCAAATCCCATCTGACAGGCATAGGTGACATGACTACTGGTGGCCAGTACTACTCCCCGTTCCTCCTCACGGTTCTTTGTGCCCATGCGGCGCGATTCCAGGAGGGTCCCATGGGAGAGATGCTAATTACTCGCACCCGATTAATGCTGGGATCAGAAATACAAAAGCCAAGTTCGATCCCCACAGTGCAGGCGTTGTTGCAACTCAGCGCACGCGAGCTGGCATATGGATCAACTTCACAGGCATGGCTATACAGCGGCATGGCCTTTCGAATGGTCAGCGACCTCGGCCTTCATCACAATAGTGGCAAAATATTACACTTGGGATATCTCACCCCAGAGGAGTTGGAAATTCGGAAGCGGCTCTTTTGGAGTTGTTATTTCTGGGACAAGGCAATTAGCCTATATTTGGGAAGATCTCCCGTGCTATTGGAACTTCCTTTTGATCACAGTCCGGAGTTTTGTAAGTTGTCTTGTTCTTCCTCTTCGCAGTACTTCTGACGATAGAAAGTGGACACATTCGCCGAAAACGAATTGTGGTCACCTTATCACGGGGAAACCCTGAACTTGAGTAAAGTCTCTGTTGGCGAGTATCCGCCAATGAAGGCACATTCGATTTCTTGCTTCGAAAACTCCTGCAAGCTCTCGGTAATCCTGAACGACATCATACTCCAGCTATACTCGCGCCGTGGCTCTCCTGATCTAGAAGGGACCTTGCAGATCAAGAGAAGGCTTGACGAGTGGAGACGAGACCTTCCAGAGTATCTCAAATACAACCCAGAAAATTTGCCGGCGTGTTGTCCGCCACCGCATATCATCACCCAGAATATGCTCTATCACACCACAATAATTCTACTTCACCGACCGTTTTGGTCGACTTCGGAGCACCACATAGCTTGCAGGCTGGCGGCAGATAATCTCGAGAAGCTGCTTCTTCTTCTTGAGAAAACATTCGGCTTCACCCGGATTACATACCTGATGTCGTACTGCATTTACACTGCTGCCTCAGTCATGATTAAGGATGTCAAGGCTGGAGACTTGGAAGCTAATGAGACAATGCAAACCTTTCTCCGAGCGATGAGACAAGGGATAAAAACGTGTCCTCTGATTCAGCGAAGTTTGGATATTATTAACAACAGCCTGCAGTCAAAAACACCGAAGGTTGCGTCCTTGAACGACATTTTCACGACAGAGGGAATAGCGACCGCGAATTACCTCCCGGCTTTCCCCTACCTAGATGTCGGGTTTACGAACCAATTCACAACAGACCGAAATGCGAGTGGGGTAGATCTTGATGGGTTTTCACTTCTCGATTCGTTTCCAGAGCAACACATCAATATCGAAACCGGAGAGTGGTATTCTGGGTAGTTACAATGTATTTTCCCTGAAGCATTCTCAAGTTTCTTCTTCTCAATGTATCATACATGTCTAATATCTATGCCATCCTACAGTACAGGTTTAATCGGAAACGTCGTTTCCACCTGATTATCTTGATCATACTGCCATAGTCGTCTAGGATTGTCCACCCAGATCTTTCTCACAAGAGTTTCTCCCCCGACTCGTCGACACCACGACTTGCACTTGACTATCCAACGTTGATCATCAATCTTCCTATATTCCTGAATCTTGTTCCTGTCTCCGCCGGGGTTATGAGATACACCACCACTATGCGGCCAGTCACTCGCCCAGACGACCCTATCCGGGGCGATGGCTAGAATCTCTAAGACATATGAATCCAACTCAGGCAAATCGCCGAACCTGTATGTTCCGCTAAGCTTTGTATACACTTGACCAGACTTGAGAAGCTGCATGAATTCTCGATAGCCCTCTTGCAATCGAGGAGGTCCTTTGCAAGGTTCCGGGTGACCAATATGATCTATCACAACGGGAACACCTAATCGTGGCACAATCGATGCAAACTGTGCGATCTGGTCCAAGGACACGTATATTTGCAACGCCCATCCAAAAGGGCGGATTCTATCCGCGGCGCGCATAAGTAACGCGGCGAACGTGGCGTTGTCAACTCGTTGGCTTGAAGTCCTGAAATTCAACCGGATTCCTCTCGTCCCGGCGTTGTGCAACTCCCGTAGTTCGTCGTCTGTCACTGTTTGAGGGTCGATACAGGCAACCGCCCTGCCTTTGCCGTTCAAGCGTCGGAGTGCGTTTAGCAGACATGAATTATCGGTGTGGTACACGGAAAATGCCACAAGGCAGCTATGAGCGATCCCCTGCCTTCTTTGGAATGCGAGTAGGTCGTCCAGGTCGGCTTTCTTGGGACGATAGGGGTGTAGCGGGTGATAAGGGAAATTTTCCTATAAAAGTTCATTATTGTATTAGTAAACGTGAACCCATGTAAATACAGTTCTTGCTTACTTCGTCTGCAACATGAACGTGGCTGTCCCAAGCCCCTGCGGGTAGTGATGCGTCCAATTCTGACAACGATCCCATTGTTAAGTTGGGGTGGGGGATTGGGTTTAAACGACTTTCAGGTGCAAAAATTAGTCAATCATCGACTGAACTTTTCTTATTGATATGTAGCAATCATGGATGCATCAAGGAGAAACCAAGGAATATGGCGAGTCTCTCCCCGGAAAGTCGCCGGGCCTCCAGTCCGGAAACCCCGCGATTCGCAAAGTGGACTGCGGAGAAGGTTCACATCAAGGGGAGCAGTGAAAGGCTGAGCTCGCCACAGCAAAGGGTTCTATCACTGATTGGTACCGCGCATGGATCCTACTAACGTGGTCTAAATCACGGTTTGGATCCAAGTGAGCATAAATATGTCCTATGTATTTATTGGATATGTACCTGGTGATTTGGCGAGGAAGATCAATACTATTACCCTTAACTCTTATCTGGGCCATACACACATCCTAGTCCTCGCAGGCTTTCACAAAGTACCCAGCATGGCCGAAAAGATGGAAGCTGCCGACGAAAGTCAGCACATTGAGAATCCCTACACTCAAACCAGATTAGAGGTTGAAAACAACGAGAAAGAAGCACCTGTTAGACAGGACGAGGAGTGGAGTAAGGCCCAGAAACGATATCTCCGCAAGCTCGATGGCATTCTCTTACCAGCCGTGTCACTTTTATATTTCTTTGAATATCTCGATCGCGGTAACGTCGCCAATGCTAAGCTCTACGGCCTGGAGTCTGGCCATGAATCCAAAGAGCAGGGGGCTGGTCCAGGGACCAAGAATCTAACCTCGTCACAATGGCAGCTAGTCGTGATGATTTTCTACGTCGGTTTGGTTCTGTTTCAAGTCCCAGGATGCATTGGCTACCGTGTCTTCTCCCCGTCCAAGGTAAGAACAAATCGACGGACTTCGTGCTGAACGAAATATACTCATCATATTCTACAGTGGATTGCCTTTGGTGTGTGTGGATGGGCTACCGCCAGTCTTCTTCAGTGCACTGTTTACAACCTGGCTGGGGAACTCGTCTGTAGAGTTTTCATAGGTGTGTTCGAAGGACTTTTCGGCACCGGGATTGTCTACTACCTTTCGCTATGGTATCATCGTACCGAGATGGGTATGCGCGTTTTCTGGTTTTTAGGGCCGACGTCTATTGCAGGAGCTTTTGGTGGTTTGATTGCGTATGGAATTGGCCATATTAAGAGCGACACGCCAGCGTGGAAGTGGCTTTTCGTTATTGAAGCGTTGCCTACCTTTTGCCTTGGGTTGTTCTGTTTGTATTGGATCCCTGATCGACCGCTGAAAAATTCTCGATTCTCCGGCATCGACCAGGAAATTGCTGAGGCTCGCTATCGCAATGAGTCCTTCGACAAGGCTGGCCCCATTCGGAAACAACATATTATTTGGACGATCACAGACTGGCGGTTGTATGTTCAAGCGGCGATATATCTCCCGACGGCAGCACTGCTTGCCTCGATATCAGGTTTTCTCCCAACTATCATTCGTGGTATGTATTCGCCCCAAGCCCATTGTGGAGTACAGCGTAACTAACTCCATACAAGATCTTGGATACAAAGAAGCGGCCAAAGCAAATCTGATGACCGTGCCTCCGTATGCCTGCGCATTCGTCCTGATGTACATCGCATCCTATTCTTCCGACTACTTCCACGACCGAGGCAGACATGTCACTGTTCTCATGTCTATTTCCACCATTGCATATGCTCTTCTGGCCACACTTCCTGAATCCAATCTCCATGGCAAATATGCCTGCGTTTGTGTCGCGGTAGCCTGCGTTTACGCTACTTATCCACCTACTCACGCCTGGGCTGCGAATAACTTTGGAAACGAGACGAAGCGATCTGTTGGTATGGGCCTGTATACGGCACTTGGGAATCTCGGGTCCATTGCTGGAACGTTTTTCTACCCATCTACCGACGGGCCACAGTTTAAAAAGGGCCACTTTATATGCATGGGCTTGTCGATTGCTACAGCTTTGTTTGCTTTAGCAAATCACCTCGTCTTGGAAACCATCAACAGACGGCGCGACAAGAAGTACGGCAAACCAATGCCTGGAGTACCCGTGGATGTATCGGAGTTAGCGGACGGGGCGCCTATGTTCCGGTTCATCACATAGGGCTTACAGCGTTCTGCAGGGTTGTGAGTAGCCAGTATAGAAAACTTGTACTCTGTATGATACATAAATGGCATCCAAAGTAGAACCTCATGGAGTATCAGTAGTCCTGAGAGTTCGACTTCTTCATTCCCGCCCAGGTGAGGTAAATATACATGTATATTACTTCAAATAAAGAACGTACTTACATATTTGTGACCTCATAACCTTGTTATACAGACTCGCGGAAGTACGTATTTGTAAACAAAGTGCATCGATTTATAGCATCTATTCTAACTCTTCAAGTTTCACATCAGCCCCCAATTGCTTCGCCAGTGCATTCAATGCATCTACCTCGCCTCGCGAATACGGAATCCCTTCTTTCCTCCTCTTCACTTCCGTCTCAGCCTCGATCTCGCCACTGGTATATATTCTCTCTACGCCAGCCGCCTTTTCACATTGACGAACCCTCTGCAGTAGTGTATCCATTCTTTCTCTAAGCTCCTTCATTCCACCCTCCAGGAAGAGCTCTGGCCGGAATACCAAGAACCAGTGGCCGACATTCTGCGGCTCCTCCAGGTTTTTGTACTGATCATTCACACCACCAGCAAATGCTGCTCCAGACATCAGCCCCCCAAACAAGTCCATCATGAGTGCCAGTCCACTCCCTTTCGGGCCGCCAATGGGCAATACAACACCTCCAGCCAACGCAGCCTCGGGATCCGTTGTAGGTCGCCCCTCCGCATCCAACGCGTACCCTTCAGGAATTTTCTCTCCACGTCTCGCTGCCTTTCTGATTTTGCCTCGCGCAGCCACGCTAGGAGACATATCAAGTACAAAATCCCCAGCCTCTCCACCGGGAACACCAACGGCAAAGGGGCTGGTTCCGAGAAGCGGCTCCTTCGCGCCCCAGGGAGGCATACTCCGCGATGCATTCGTAAACGCCATAGCTGCACACCCTTTCTTAATCGCTCGAAGAAGGTACGTAGCCGCCATCCCGTAATGGTTGCTGTTTTTGACAGCGACAACGCCTATTCCATATTTCTGTGCAATTTCAACGCCCTTGTCAATAGCGAGAGATGCAGCAACAAATCCAAATGTGTTTTTGGCGTTCAGATGCGCCATTACCGGTGTCTTCATATCGAATGTGAGGTTGGGGTTGGGGTCGAGCACATTGTGCTTAATGCGTTCGATATAACCGCCCAGCCTGTTAATACCATGAGTATCGACACCGCGGAGGTCGGCCAAAACGAGCGATTCAGCGATTAGCTCTGCGCGATTGGAGGGGATGTTGTATTTGGAGAGGACCGCAATCACAAAGGAGTGCGCGGAAGAGGGAGGGACGCGCACAATGGTAGAAGAGTCCATTTTGTTTGACTTTGCACGAGGTTGATAGGCTAAAACGACAATTGTGTTGATGAAGTGTATCCAGGTTTTCGGGCAGTGTATCTAGGTAGCTTCTTTAAGGATTAAATATACCCAAGACTCATAGTAGATGTCCTCACCGCCGGCGAGTCTCCGTGGAGTGTCACAACGTGGTGGGCGATACTCGGCATTCTACTGCACGATCATTGGTCTAAGTGTAAATCGAATGTAGGTTATACAGAAACTATCATGGTATTTCCAAGTACATGACCGGATGACGTTATTAGACATATTCATACTATCTTCCCATGCACATCGTCCTCCCCTTCCAGGACAGCCAACAATGTCTTCACTGCCGCCACTCCACTATTAATCTGGTTCTGCAATGTTGACGCACCGATATGCGGTGTAATAATCACGTTGTTCAGTGCAAAGAAATCTCGGTGTGCCTCTAAAGTAGGCGGCTCAACCTCCATCGCATCCAAAGCGGCGCCCCAAATCTTCTTCTCCCTCAGAGCTTGAAGCAAGGCATTCTCATCTACTATTCCACCTCTGGCTGCATTGATCAAGATCGCATTGTTCTTCATAATGCCCAACTCTCGCGCCTTGATCAACCCTCTTGTGCTCTCTAGCAGCGGCAAATGTAGCAGAACAACATCGGAGTTTATGAGGAGTTCGTCCAGCGCCTGGACCCTCGTGTGTAGAATTTTCTCTTGATTCCATATATCCAATGGCGCAACAGGATCGTATCCTATAATATTTGCCTCGCAGGCTCCAATCCATTTTTTGGCGCTTAACTTCCCGATGCTGCCCATCCCGACCACACCAACTGATTTGCGAAATAAACTCAACCCTAGTATTTGACTGCGCACAATTTTATTGCCCTTTTGCTGCAGTCGGTCCACCTCAACAATCCGTCTGCTCAAGGAGAGAGCTAGGGCTAGGGTAAACTCCGCCACAGACTCGCTGTTGATGCCAGGAGTGTTGTGTACCGCAACTCCAGCAGCTTTGGCTGCGTTCAAGTCAATGTTGTCTATACCCACCCCTTGTTTCACAACAACACGCAATTCCTTAGCTTGACTAAAGTCGGTGCTTTGAAGTTGCGTCTCCGACCGCACAAGGACCGCCTGTGCGTATTGATGCCAGTCGGCTTTCCGGGGGTCGTTCCACAGGATAACATCAACCCACTCTGTTGACTGGAGGAGCGCCACCGCATCCTCGTGATAGGGGTCAAGAACGTAGATTTCTGGCTTTGTCATTGTCCTTGATACTAGTTTTTGCCGCAGTAGTGTTGGACATGGTCTCATCAGAGCATTTAGAAGTGTTACAAGGTTATGTTTTCTCGGAATCTCGCCGCGGAGAATGGCCCGTCAACTCTCCGCGGCTTGTCGTGGACGTAATAGAGATCCCAGCTATGTCGCTTGGACGAAGACAAGAGTAAATAGACACACTTTAAATTCTAGTTCTGACGTTTGGACTTTCCATTTGCTTGACAATATTTGCAGTCATTGTGAAGGGGATTTCCGAACATGCCGGCATCCCAGGACCCTATCGTCAGCGCCTTACGGGAATACACCACGTACGTTGCACTAATGACACCTAACGATACCGATTAAACGGTGTTAATTTCATTGTATGCAGATGTGATGTCTCTGATGCACTCTGCCGTCTAGGGTTTCCCCACGGGGGCTTTTTACCGGGTCTTAAGCTGTGGTCCCCAGAGCCCCAAGAAGGCAATACGAAGATCATCGGGCCTGCATACACTGTTAAATATGTTCCAGTGGATGACCCGGCGCCCAAGCATGCATCACACTATGTAGGTTTTTCCGCCATTTACTTTTTCATATTTTGTATTCTGTTGCCCGTGTTGATTGGTACAAGATTGACTCTGTCCCCGAAGGCGCAATTATCTTCATTTCCTCACCCAAGACGCCTAATGCCGTGTATGGTGGCTTGATGTCGACACGGGCACAAGCAAGCAAAGCTGCAGGAACTATTGTCGATGGTAGATTTCGGGATCTTCAGGAGCAACGTGCTCTTAACTACCCTGTATGTCATCCTCTGTATGCCGGTACAGCAGTTGGTAAACCTTGTCACTAACCATTGGGCTGCAGGTATTTGCGCGCGACGTTGGAACTGCACCACCCTATGGATCAGTTAAGGTGGTGGGAGTTAATGTGCCCGTCCAGCTGCAATCAGATGGTCAAGAACTTGCCATAAATCCGGGTGACTATCTGATTGGCGATCTGAATGGTGTGGTGGTATTACCACAGGATCAGGCGAAGAAGGTCCTGCCTTTGATGGCAAAACAGGGAGAAGCAGATGCAAAGATGGCTGTGGCAATTAAGGAAGGTATGCCTTTTACTGAAGCCAGCAGGAAATTTAGAATCTGAATTCTTCGTCAATGCAATGTCCCCGGTTGAATTGTTGTACATATATGCTAATTGTCATGTATGAAATATGATTTATAGCAATGGAATAGACAACACATACATTGTTAAAATGAGTAGTCGGCAAAAAGCTCAGTATCTCATCTTCTAAAATAAGAATCTGATTCAAATTGTCAACGTGCTCAACATTGACGGCGTTTCCAACCAGGACCAAGACCACGATACTATCGCGATACATGGCCGCTATTGCAGCAGCTGCATGCTCTTTATTGATGGTTTAGTTTGTCACATTCCTCATCCGTTAGGGGAATCGTGACGACGGTTTGCAACCTAACATGTATTCGCTCGTGGCGGTCATTTTGGCTGTGTGGAGTGCACAGTAACTTATGGGCTTCCGGACGCTACTCTACATCCATGGATATAAATACCACCGTATAAAAAGCCTGAGCTCATCTCTTCAGTGCCAAAACGATTTAATAAATTATCTTTATACTACAATAGAAAGTAAACTACTTATAAAGATACCTACTTAATTTTAAGAGACTTAACAGCAAAACTATTATCATCACCACATGTAGTACTTTAAGATAAGTATACTTTTCTCAGAGTATATCTCTAAGACTTAATACTTATTATAATAAAAAAAAAAATTAGGACTAGTATTACTATCTAACTAGGTCAGCTTCTCGTGCCTTGGTTCGCGTCTTATATTGATTCCTGACGAGATGCCGAGAGGACCAAGCTATATGGGCCGGTTTAGATTCTTACCACAAACAGACATACTCCCAGCTACAAATGGTGTCGGTGCAAAAATCAGGGAAGAATCTTCTCCACATCTGGGAAGTAATCAAGCCACTGCCTTTTTTGAGGTTCAACAACACAATGTGGCCTTCCCTGCCGATTTCAGTAGTGACATCAGCTGGCCTGGGGTCTTGATCCGCAAGCCTTTCTCCTCCCTTGAATCACGGAAAAAAGAAGGTGAACTTATGAGATGAGATCTCACAACAATTAACCCTTTTGAATTTTGATTTTCATCACAGAAACTTTGATACCTCGAAGTTTATGTTTGCGGGGAAACTTTCAGTTGTGCTTTGGGGTATCTTAGCTTCAGCTCAACCGGAGAGCTTCGCGGATGCTCGGCCGGTAGTCTGTATGATGATGGTCACATGGCGATACAAGACTAGGAGACGCATGTAAGAGATAAATTACTCATGTCCTATCTCCCCGTGAGCTGGTATCTGATAGGTCGTCTCTTCAAAGGTCTTACCCAACCTTGATTTTACACATATCCCAGAATCCGAGCACAGTCGGAGTATCTCCGAAGATTTGGAGAAGAGAAGCCCCGCAGCCTTTTTCGCTGCATATTTCTCAGATCCTAGTTGAAATATTCCCTTTTATAAAAGAAATTTTTCCTGGACATTTCTTTATCGTTCTTAGTACCTCGTTCAAACACACGTCCATACCCAATCATCTACATACATCAGATCAAAATGGCCATTGGAGTAGCAATTCTCGGTGCTGGTCTCTTTGGCAAAGAACGTAAGTAACAGAATAACGACATTTGAAAGCTGTTTGGGTGTACAATTCTAATCAAATTTGAAAACAGAATATTTTCCCGCAGTCAAAGCTAACTCAAACTACACCCTCAAAGCCGTCTACTCCCGTTCTCGACAATCCGCAACCAAATTCGGCCAAGAAGCCTCTGTAGATGCCTACTATGACAGCCCAGAAACGCCTGATAAGTCGCTCAGCCAGCTTCTTGAGCGCTCCGACATCGACGCTGTCATCATCGCTCTCCCCATCACCGCGCAGCCAGATATCATTCGTGCCGCATGGAAAGCAGGCAAACACGTTCTGAGCGAGAAGCCGGTTGCCAAAGATTCTACAGTCGCAAAACAGCTTATCGCAGATTATGAGCCATACAAGGCAAAGGGTCTGATATGGGGCGTAGCTGAGAATTTCCGATTCCTTGATCCTATTGCCTACGGCACGGAACAACTGAAGCGTTTGGGTGGTGAGGTGACCGGCTTTCATGTTTCTGTTCATGATCTGATTAAGGATGGAAATCCATACTATGCCACTGAATGGTGGGCCTTCTAAAACATTCCATTTTGTTATACATTTGAGGCACTGATACCTTTGATCAGGCGAAAGAACCCTGACTACCAGGGAGGATTCGTTCTGGATGGCGGTGTCCACTTCATCGCTGGTCTCAGAGAGTTCTTGTCCGCATTGAACGACTCTATCGAGAAAGTAGTCTCATTCAGCGTACAAATGCAACCTCATCTTCCACCAGTAGACACAGTTAACGGCGCCTGTCTCTTGAAGAGCGGCCGAAGCGGCACTTTCAGTCTCTCTTTCGGTATAGAATTCAAGAGCGATTTCTTGATTGAGGTAACCTCAACCAATGGCTCAGTTGCAATGAGTCCTGCTGGTCTGAAAGTCATCGAGAGGAATGGGTCGGACGGAGATCGCAAGGAAGCTTTGAAGGAGTTCCCGTCTGACACTGGTATTGGGCTCGAGATTGAGGCTTTTGCAAAGGCTATTGAGAACAAAGCTCCTGATGCAAGACAATCGGCAGAAGAAGCTTTGTTGGATTTGGTACTTATTGAGAAGTTGTTGGTTTCGGGTGAACAAGGGGGTGCAGTTCTGACTATCTGACTGAATCATGATTGTGAGGCTAAACTATAGTATCTACTTGAATATAGACATTTCATGAAATTGAAAGTATCAAGATGTCTAAGCAAGTCCAGGTCCTAGACTATATCATTTACTTGAATAGAGAATATTCCATGACATCAAGAACGTATCGCGACGTGAATCTAGCCTATGTGTTTGCCTGTAAGCTATCCGATAATCCAGCTGTGTCATCCTGTCGGCGATCGATAAAACCGCGCATCTTGTGACCTCTGTCCATAACTTCACTCCTGTACAAAACATCATGCGGAGCTTAATCTTTTTCAACGTCCTACGTGCAACTCCGCATTCGAAAAACCATCGGGAGGCTCTTCGTGGATGGTCGGTCCGGACACCAAAAGCGACACGGACAAGTAGGGAAATTCCCTGATTAGGAAACTTGCTGCATCCTCCCTCATTTGAAAGTTGAGAGGATCACGATTGGGAAGACTGAAGGGTTTGTGTCTTTTAATTTTCAATCACTCTGTTTTTATTTTTCTTCCTGATATTCTTCGTTTCACTCATCTTACCCCCGAAATAGATAGTAGGGCGTCAACTAAGCAATCTGCAAGGGAAATGCAGAACACGTGCACTCTTCTCAACAACAAATGGCAATGGCGCCTTTTCTCTGCCGCTCCAGAGGACAAGAAACAGCTACCCGAGTCCGTTGACTTGACTCAATGGCAAGAGCCCAACTTAGCCCTTCTGAAATTCATCTTGAGCTCCTTTTCCGCAAGCTCATTTTGGACTACAATGTTGGCCAAAACGGGCGCAAAATTCACTGGGTTGATAACGTCTATGTTACATCGACCTTGTCAGAGAAGCTTGACTCTGCAAGAGTATCAGTGCAAGTGAATCTCGATGAAGCTGCAACAGATTCTCTCAAGCTGAAGATCGACATTTCACAAAATGGAGAGGTCGTCTTCACCAGCACCACCACCACCACAACAACAACAACTCAATCCCTGCGGGCGGAAAGAGTCATACTATTACAACGGACATTGCCAATCCAAAATTGTAGTGGCCACATGGGCATGGAGAGCATCCAATCTACACTGCTACAGCCAGTATCCTTGGTCAGGATAATAAGGTCATAGATAAGAAACAAGTTTGGAGTCCGAAGGATCGAAGTCGTCCAAAGGCCTCTCGTCGATGCTCCCGGGAAGACATTCATGTTCCAAGTGAACAACAAATCGATCTTGGCCCAAGGAGCCGACTGGATCCCCTCGGACAACCTTGCGCCGACAATGACACGCGAAAGATACTTCGCCTGGATCCGTATGGCGCAGAAGAGTGATGTAAATATGATCCATGTCTGGGGAGACTACGAAACCGAGGATTTCTGGGATGCATGTGACAAGCATGGCATCATGATTTGGCAGGATTATATGCTTGCGTGTGCGATTACCCTATTCATGACCCGTTCTTGGAGAGTATACGCAAGGAGGCCGAGTTACAGACTATCCGATTCAGAAACAGAGCCAGTTTGGCATTACTGTGTGGAGTCACTGAAATTTCATGTCCGCGGACTGGGCTGGGCCGTATGATCATGATGATATGAAGGGTCCGTTTGAGAATACCTCTTTCCCACAGAGGAAGATTTATCTTGATGTTTTATTGAATGTTGCTGGAGAATTTGCGCCACATGTTCAGTATTGGGCAAATTCGCCATGGGGGGACCTACTGCTAACGATTCAACAATTGGCGATGTGCATCAGTGGGATGGTACGTTACCCCCGCCTCTAGTCATTATATTTCATCAGAATAACAACTTGCAGTATGGCATGGAAAACAGCTTGCTTGCCAAGACTACCACACGCTTTCCGGACGCTTCATTTCCGAGTCTGGTATGCACGGCTACCCCGACATGCGCACAGTGAACGTCTTTTGCCCTGATCCAAGCAGACCGTCATCCTCAATCTCAAACCATCGATTGCCACAAGAAAGGTGAGGGTGCAGAGAAGAAGATTGCTAGATACATGGCCGAGAATTTCCGCTATACAAACGACCTCGAGATCTATGCATATGTGAGTCAGTTGGTGCAGAGTGAAGCATATGGGTATGCCTTGAGAGACTGGAAGCGGAGCTTTAAGGGATAAGGAAAAGAGTATTGTGCTGGTGCTATTATTTGGCAGGTAAGGTTATTCACAGTCAATCTTGAGAGAAACATCCCTACCTCCCGAGTTTCGTACAGCTGAATGAGTGCTACCCCTGCACCAGCTGGGCATATAACCTCCGACCCAAACCAGCAGTCTACACTATCCGTCGTACCTTTGCTTCTATTTCTGTTGGCGTCGCACGTACTCCACACTCCCGCTTCATCGATGACAACAAACCTTACGAGAGCGTTGTACCACCCAAATTCGAAGTATTTGCGCACAACACTACCACAGAGAAGAAGGACCTTACATTGATCATTAAAGCATTTGATTTGTATACCGGGAAGTTTATCGAGTACGAGGACGCCTCCCGTCAAGTATCCTTATTGCCTGGACAGAATACGGAACTGAGAACACTCACCAACCCCAGCGAAGTCAATGCGGACAGTCTCATTATTCTCTCGGCATCTCTGGTCGACAGTAAAGAGGCTGTCCTTGCACGATTTGTAGACTGGCCTGAACCATTCCGCTATTTGACTGGCCCAAAGGCACCAGGGTTACTACCACGGTTGTATCAGAAAACGATGGCTGGGAGACTGTAGCGATTGAGTCGAACAATCCTGTCAAGGGTGTTCTACTGGACGTCGAGAGCGGTGAAATGCCCGAGTGGGAAGATAATATGGTTGATTTGCTACCTGATGACAAGGTTCAAGTCCAGATGTCAGAGTCAAGGGTCTTGAAGGAAGGAAGATCACGTCTAGATGATTGAATGGCTGGGAGCAAAAGTAGGCTAGTAGTATATATCTCCAGACATAGACCTAGGTAGATATCAAAGATGATTCCGTTCTTGTCATCATCTCGCAGCCAATCTTGCAAATCTATATACCAAATCTTCCAACAATTCCTTTAAGGTCTTGCTTGGGTTTTAACTTCCATAAGATCATCTCAATTCCTTCCGCTGTCTTGAGAGAAGCGACGCTTTCGCTTTGTAAATCAACAGCCGGGCCATTACCGAATGAAATTGAAAAACATTTCGCAATAGCATCTTCATTTTCGAGAAGGCTGATTGATGGCTACTAGTGCCAGAGACTGCATTTAGTGGCAAACCTGGTATGTTAGTTATTTGTTGCGAGCTGCGCTTTTAAGCCAATTATTCAGGGCTTAAAAGTAACCGGTCTTTTTGGCCCAGTGGAGATTGCAACACTATTCTATATACGTACAGATCAAGAATAGACTATAAATCTAACAAATCGTCATGGGTTATCTCAATTAATTATATTCCCTTAGACAATAGATTCAGGAGCAACTCGACCTATTCGCAAATCTCAAACGATGTCCACTTAGGGTTCTCACGGTCACGCGGCAGCAGTCCCCTTAATAGCCCTAATGGCCTCAACAACATTCTCCGGCAACGAGCCCTGCTGAATATCCTGCACATTCTGCTCAAGTTGCTCAATCTTACTCGCCCCAAGAATTATTCCGTCGTCATCGTTCAATTCGGAATGATACGCAAGCCACCTCAACGCCGCTCCCGTAGGACTAATCCCCAACGGCTCAATAATGCGCTTCAACTCATTGATCGTGTTGTGAAAATCCGGTCGGTCATATACATGCCTATGTCTCTCGCCCAATGGACCGCCGAATCGCGTTCCCTCCGCATTGCCAGCGGTGAATTTACCGGTTAGAAAGCCACCTCCCAGCGGCGAAAAGGCGACGAAGTGGATTTTGTGTTTGCGTAAGAGTGGGAAAAGGGTGTCTTCGACGTCGCGGCGGACGAGGTTGTATTCGCCCTGGTAGATGGAGGGTTTGATGTAGTTGTGTTCGTCGCAGATTGAGAGGAATTTCTCTAGCATTGCGGGAGGGAAGTTGGAGACTCCGATCTGTTATAACATTAGTACTCAGCCCACCTTCAATAAGGAAATCGCCAGGAGATTACTTACTTTCTCGCAATACCCCTTCTCATACTGCTCATTAAAAGCCTCCGCCTGCTCCTCCAACGGGGTCGTATTATCCGGGGCATGGGCATACAAAATTCCAATCTTGGACACGCCCAGCGTCTGCAAACTATTCGCAACACTTGCGCGTATAGCATATTTTGTTAGCGTACCATCCCCAGTAGCGCCTGCGATTAGTATTTTGGTGTTGATGGTGAAGCTACTACCAGCTTCAGTTGCGCCGAGGAGTCGTTCGGATCCGCCTACGTTGTCTGGTGGATAACGTGCGGCTGTGTCTAGTTCCGTGATGCCCAGTGAGTGAACTTCATCGAGGAATTTAGATATATTCTCTGCTTTGGTGAAGGGAGGAATTGTTGGAGTGCCGAATATGGCGGTACCGTAGAAGAGAGTTGGTGGCATTTTCGAATCTTGTATATTCTGGGTCTACTTTTCTCACTTTTTGATCATATTTAAGCAGTAAAGTGTTTGTTCAAATCACGAGAATGTCTAGGCGGTTATATACTTTTAGTGCTTACTTTGAATTAATAATTAATCTAATTTACCTTCGGTCCTACCGCGTATTCGGATCGATCTAAAGCTGAAGCTGAAGCAGAACAACCCGCTTTTGCACTAAACGATTCATTTATACGCCATGTTACACGGTTTACATATTGGTATCTCCATTTTGCCCTCACTCATCGATAGAGCTGGCAGATCTAGCTTTATGCTGTGGGAAATAATGAATATAATGAAGGTGTACGGCATTTGCAGGTTTCCACTTATTGGGCTGATTCATATATCCAAGCCCTAAGTGATCCATATAATCACCGAGACAGTGTGATTCCATCAAGTAATGCAATTCCAGTATCAGAACATGAAAGTCTCGTCTCTCATGCATTGCAGTTACCTAACAAAGAACTCCGTGCTGGAAAGTATTCCATACAAAGAAGAAAGCCGTGCGACGTTGAACCAATGATATATATTGGTTGAGATGGGTCATGGCTCGATTTCGTCCGAGTGGACGGCCGAAACCTTCAGCTTTTCCGGGGAGCATTGATAATTGAAGTATGTTCTGCGCCGTTCTATTTTCAAGCAAGAAAAGCCTCAAATATACACAACCGAAAAAAACACCCATCTTCTCCCAACCAACCCCTATCAAACCCATCCTCAAATTATCGAAAAAAGGATTGATCAAGAACTCTTCCACTGCCCCGCATTCTCAACCCCCTTGGCCACATTACTCGCCCCATTCTCAACGCCCGTGCCCAAATTACCCAAAGCATCGCCCACAGGTCTTCCAGCACTGCCCGTAGCGCTGGTGATTGTATCCCCGATTCCGCGGGAGGCGGCTCCTGTGACGTTGCCGGCTGTGCGCGAGAGGCCGCCAACTGTGTTGCCGAGGGTTGAAGTGACAAATTTGGCGGCGCCGGTTGCGCCGGTGTCTGCGGTGGAGGTGGAGGATGTTGTTGGCATTTTTATTATTATCTTTGGAAGTAGAAACTTGTTTGGATGGAGTGTTCCTTTGTAGAATGTGCTATAGTTGATGGATGATGGACGTTGAGGGTTGTGGGAGGTTATATAGATGATTGTTGATATGACGTCAGGAATGACATCAAGAGGCTCAGGGTTCAGCTAGGGTTACGGCGTGGCATACACGATAGCCACAATAATTTGCACAATCGGATTGTACATGCACTATTTCATTTCTTATCCTATCGTATATTGCATGTAATTATTGTGCTGCCTCCGCCATGGCTGTAAATGCGTGCACACTGCCCCGAGGCTCAAAGACATTCTTCCTTGCAGTATTGCCAGGAATAACTTCCACGGCATCGCTGGGCGAGCCCCAGGCACCACCTCCGGGTCTACAAAGAGTTAGCATGGTTTCATTGAACAGGGTAGTAGGAGACATACGAGTTGATAATGATTCGTTCACCCGGCTGTACATTCAACTCCATCTTTCCTCCGATGTTGATGGTACGTTCCGAGCCATCGTGTTCTTTCCTCACGTATAGATTCAATCCGGCCTGTCCGGATTCGCCACCTGCCATACCGTACGGGCGATAAACTCGTCGCTCGCTGAGCATCGACACCGATAGGGGAATTCGAAATTCTAGTTCCCGTACTGACCCGTCTCCACCGTTGTATTGACCGCGTCCACCGGAACCCTTGCGGATGGAAAACTGGCGAAGAATGACAGGGTATCGCAATTCATAGACTTCAGCATCTGTGATACGCGTGTTGGTCATATGGCAATGCACCGCGGATGTGCCGTTCCAGCCTGGTCCAGCCCCGGAACCACCGCAGATTGTCTCTCCGACACCGAAACCTGGAACCACATTTCCATCTTTGTCCATACCGCCCATTCCGAAAGATATGATATTGCAGCAGCCCTGGGAGGCAGCACAGGCATTAAAAGCGCCCAATACCACGTCTGTGATACGCTGAGATGTGATCGGGTTACCTGCACACACAGCTGCATTTCCAGAAGGGTTGAGGAGTGTTCCGCTTGGGATGATCACGTTACAAGGCGCGAGACAGCCTTGGTTAAGGGGAATGTCGACATTAATCAAACATCTTAGCGAGTAGATGATGGCGGAATGTGCAATCGCCTTTGGCGCATTCAAGCAGTTGAAGGTCTCCCGTCCGGTGCCGGTAAAGTCAAAGTCAGCCGAGCCAGTTTCGGTGTCTATCCTAATTTCTAGACGAATCTCTGTTCCGTCGTCCATGAAGTCAGAGAATCTCAATGCCTTGCCCCCTGTTTGCTTGCCAACTTTCTTCAAGTATTCACGCACGGCAACCTCGGCATTATCTTTGATACCGTCCATGTAAAAGTGCACGACTTGCAGCGAACTTTCTTCGACTAGACCGCGAAGAAGGTTTGCTCCCTTCTGGTTGGCAGCGATAGCAGCTTTCAGGTCAGACACATTGTCGTTCCATGTACGTGTACCACTGCATCCTGGGAATGAAGCCGGATCGTCATATAAGAACTTTCGCACAATATCCTCATTGAAGCGATCCTCAGAAACGATCTTGAAACCCATGGTCATAGCACCCTCTTCATATAGAAGCCGACTGTTGGAAGGCATAGAGCCGGGTTGGATACCTCCAATTTCGGCTGCTCGATATCAGTAAATGGCCCTCATCGTGCGAGTAATGCCAAACTTACCATGATGGCCTCTTGAAGCTACATAGAAAATGATCTCCTTTCCTTCAGCATCCCATACAGGGGTGATGATTGTAATATCAGGCAAGTGTGTTCCTCCTGCCAAAGGATGGTTGGTGCAGATATGATCTCCAGGTCGTAGTTTGCCGGCGTATTGCTCGTGTTGATACCGAACCGCGTATTCCATACCTATTCTTGTCAGTGCGTACAGTCTGTAAATTAGGAGCGAACTTACTGCCAAGATGGACTGGGACATTAGGAGCATTCGCTACTAGCTTTCCGTCTGGAGAGAAAACAGCACATGAAAAGTCAAGTCGTTCCTTGATATTAGTTGACACCGAAGTCTTCTGGAACATACGGCTCATCTGGTCAGCCACCGACATGAATCGGTAGCCAAACACCGAAAGACGAATCGGGTCAACAACCAAGGTAGATTCTTCGCCAATAGCACGCTTCTTCTGCGGCGAAACGTCGAGAATAACATGTCGGGATAGAATTGTGGCATTCGCATGTGGTTCTACCACAATTGTTTGTGTCTTATCAATAATCATTGCAGGACCATTGATATGGTTTCCTGGTTGTAGATTTCCCAAGAAGTAGACTGGAGTTGTGACATGTCCGACTCCCGAGAAGTAAACTTTTGTGCTGTCATTCTGCTTCTCAGTTCCGATAGACAGAGCTTTTGTTGCCTTTAACTCAGCTTGGGGTGCCTCCGGTGGAACGGACAATGATTTGCCGACACCACGAACTCGCACATCCTCAACAACAATAGGACGTCCTGGGAATGTGAACGAAAACTCTCGCTTATGCTCTCGGATGAAGGCTTCCGCAAAATCTCCATTTTCAGGGTCCAAGATCATCAATAGATTGTCAGTGCCCTGGTAACGTAGATTCAGGTACACCTCATGATGGATTTGTTCGGTTGGTATGCCGTCAGCTTCTAGCTCGCTTTGAACCTTGGTCTTGAGGACGCCAATGCGGTCGCGGAGAACCTTCAGCGATTGTTCGTCAAGGAAGCCAGAGGCCGGTTCCTGCGCTTCATGAACGACATCAGCTAGTGCCATACCATATGCAGACAGAATTGACGAGTATCTATGAATGATAACTGTCTGAATCGACAGCGATGTGGCAATGGCACAAGCGTGCTGTCCTCCAGCGCCTCCAAAGCATGCAAGGTTATGTGCTGAAGTTTCATATCCTCGAGCCTCTGTCAATGCTCGGATTGGCTTCGCCATCGATTCGTTGGCAACCTCGATAAAACCGAGAGCAATCTCTTCTGGCGATTTCGCTTGGCCAGTTTCCTCCTGAATCTGCTGTGCGAGTTCCGTGAACTTCTGTCGGGTAATCTCCACATCGAGTGCTTCATTTTCGTTGGGTCCGAAAATTTTTGGAAAGTATTCTGGAAGTAATCTACCGAGGAACAGATTGGCATCTGTCACGGTTAATGGACCACCCTTTCGGTAGCATGCAGGTCCAGGATGCGCTCCGGCCGAGTCTGGGCCCACGACGAAGAGACCATGTCTCCAGAAAAGTATACTACCTCCTCCAGCAGCCACGGTGTTGATATCGAGCTGGGGAGCCATGATCGTCACGCCCGCAGTGGTGTTTTCAAAAGTGTGCTCAAACTTTCCGTCATATCGAGAGACATCAGTGCTAGTTCCTCCCATGTCAAAACTAAAAGCAGATTAGTATATAGTCAGAGTTCGGGGAGGTTTAACATACCCAATGACCGGTTTGGGGTCTGCTGGATCAAAAGAGGTACGCGCGTGCCCGACAACACCACCAGCAGGACCAGATAGGATCGCTCGTAGACCGGAGAATCTATGATATGTAAGCAGCTATTCCATGACAAACAATGACACCGTTCAGAAAGTCATGGACGACTCACTTTTCGAAATTCACCAATCCACCATCGCTCTGCATAAACTCGCATCGAGTATCCTCTGAACGCAACCCGTCTTTGAATCCCGAGCGGAATCCATCAATGTATCGTCGAATGACGGGGGTCAAATAGGCATCAGCCGTTGCAGAGGCGCCACGAGATGTCATTTTGATCATAGGAAGTAGTTGGCTGGAGAGGGATATGCTTGGGAATCCAACATCTTTGGCAATGCGCTCAATAGCCAATTCGTGTTCTTTATATATTAGCATCGACTACACTCTATGCGCTTAGCAAAGTGAGTGAAACTCACCTTGAAATGTATATGAATGTACCAAGACAACGGCAATTGAGCGATAGCCTTTCTCATACAAACTCTGAAGATCCTTCCGGACCTTGTCCTCATCCAACTTCTCCAAAACTCGTACAATTTCACCACTGACACCACGTGTGAGCTGTGGGTCGGAATCTAATGAAGCAGCCAGTGCCTCTTTGTTTGGTGTTGGATTTTGCTGGTAGTCCTCAATGGTCACTCGTTCGTCAACTTCGACGACATCCTCATATAAAACATCAGGTCTCCGAATATTGAGATCAAATAGATGAGGTCGCGACTGATTGCCAATCTGCAAAGCATCTTTAAATCCCTTTGTGATCAAAAGTGCCACTCGGTCGCCCTTTCGCTCAAGCAATGCATTTGTGGCGACAGTGGTACCCATTCGGATACTAACACTGGAGAAGTCGCCTGTGCTTAATTTTTCGCTTCTGGGAAATGACTTTCCTGTGGCCTGTTCCAAGATGCGGCGAATACCCTCGATAGGAGCATCGGCATAATTGGAAGGATCTTGGGAGAGCAGCTTGACCACGATATCATCGTCCCGGCCTTCGACAATACCTAAACAATCTGTAAAGGTACCACCTCGATCTACTTCCTGTTAGTCAAGTCTAGATGAATCATCGTTGTAAGGGCAAAATACCTATAGCTATTTTAATATTCAGGCCATCGACATTGGCCTCTAGTCGATGCGGAGCCATATTGTGTGTAGAGTAGTTTGAATTGTCACTCTGGTCAGTCGTCACTCGTCGAAATGAGGGAAAGTGCCTCTATTTCATATGTTGTTCACAATCGTATACCCCTCAGTTACCACCCTCAAAACATGCAACTATTCACTCGAACTTATTTTCTCGACTGCTGACCTTGTCTTCGGGTCTTGCTGTCCGATAGTCAGCGCTCGAGGCAGGTCTAGACGAAGAAATAGCGAGCATCAATTCATATCATTATCATGGCTTGGGGACCTAATAAACGATATTTCCTCACGCGATCCCATGATCATCCCCATCCCACGTAGTTCAACGACTGGGTGAATCAAGTGGAGAAGCAAGCGGGACTGATAAGTGCGAACAGAATCGGCTTGTGATCGGACATGTTCCGAAGGCCTTCTTTGTCGGAGACATCATAGCCCGATAAGTCTGATTAGTAGTATTTGGTGCCATTGGATGATGGATGAAGAGAAGAGTAGTGCAAGAGAGAGAAATCATGGGATAAGCCTGTGGTGTAGGTTTAGAAGATGAGGGACGTAAAAGGGAAAGAGCGTGTGGGTAGGTAGGGAAGTCGCGAGAGGACCCACTTTGATAGGAAGTTTCGCTCCGACCTTCCTGACGACCATCACCCTTCACTCGCTCTTGGCTTCATTTTGTTGTTCTTGATAAGTCTATGTATGCGGCTGGTCCGTCAATGACGATTGTGCTTTCGCGTCCTGATATCTCTCGCGTCGCCTGTGTTTGATGTTTTGGTTGAATTGTCTGTGCTGCATCACTATCTCTGGGATCTATCTCTGATTCGATATCTATCTATCTATTTTGATTGAGCTTCCCCGGATTGCTTATATCTTGCTCGTTCTGCCGCTGCTCGAAGCTCCTACCACTGATGTCTTTCGTATACAAAAACACGAACCCCTAATATATTAACTCTACTAACAGTGTGAACTGCTTTACTATGGAGAAAGCTCCAAACATGAAGGACGTGCCAGCTCACGAGGCCGAAGCTGAAAAGCTAGGTGAGATGGTTGCGAACCACGCTGGCCGCGATGTGGATGTAGCCGCCAAATTCTTGCATGAATTGGACCCAGCCGTGTTGGCTGAGCCCATCACACCAGCCGAAGCACGCAAGTTGTTATGGAAGATTGATTGGATTATTATCCCCTTGATCATGGGCACATGCGTGCTGGCAGCGGTCGATAAGGTCATTATCTCCAATGCCGCCATCTACGGGATGACGAAAGATGCACATCTCGTCGGTAACCAATACTCATGGGTTGGCTCAATCTTTTACTTTGGATACCTCGTCGCCGAGTATCCAGTGGCTTTTCTCATTCAGCGGCTTCCCGTGGCCAAATTTCTGTCTGCTTGTCTCCTAGGATGGGCCATTATCTTGATGTGTACTGCGGCTACACAGAATTTCGCTGGATTGGCAACGGTGCGGTTTTTCATGGGCATGCTAGAGTCTGTGGTCTTCCCGATCTGCAGTATCTTGACTGTGATGTGGTGGACTACGGAAGAGCAGCCTATTAGACTGGCGTTCTGGTTCAACCAGGTGAGTATCCCCGATGTCTGGAACCATGTGCACATCTGACGAAAGTAGCTTTCTTCTGTATTTTCCGGACTTGTCAGCTACGGCATCGGCCATACACACACCAGCCTTCACCCGTGGCGCCTTCTTTTCCTCGTACTAGGAGCTTTCACCATCCTCTGGGCGGTAGTCATCTATGTCTTCCTCCCAGACTCGCCCGTAAAATGCTGGTACATGAGCGATCGCGAGAAGTACGTCTGCCTCGAGAGAGTCAAGGACAACAACACGGGTGTTGAAGATAAGAAAATCAAATGGTATCAAGTGCGTGAGTGTTTGGCGGATCCGAAAACATGGCTGTTGGTGTTGTTTTCGTTGGCTCAAAACATTCCCAATGGTGGTCTCGTCACGTTTGCATCCATTATTGTCTCGGGACTTGGATACTCAAGCCTTATTACCACCGTTCTCGGAATTCCAACTGGTGTGTTAGCTACCGTCTGGCAACTTTCACTGTCATTCATCGCAGCCCGGTTCAAGAACTCTCGCTGTCTCGTTATTGCCCTGGCGAACCTGGTACCCATGACCTGCGCCATACTCATGTGGAAACTGCCTCGATCCAACAAACATGGTCTTCTCGCAGCATACTACGTTTTCTATACGTACTGGGGCCCTTACGTCCTATCAACATCCCTGCCCATGGCCAATACTAGCGGCCACTCCAAGAAATTAACCATGAACGCACTCTTTTTTCTTGCATACTGTGTTGGCAACATCATCGGCCCTCAGGCATTCCGTTCTTCTGACGCTCCAACTTATTCTCACGGATATGAGGGTCTACTAGCCTGTTTGGTGGTCGCTATTGCCTCTATCTCTGCGTACGGCGTGATGTGCCATTTGGAGAACAAGAAGCGTGATCGTGCACAGGCTGCTGGAGATCATCATGTTGAAGCAGCAAATGCGTTTTCAGATTTGACGGATAAGGAGAAGAAGGATTTCCGGTATACTTATTAGTCGATATACTAGTTAACCTAGGATGCGCTCTGTATCTAGCACTTTGATTTATGTATATGGGTGATCTAGCTATATCTACCTCTGGAACCTGAATACGTATAATTTATTTATGAACTCTACTTTCTGGAAATTAACTATATCTCTAATATTCCATACAATGTATCTCATTTTCTAATGTCGAGTTCCAAGTTGAGAAGACTTCCAAACCTCCTCCATGTTATCATTCCTGGGGGCATTCCCCAAACTCCTCTCTTCCTCCTAATCTCCGAAACGGCAATGCCTCCTAAAGGCTGGCATGAGAATTGACATTACTTACCTCCTTTGTAAGCAAGCTGTTAATCATAAATGCAGGCAAGATTTCCCCATGATAGCGAAAATAACGTCCATTTAGAATGCAGTCTTCTCATTGGTTAATCCCCCGCAAGCGCTAAAAAGTGCGAGAGGAAGCTCGGAGCGACTCCGAGATTGCGTCGCAGCGATAATAACATCCCACGCAGGCCCCACTTCCCGTGATAAGGTCCGATAAGGAATCCAGACCGAGCTGTACAGAGTACTTGTGGACAACTACCAACGCATCAACCAGGATTCATTGTGTGATACGTACCAACCCTGCGCTTCGATAATCAACATTATTTTGCGGTCTATTGAGCTCTCCACTTGATGGTGGAGCTGGAACTTAGAAATGAGGTATTAATTCAGACACATGCAACGAGCATTTTGTGAGTTGTGCTGAAGGGAGCTAGAAGCGAGATTCGTTGTCAGTTCCTCTTAGGATGCGATATTGTCAGCTGACTGACCAGGCTCCGTGAACATGACTCTAGAGTGTCAAGACTATAGAATATAGTCTTGCGAATGAAGGTGCTTGGATAAGCACAATACTTCATCATCCTACACGAAAGAAGGAAGCCTTTCTAATGCCACACCTCAATTGCAAGTCAACATGACAATCTCCCCCAACACAAAAATCCTCATCGTCGGTGCCGGCGCCTTCGGCACCTCAACGGCCTACCACCTCGCCCAACGCGGCTACAAATCCATCCGCGTGCTCGACCGCCACGCAACCCCAAGTTGCGAAGCCGCTTCGACAGATATCAGCAAAGTAATCCGCAGCGACTACAATGAGCCTCTATATTGCAAAATGGGCATTGAGTCGATTGATGCATGGCGTGATTGGGATATATTTCGGGGATTGTATCATGTTCCGGGGTGGATTTTGAGTGCTTGTAATCTTTCTGTGCCGTTTGTGGAGGGGTCGGTTGAGACGTCGAAGAAGCTGGGGGTTGAAGGATTGGAGATCTTGACGCCGGAGGAGATACGACAGAAACTGCCGTTAGTGAAGGGGAAGTTGGATGGGTGGAATATTAATGTTTGGAATCCGACGGCGGGGTGGGCAAAGTCTGGTGAGGCTTTGAGGAGGATGGCGCTTGCGGCAGAAAAGAATGGGGTTGAGTTTGTGAGTGGTGATAGGGGCTATGTGAGGAAGCTGAAGTATACGTCTGATGAGACTACGTGTACGGGTGTGGTTACGCAGGATGGAACGGTTCATGAAGCCGATCTCGTTATCTTGGCTGCCGGTGCCTGGATGCCGAGTTTGATTGATCTTCAGGATCAATTAACAGCCAAGGGGCATTCTGTTGCGCATATCCAACTTACGCCGGAAGAAACGAAGCAATACTCCTCTCTTCCCATTCTCGACAATCTTGAGTTGGGGTATTTCTTCCCCCCTCAAGAAGACGGCATTTTCAAAATGGCTCACAGCCAATTCGTTACAAATACCGCAACAGACCCAGTATCAGGAATTACTACTTCCATCCCTCACACCTTCGTCCAATCTCCCACTGACGACCTCCCCGTCGAAATCGAAGCAACCATGCGCCGCAATCTACGACGCGTGTTTCCCGAACTAGCCGATCGCCCGTTCTGCTATACCCGTCTCTGCTGGGACGCCGATACAGCCGACCGCCATTTCCTTATCACGTCTCACCCTACCCAAAAGAATCTGTTTATTGCAACAGGCGGTTCAGCGCATGGGTTCAAGTTCCTACCGATTGTGGGGAAATATATTGCAGATCATATTGAGGGCAAACTAGACGCAGGAATTGTGCATAATTGGCGTTGGAGAGCGGGCGAGGAAGTGAATACGAAGAATTTGGCGCATTTGGATCCGGAGTTGGAATTGGCCGATTTGACGGGGTGGAAGGGGAGGAGGCAGCGGGAGGGGAGGGTGAAGGCGAAGATGTAGTCTGTTTGTTGCGAGGATCTTTTTCATGCCAAGCATATGCGTAGTGGGATGATTAAGCAAGAAGAATTCTCGTTAAGTATAAAAATGATGTTCCAGAATATTTCTCTCACGATTCTGGAAGTTCTGGAACATCGTGCGAATGGTCGGAGAAATGCCGATGAATACTAATCGGTGATTGGCCGATTTTTCTATAATTAAGGTTGGCGCCAGTGCGAACTAGCGCTTCCCCGCATTTTGAGGAATATAGTTCAGCCAATCACATTTAGTCTCTATGTACGGCACGGGCCAATGACTGGCTCGTTACTTATCAGAGCTCCACCCATCTCGACCAATCATAGCACATCTCATAGATAACAATCAATCCATCGGAGTTGGAACGTCCGCAACAACATTGACACTGCATTACTCCGTAGATCGTACGTGATACATACTTGCAGGAATAGCGCAATATGACCTCCGACAGAATCCACAGTCAAGCAGCTCCAATATCTCGGACCAGAACGGGCTGCAGAACCTGTCGCTCGCGGAAAATCAAGTGCGATGGTGAGTCTTCATTCCTCTTTTGATTTGAGCCCCGCCAATTGACTCTATACTTAGAACGACGGCCTACGTGCCAACGATGCATAAAAAGTGGATTGGACTGCAGCTATGGTCTACAATTGATCTGGCATGAAGAGTCCTTGTCAAAAGGTGTGTGTCACGGGCGGGCTGGTGTATGGTCCAAAAATGGTCAACGCAAGGATGATACACAGCTTAGATCTCGGGACCCCGATAGACGATATGTATCGGTCACGACAAGACCGAGTAACAGTCGCGGTATGTTTCTGAACACTACCATGAACGACGTCAAGCTGTATTTTGAGTATGCAGGCATGGCCGAAGAAGACGACCAGAACGGGAAGGAAGACTTGATGCCAAATGAGAATCAGGAACTCTCACTCTCACTTCCCGTCCTGAGTACCACCACTCTCGGCAACATACGCACATTCGACTACGACTCGGCTCTTTTATCGTACTACGAAGCCGTAGTCTGCAGTTCAAGCACATTACTAGACGACGCCAAGAACAATCCATATCGACACTTGATTCTGCCCATGGCCATGCAATCTGAGGGTTTGTATCATGCTACTTTAGCCGTGTCGGCGCAAATATTACGAATCGCTGAGCCGCGGTTTCGGTTCGCTGCCCTCGATCATGGGCATAGAGCTTTGCGGTGTCTGATTGCGAGTCTGCAGCGCGGACAGTCCAGACCTACGCATAGAAGCCAGATGCAAATGTCGCATGCAGAAATTGATGAGGTTCTCGGCCTCGCGCTGATGTTGTGCTGGTTTGAGATTACGGATGGCTGTCGTCCGTCGTGGGTCACGCATTTGAAGGGTATTCATACGCTGATAAATCAGTATCAAGATTTTTTTATCAAGAGTAGCAGGACGTCGGATGTGAGTCGGTTTTTTAGTCGGTATTTTTCGTTTCATTTGGTTTTAGCGCGGACGGCGTTTAGGGTTGAGAAGGATATTACGTTTACGAAGACGACTTCATCCGTCAACACCGAAAGCCCTTCCAGACAAGAATCTCCTTCGATTTCGAAATTGACGGATTTTTTATCCCTGGCTATGCCACTCGAAGACCTAGATCAGATCGACTCGTACATGGGCTTCAGCAACTCCCTTCTCCTCCTCATCAACGAAGTTGCTGATCTAGCATGGAAATACCATTCCAAGCAATCAGTCGAAGCCGATTTGCCATTTGTGCGAGAACAAGTCCGACGACTGCGAAGATCCCTAGAAACATTACAACAGACACCGCCCCCGTTGGCTAATAATGGCGGAGTTGATGGAGCATCTTTCTATGTTTTTGCAAGAGATGGAGACGGGCTTCTTGAGCGGACTGTGGCTGAGTTTCAGGCTATTGCCGAAGCGAATCGAATAGGGGCATTACTTTTACTACATGAGGTGTGCGCTTCGAGGTTTCAAAGGCCGGATCTTTTCAGGACTACCTCTACAACAGAAACCGAACCTGCAGATGGATACGAATCTGCATCGACAGACTATAAACGCCGTTACGTACGCGATATCCTAGATCCTATGATTCGAAACATCAACCAGATCAGTCGCACAGCTGCACTTCCCTTGTGGCCACTCTTCATTGCCGGATGTTGCGTTACGACCGAGGAGGATCAGATAATAGTTATCAAGATATTTGAGGAGACGGAGAAATTGAAACGATATGGTGTATGTCCCTTCCCTCACATCTTTTTCTAGCGAGCAGTCTAACGATTTGATGTATATAGAATATCACACCGGCCAGACACGTCATTGAAACGATCTGGCGGCAACGAGATTTAGGAGTACAGGATGATAGGAAACGAAGGCATACCGCTGCTATGGCTAATGGAAGACAAGAATCGAAGTCAACGCCCTCTTCTTTCTCAACGAAAGGGATGCAGCTTTTCGAATGGGAACGAGCTATGATGATGATGGGTGGGTTGAAGCTGAGTTTGACTTGAGTCGTACTCGAGTGTATGAATCTTCTGATGCATGTAGAATATGTCACCCTCTAATCATGTATACATATACCTACTACAGACTCATGGGTCGGATATCTTTGAGATTAATTGGCTACCTAAATTTTCAGAAAACGGCAAGCAATAGTAAATAGGATGAGGTCATCATTTAGCAATACTTCATAAATGCTTATTGAAAGAGTCTAGAGTTGGTTTATCAGTCGAACGATCCGAATGCTCTATCCTCGTCATCGTCGTCGGTTGACGGCGGATTATTCTAATACAGCGGATTGTTCGTAATGGCATCAATCTCCTCCTGCACACTCTTCGGCATGTCCTCATCAAACCAACTTTGAATTGCCGTGACAGCCTTACCTGCACTGTCTACATAAGATGCATCAATCAAAGTCTCCTGGAAAGCTTTCAATACCGTCGTGCAAAGTTGATCTTCGATCCTCCGGTTCGGTCGATGATACGGAGGCTCACCAACATGCATCAGATCATCGAGAGTGGATGTTAGGAGGTCCGCCACAGATAGAATTCGACCCTCTTGCTGCTTTGTACCATTGATCATAATTTTCAGGTCATCAATGATCATCTCCGCCTTTGTGATCTCACGTTCGACCGAAAATCGACGCTTACTGATGTTGTTCGGCTTTGCTTGGTAAGCCTGTAGGTTGACCACGACTTGTTCGGATCGGAGGTAAGTTGCAGCTGCTGCATCTGCAACGCTTTGAGTCTCTTCAAGAGCAGAAGTTCGTCTTCGAAGAAGGTCCTTGTACCATGTCACACCGTCCTACCTCGGTCAGTTCTGTTCTTTTAATAATCAAACGAGTACAGTAGTTATACTTACTTCAATGGATACATCATCACCGTGTTTCAGCTCTGCATCACCAGTCTCTTTAATCTTGGCCAACAGTGCGTTTTGTGCGCTCTTATATAGCTTTTGATCAGCGAACATTTTATCAACCGCTGTTTGGAGCTCGGGCTTCATCCTCTCCAGCTCGGCGTTCTCGGCACTTGTTTCTGCCTGGAATTTGGTTTTCAGGCCAGTTAGATTTTGTTCCAGCGCGAGAACCTAAAAATTAACAGTATTAGCCCAGGGCTTTGTAATACACCACGATCTACTACCCGGAGATGGAGTTACCTTGTCGAGAACCGAGGCATCCTGGTCTCTATCCTTCACATCTTGTATACCATCTCCGATGGTTTCGGCAGCGGATTGGATAATTGACTTTCGCGTCTCGTTGGTCTCATCGTCTCCTTTGTAGTACGGCCAGAAATCGAGAAGTTGGTTTAGTCCATCCAGCCCGTTAGAGATGGCTCCCAGTGCATTATTGGTGCTTTCCTCTGCAGCATCACCAATATCCGGTTCCAGTAGGTACAGGTACAACTCCGCCTGGACATCTTTTATATTCTTGACCCATTGGGATATATATTCATCCTCGCCTGTTGGGCGATCCCGAGTTTTGTCATGCACCATAGCCCTGAGGTCATCCTCCGACATGTCCTCGGCAAGAGCCTTTTCAACCGAAGTAACGATTCTAATGCGATGTCAGTTCGTTCGTGGAGGAAAGGTGACTTACATACCTGGCCCATCCATTCATCGCGCCGTCGAATATCCCTTCATCAAATCCCCAACGTTGTACTTCTTTCCTTGTAGAATCCTTGTGAGGAGATACATATTCTTCCGCGTCATATCTACCTTTTCGAAGACTGATCGCCATGACCAAAACCTCCTTAACCGTCATGCCAGTGATTTTTGGAAGCTCCTCCTTCAGCACCCTGTAAATGGCCACCGCCGCTACCTCGTCACTCGTTTCCGGGCTCTGATATCCGTGGGCAATATCAGTCAGTACTTCCGAGTTGGTTAACTTTATGAACATTCTGGAGGTGGAACCCGTCAGCTCACCGAAACTCGAAAATAGTTGTGAAAGAGTAACTTCGCAGCAAGTCACCAGAGACGTCTTCTCGAATAGTTCTGTTCTTCACACACAGGTCTTGGATCAACCCTTCTTCTTGAAGTGAGATTCTGAAAGAATTAGCACCGAAGCTTGCATACAGTCTCTCATAATCTACCTGTACAATATCTCCCAGCCAGTCTCCTGATTCTCTCAGCCAGAAGCTCCCTAAATCGACAGGCACTTGAACCGGGCATAATCGTAACACTACATGGGAAAGGTGTCCATAAGTTGTTTGAGTTTCATCATCGTCTATGATGAGCCAGTTGCAGTTGTTGTGAATGTCATCTGTTGTGACCAGATCCCATACACAACAACCCTTTGCGAAGCCATGGTGAGGCGTGTCTTTCATCCATCGACGCATGTTCTGTTGATCTCCTTTCCCCATAATTCTCTCGTCTTGGACGCTCCCAAATATTGGAAACGTCACTGGAATACCGCCATGGCGATTATTACTGCCGCTAGTAGGCTGCGGCCATGGATCTAGCCAGAGGATGTCATAAGCTCGTGGTGTTTGGAGTGAAAGTACTGTGGCACCGAGTCTGTAGCAGAGTTCGGGAACAATTTTAAGAGCTCTTCACCAAGCTATGTGCTTTCTTTGAACGTACCTTGCTATTGGTGCGCTTGAACTGGATGGGTGTTTCAGATGAACTATGTCTCCAACTCCTGGCTCACAATTCATGGCGTCTATCTAGCTAGTCAACCCTCTTCGATCATGGCAGGATAACAGGCGAGTATACAATTTGGGAATGGCATAAACAGTGAGGAAATGGAGATATTCTCTATATATGCTCCGTACACGTAGCTCATCTCCATTCAGAAATCGTTCAGATATGAATCCTCCACATTTCATGCCACGTTTTGCGCGGGAGAGTAACATGCGAACCTAAAAAAGCCCTAAACATTACCTATCTCTAAGCTACCTATCGTCCAATCCAGCCTAATTTGCTCTTATCCTATGTTTCAATGTTCATGTTATCGCCAAAAAGGCCTCGGCACATTTCATTAATATATATACACCTAGGGTCCATGGGTATCGCTTTGATACATACACAAACACCGTCCAACATGACTCCGTGAAATAAAGATTGCATTGATATAAATTCAACATAAAACGCCACCGTACTCAGTCAAGGCCCGCAATACCAGTTATTGATTAGAAGACTTCCACGCATAAGCCGACGCATGCCTCTCAACCCGACTCTGAACATCCTGCGGCGTAAAAGTCGGATATGAATGCGCATCCTTTGACAATGAAGATGATCCACTTCCTCCAGAGCCCAACTCTTCATCGACTTCGACGACAATATCCGTTTTGACAGTTACGCCGACACCGGTGCTACAGCGCGTAGCTCTACTACTAATCGGCGATGGCATGCGTGCAACTGTGTCAATCGTATGCGACGGACCTGCTGCACCAGTGGCATGTTTGTTCTCATCATCCACCGTAGTGAGAAGATAACTGTCATCAAACAGCGAGTCAATCGTCTTATCCAGATCGACGCCACTACCATTCCCAGTCCGGCTGCGGTTGAATCGTTGCTGGAACTTGTTGCCTCGTTTCATTTCTAGGTCTTGCTGATTACCGCTGCCGCTGTTGTTCTCGTTTGAGTTGTGTGGGTTGTCGGAGTGGGATCGACTCCAGGGGTAGCCGCCGTAGCGGCCTTCGCGTCGCATGTCGACGAATGTGCGGAGGAAGAGTCGGATGACGGGGGCGCAGGTGGCGATTAGGATACCGTAGTTTTCGATTCTACGCCAGTTAGTCAGTCAATATTGCGTAGATGATGTGGAGGTAGAAGACGTACTTGACCCAGAGAATGAATGTGACGATGTTATCTGCAAATATTAGTTCAGATGCCGTGTAATGGAGGGATGGATGAACGAACAAGTAAAATCTAGTCTATCGCCCAGATATTGAAGAAGCTGTATCATTGTCAGCATGTCTCTCTTCTTTTCAGACTAGTATACATACATAAGTCTTGACAATCGAAGCGGCTCCGGAGAGCACAAGCGGTCTATTACACAAGTCAGTCAATTGCTTTCATGATCATATTACAATGACATACCCAGAAAGAGTCAATGTCTGCCATATCCGACGAGACCGGACATTAGGGTTAATCTTGCGGAACTGGGCCCAGACAGAAACGCCAGGATTTCGTTGTAGGGTCTGAATGAAGAATTGCCATAGCTCAAAAGCTGAGATGCCGGCGAGATACATATCAATGATTGTGTTGAAGCCTGCATTCAGGTGAGTTGTGAAGAAAGCATGATATGGAAGCGAAGTACACACCTCCTTGGACAAATCCAATAGTAGTCTGAACATGGGGCGACTGGCACTTGACCGAGCCATCAGTTGGAAGGGGATCCCACATATAATGAAAGTATTTCGTTCGATCGGTCTATTGAGTTTTCAGTACTGCACTTGCCTTGGCACTAATATTGTCAAGGCTTACAGCGTAGTAAGGGTTCGGTCCACATTGAACCACGATTTGAACAATGGTAATCGAGTTGACAACAATCTGGACAATCATGCAAATGATAATTGAAATGCGTAGTCGTCGGTTGCTATTGGCGAAACATGAGAGGAGGAACCACATCATCCCTGTTCTTGATATCATGGCGGCCGCGACGGCTATATCCATCAGCTGTGTGTTCTGTTTTAACTAGCGAGGCATGTCAGACATACCGCAAGGTTGAGAGGCAAAATCATATCGCAAAGCTTGCACCTTCTCTTCTGGCGTGAGGTAATAAAAGTGTCGTCCCAGGCCCCAGTTATAACTGCATAGAAGGAAATCAGTATAAGTCCATGGAGAAGATTAGATAAACAACCTTTTCTGTATCAAAGTCATGTGCAAGATATCCACGGTATATCCAAAGAAGAAGAAAACATCTTCCAGTCCCCATATTCTTCCTGGCGCTGAGACTTGAGGTAATGCCCATCGGACCCACGTTTTTATGCCGCATCTAAAGATTAGAACGACGCCGACGAAGCCGGTAAGAACCTGTGAAACATCAGTATGTGAATGAACTGAAAGAGAAGAGGGTATTTTGGTAGGATTCGACATACCCAGCATCCTCTAAATATATCGGTGCCTTTTGGGAATCAGCATTTGAAGTTCAGCTCAGAAAGGTGTGTTGAGAACTCACCGACATTAACGTCTCCTTCCTCTGGCCGCGGAATATCCATCTTGTTCGAGGATTATGTGTGAACAGCCGACTCAAAATTTTGCAATAAGATATCCTCTCAACCCGACGATAAACGGAAGGAATAGGGTTTCTTTTCTACCCCAGCTCTGATTGTAAGTTTTCTTTTTCTATTCCTTCTAGTGCATACCCAACCCCAAGACGTGATCCATTCTCGGAATTTTAGATTCGATGAAGAAAAAAAGCAAGCAAAAAGCTTTTAACCCCCGGACGACAGAGCCAATTCATATGAAATTGGATTGCATTTAAGTTTCAAACTTTAAAGAAGCTTGGAGATCATAGATCAGAGTCAGACACACCAGACAATTAGTACGAACTTGTGGGACTCGAGTTGAGTTCGTCAAACGAGGAGGATTGGAGTGAGGAACTACGCGAGGTGTTGTGCTCGGAAGAGCGCGATACACGTCCCAAGACCTGTGGCCTTGTGGGTAGTACGTAGAGGAGAAAAGTGTGATAGGTCATTAAAGGGAAGATCTTATGATGTGCATGGATGGGTAGAGTTCAAGGTACTTACTGCAGTATTGCGTCTACATCATAATCTGGGTGGCTGCTAGGGGCTGGGCATAGAATGGATGAATGGATGGACCATGCTTCTGTCATAGTGGCCGGTTTCCCCGCCGTGGACAGGCGTGTCAGAAAAATAATGGGTTGTACTTCATATGGATAAGAAAGAAGCGTTCGATAGGTTGCTTAGTGCATATCTTGGTGAGCAAGCGAGTATACTTCGGAGAGGAATGCGTGCAGTGCGCTCTGTGGTCATAGCAAGGGTGATCTTCTCCATGCAAGGGATGCCGGTCTCCGAATTACTTTTCGTGTGACCTGGTCAATAGTTTCACGCTCTGGCTCCGTTTGGTAGGTATTTGGAGCTGCGGTACAAACTTGTTATATTTGAAAGCCAGTGGAACACGGAAACCCTACAATACGACGCTTGTCACACACAACATCCTTGGACGAGATAACGAGATCTGAACACCCAAGCTTTCCTTAGGAGCGAGAAAACACCGGATCCCACCTCCAGGTAGCCAATCGGTCAAGTTTTGAAGTAGACTTTACTGTGGCGTGTCAGTAAAGTCATCTCCATTCCAAACAGCAGTCTGCAAGTTGACCACAAATAGCGCGAATCGCTTGTTTCGGTACGAAAGGGATCAAGCTGCATATGCATGATGAATTGCCAAAATAGTGTTTTTCGGAAAAAGAAAAGAAGTTAAGGTACAGATTCGGAAAGGAAGACACAGGTCTCATTAGTATTCCCAACTAATGTGAGGTGGAAATGTGATAGACAAGATCGAAGCGCCGTAGTAAGGTTTTTGGTAGATCGCCCTTGCAGATTGTTTACAAACTAGAATTAGCGCGCGTGATTAGGTCAATCTGAGTGCGCTATTTATGTATCTCATTTTAGTTGCATGGAGATGAGGCGTTTGTCTAGTCCGAATACCTGGCTAGTGATGTTAGGGTCTGTTGTCCCTGCGAAATAACGACATGGATGCGTTAATATTGTCCGACAACTTCTAGAGAATTTAATTTCTAGGATATTCTGTGTACCACTGAGAGTTTAACATGCAATCATTATTCGGCTTCTGATATTAACTAAGATTGCACCTTTCTCATCTCGATCAAGCCCTCTCCCGCCTCTGGATATGCTTCAAAAGTCACCTTCAACCCACACAACGATGCCAGTCTCCTCCATTCCGAACTGGATCGCAACCGACCACCATACAAAGTAATCATAGTCGCATGCATTTTTCCGTAATTCTTATTTTTCGTAAACTCTTGAATCAGCAGACGCGAGTACGGCGCCATTGCTCTCGACACCTTTTGCATCAACTCCAAGGCGTCGAGGTCGGGTAAATTGTGAAAGATATGAGTCAATGAATAGTTCAATGCCCCTTCAACCGGCTGTGGAGTATCACTTGCAAAATTCCATTCCATCTGCGTGACTTCCGGTACACTGCCGATATCCGGGTTGAATTCTTGAAGCACCAAAGCCGATTTCGAAAGCGTAGGATACGCCTCCTTGAGCTCGAGGAGCATCTCGCCTCGTCCGCCTCCAATATCGACCCAGACAATCTCGCTTTCGGTTCCGGAAACTGCACGATCCAAATCATAGCCAAACGACTTGACACGTTCGGGCATTGTACCGAATTTTCCAAATTTGCCTACCATGAACTGATTGAAGCTATCCATTCTGCCTTGATGCGCCATGATGGAATAGGTATGTTCCTTTGCAAGGTCTTTTTGGCCGAGGAGTTTGTAGCCATATTGCGTTGGGGTATCGAGTGCTTTGAAGGGATATTCGAATTTGGTGTCGATTAGTTTTCGCATTAGGAATGCGCCGGCGAACATTGGTTCGGTTGCGCTAATTCATTAGCTGATGTGGTTTTGTTTCTGAAGAGTTTGGATGCTTACAAGTGAAGAGCTCCATGTTGAGCTGATGGCATGTTAACCATGTGCCGGGTATTATCGTTTGCTTCGAATAAATCGCCTTGAACTAGGTCAACGAGGCTTATCGATGATATCGCATAGAGGACGTCATCTGTTATTGTCAGTAACAATTCCCCGATATACGACAGCATCTCCTACGTGTCAATTCATAGCCTATATCCTCGATTAGTCAAAATCTAGACAAAATCAAGGAGCAACATACACAGCGGTGCCTGTTCCTTCTCTTCTTGACTTCTCTCCGCATTCCGAAAATCAGTAATCTGCTGCGAAGTAGCCGGTCTCCCAATCTTGACCAGTGTCGAGAAAAGATCAAAGTATACAGCGACCGGAATAAAGCTCAACGACGCCGTCTGCAGATACAAGTCAGATACTTTCAAGTCACTCAATTACCGTACTTACTACAGTGACCGTAGAGGCCAGAATCGCTCCAACAGGTGGTGACATTTTGCTTGTTCAGGATTATGATTCATTTCAAAAGTCAAATCGAAAGTGTGGAATAAAACATGGCCATTTTATCTCAGCCTGGCTGGCATCCAGTGACCAGACACTGCAGTCTATTTTTGAACATCTGTCAGAAAGGAAACCGGCATGGCAACCATGCAACAGCATGGCGGGTTATCAGACCTCGACCGCGTGTGATAATGATACAGAATGCAAGGGATGAAAATGGTACTATTTCCTCGAAGTTCGTTCAAGTTCCTTGACTGATTGCAAATGACTGGAAACTTGGAATTAGGGCTAATCCATGCGTGACTCTCGGACATTCCCCGGCATGAGACAACCTGCCTTGAGGCTTGTTGTTTGTAATTCTTTAACTGGCCAAAAATAAAATACAGTATGTATAGTATAAATCGTAAAGTAAACACATGGATGAACACCGAAAACTAATCTCGTAGCGTGCAATAGTGTGGGTGACCGATCCATTGCGCCGGAGACACCGGACTGACAAACAAACTATCGAATCAATCACAAGGAATGAGATGAGATCTTAGCGTCGATCAAGGCGATGTGATACGTTCGATGCATTTCGATTATCAAGGCTGGGCTTTTGACTTTCCCTTTTTTTTTGCGTTTGCCCCTTTCAAGGGCCTTTTTACTCCATTTCCAAGGATTTTGTAGTCGGAGTTACTTTTTTTAAATGCGTGTCTATGGCAGTGGATACATCCCTGGATGACGACTTATCCCCCGAGATGGGACAAAGTGCAACCCAAGTCGCTGTAATACCTTGTTCGATTCTATGATTAGCTCAATGCCCCGTACTTCTTTATGGATAAATATCTTACAGCCTGACGTCCGTGGTCCACATAAGAGATAATGCGCCTAGATCGTAGTCGGGGAGACCATTGTCGAGTCTATCTGTGAATACCCTTTCATACCAGTTCGCCAGTCAGGTTATAAGCCGGAAACCTATTCCTGGCTCGATTGCAAATGGGCAGAGTGTAACAGCATCAAGTGATCACGGAAAATATGGTGTCAAGGTGTGTTGCACTGCCAGCACACAAGTGACAAAGTGTACTACACTGTATGATGTCAGGTCACATTTCTGCCTGTCAGTAATATTCCGCGATTTACGTAGTATACTAGGTAGTATACTAGCATATTTTATCTCGTCTTAAAAGTTGAAAAACTAGGAAGTAAACTAGTAAGTTAAACGCAACTAAAGAGTCTAAGAGTGAACCCCATGTCTACAATCTCAGCCCTTCCGGATTCAGCCACTACGCACTCCGAAGCCCTAACACACTCTTAGCTTTCCTCCCTATCACTTTTCCACCCCTTTCCTCAAAATTGAATCGTTTGGCTCACATCTATTCGACATCTCTAAATCTCAGGTGTACAGATAACAAAGTCAATTTCTATCCGTTCGTCCACTCGTACATATTCTTTGTTCCCAAATTTTTTCCCTGTCTTTCATCTCGAGTCGGAGGTCGAGCGCCAATCACCGCAAATCGCTGCGTCGGAGGAATCATCCTTTTCTTATTTTCCACGCCATGTGGCTTGAACGTGATTGCGACGAGAATTGATTCACGAATCAGAGACTTATTTTAAGTTCTTTAAAGGTTTATCTTTGGCCATGTGGGTTGTTGTCGTGATATGATATGGGATAAATACTGGCTAGCCCATTCAAGGCGCAAGTTAAGGTTGTTTCTCTGATAAAGAAGTACAGATTCTTCCTTTGAAGTTTGTTTTCTCTTGTCGGCTCTCTTCTCTCGTTCTTCCATCATTTTGTATAACTTATTTATATGTATATATTGACATCGTTGCCTTGAACTTGTACATACACTTTGTATCTCTATCTTCTATCTCTTTCGATTCACACAATCTTGGAACATCACGAAATGACAACCAAACCAACAACCACCACAAAAGCCAGAGAGGAATTTCTAGCCCCTCTCGACGATCAGGCTTACCGGAAATCTTCGACATTCGATATGGCGAATCCCCGGGATTGGAGTGTCGCGAAGAAGCGGTTGTTGTTTGCTGCGTTGATGTCTAGTTCGCTACTTGCTGATGGGTATTGCCCCCTCCCCTCTTCCTGCCGAGGTATGTTTGATAGATGAGAGCTGACGACTAGCTAGAGCAATGACTTGGGGCGCAACGTTGATCGTGACTCAGGCCGAGGATTGGGGCGTTAGTATCAATTATTCGGCGACGAGTATGAATTACGGGATTCTGCTTCAGGGGTTTGGGGGGATATTTGCTGTGCCGTTTATTGAGGCTTATGGAAGGTATATTCCCCATTTCAGTTTACACAAAGTCTTCAGAGGCTGATTTGTTAGACTTCCGATATGGTTCTGGACTCAGGTGGTTACGATGTTCATGGTCCTCGGCGCTACGTTCTCGACTTCATACCCCGTCTTCACCACTTTCCGGTCTCTTCAGGGCTTCTTTGGGACTGTGCCACAGGTTGTCGGGCTGTCTATTATTCATGACATGTATGACCCAAAGGACTGGCCACGGATGATCAATATCTGGTATGTGCCCTTGACATTGTGAAATGGCATTTACACTAAGACGATATAGGGCATCGACGTTCCTCGTCGGACCATTCCTCGGCCCTGCAATTGCAGGCTATCTACTCGTCGCAAGCCAATATCACTGGATCATCCCATTCGGCGTCTTAACCGCTCTCTACGGCCTATCGACCCTATTGATCATCCTCTTCGGATACGAGACATACTACCACCACCAAGACGACAACAACCCCAACGACGCAAATCGATACCCACTAATGAAGAGGGCATACCCCTTCATCGGCCTAAACAACAACAACACCCACCTCGACAAACCATCCACTTTAGTCAACGAATCGAGAATATTATTGAACCTGATATTCAGACTCCCGCTGTTGTTGACGGGAATATCGACCATGATCAATTTCTGCTGGCCCATCGGAATTACGGCGACGGTAGAGACGTTTTTGCATGCGCCGCCGTATATGTTTGATGAGATTCAGGCGGCGTCTATGCGGTTTGCGGGTGTTATTGGGGCTATTAGTGGTTTGTCCTATCTCTCCTTCCAATCTGATTGAGGGTAATGCTAATGCTAATGGTTGGGTTGACAGGATATGTGTTTGGATATTTCTTCAATGAATGGATCTACAAACACTACCAATCCAAAAACAACAACATGACCCAAAAAACTGGGAACAACGACGAACTAGGCCGAACAGCTTCCGAAAACAGCAGTGTCCAAGTCGCCGATGCTCTCGTCTCGTTCTCCTCTGCTCATGGCGAGCACCAACACGAAACGACATCAGCGTCAGCAACGCCAGGCTGGAGACCCGAGTACAGACTGCATGGCGTCTGGATCCCCGTTGCCAGTTTGGCAGGTGGTCTGATCACATACGGTCTTACCCTGAACTTCCAAAATTCCTGGCTGGGGCTGGCATTTGGTTGGATTATGGTTAATCTCGGTATGGTTGGTAGTACAGTGTCCGTCCCCTCTCCCTCCCCCCTATACACACATAATGTTATCAACTGCTGACGATGGGAATGGATAGAGCGATAACAGCATACACCCTCGAAAAATACCCCTCACACTCCACCACCGTAAGCGCAATACTGAACATGTGGCGTACCTGCGGCGGGTTCTCGGTGGGCTATTTCCAGGCTAGTTGGATTGCGCGCAATGGAGTGGGAGTGGTGTTTGGGGTTCAGGCGGCTGTTGTGGTGGCTGGGGTTGTGGTGTTTGTTGTGCCTGTTTTTGTGCTTGCGGGGAGGAGGTGGGCCTAGGTAAACTACCCTATGTGGATGGGTCTGGGTTAAGGGGCGTTGAAGGGTCTTGTTGGGGAGGGTTGTGCTGAGGCGAGGAACTGTATTGAAAGTGATTACTCTGCTGCACGAATGCTATGAATCTGGATTGAAATAGAAAAAACGATATATTGCTATCATTGGGTATCTTAACGATCATTCTTCTGACCAACCTGAAACGTCTCCGGAAAGAATCCTGGCGGCGGCCATATATCCGCAATCGACATGGCAGTCGGCAGGACCAAAGGCCGTGATCCAACCAGTCGGTCTGGATCGTGGCAAAATGCTTGAAAGGTATTATCGTCCATGAATCCAAACTCTCGGAGCCCTTCTTGTCGGCTGTTGGCCCAATCCGTCGTGTCTATATATGCTAGGTCTTTGAATATAGAATCCAGGTCATTCGGGGACGAGGAGGCTGAGTCGGCCATGTAGGATCTACCCGCTGGTTGGCCGATGTTAAAGCCTGCAGAGGCGAGATTGTGTTGTGAGAGGATTGCCGAGTCGGGAGTCGAGCCGGCTTGGGGCGGTTGTTGGTTGAGAAGTTGGCCCATGTTGGAATCCGCATTTGATGGCGGCTTACGCCCTCCCATAAGCTTATCGAGGATATGAGCGGCTGTTTGTTCCTGATTGCCGGTTTCTATTCCAGATGGTATACGCATGCCGTTTGTGCTGGACTCTGGTGCTGATCTGTACATGTCCGTCTGGAGGGGAAATTGTTTGGACATATTGGGGCTGAATCCCGAGGGCTGGACGATGGAGTGGCGGTGTCCATTATCTGTAATAGCATGGCTGGCCTTTGGTTCATTCTGAGAGTCGTAGTGTCTGCTAATGTCTATACCAGCCGATGTTTGAGGTAGGACGTAAGACTCTGGTGGATGGAATAAATGAGATCCAATTGTCTCGCTGAGTGTCCTAAACACAGGCCACGGCGAAGACACCTCGTTGAATTTCTGCGAAAAGATTGTTATCCACTTCGACACTGGAAAGCCAGACGGTTCTAGTTTCGACCGTACCGACGAAACAGATTCAAGGATCGATCGCAAGGGGAATTCGAGCAGAGGCGGAATTCCGCATGCTTGAAAGTTCTCTACATGATGCGACAATACGTCCAACGTCCGGTAAAGAATCTTTTCAATTCCGTCAATTGCGGTGTGATTGGCTCCCTGCATAAAGTGTCCTTGACCCAATTGTCTCGTGTAGAGGAATAGCAGTGTAGCTGTGTATGTCAAATGGAAGTAGGTCTGATGAAGCAGCAGAGGAGACCGATTCTGAGCTTCGTCCCCTTCAGGATTGATCAAACGGCAATTCGCAGGAAGCCGGTCATCAAGCGACTTCAAGTCGAGTAGGATCTTCTGTATAAACACATGAGCGTTTGTTGCTTGCGGGAAATCCCACGCAATCTTGTTCAAAACACCAGTAAGTTCAAACAATCGATTGAAGCAGCTCAGAGCTAATAAAGGACCTCGCTGGGGCGCATTCCTACTCTCGAAAGCCGCACGTGAAGGCAACACGTCGACCCAAGAGTTCCACTCTTCGAGACCATCCTCATCAAGTCGTCCTACCACATCCGAGTCGTTTGACCGTAGACAAGGCGATCGAGAAAGTCGTACCGAAAGAATCGAGTCTATGACAAAGCAGCCCATGTATACTGCTTTCCTTTGGCGAGTTTCATCCGACCTGCGGGAATCCAAAGGTTTCGACAATTCCATTGCTTCTGCCATTCGTGCAGCCTGGCCACTCAGCAGCCATGCTGCGGTCCAATCTTCAAAGCCAACGTTGACTAGCGTTAGTAGCAACAAAGCTTGTACGTGTCCAAGGTCGAAACGCTCTTTTTCTGATGGAATCAGACCCCGCGCTATGTGATAGTACTCTCTAGACTGAGCCAGCGGATCGTGTATAAACGCATCATGCGTATTTAAACCCGAATGCTCCTGGCCAGTTGTGTAGCTAAGAATCGCCCAAAGAGCGGCGTGATCTCCTGAACTTGTCGAAGCATTGCCTGGATTCGCGCCGTTGGCGTACATGTAGGATGCACGGAGCATGTTGTGTTTTGGTATGATTGGAAACCATGGGTGAGTCTGCGAGAAATATGTTTCAACCAGCCCAGAAGTGTGTGCTGGAAGTGGTAGATTCTGGGAAGCGTTCAGCCTTCCAGAACTCATGGGCGAGCTAGCATCTGTAGTTGATGATAACCTGGGTTTCTTTGCGACTGGAGATGACGACGGATCGACGACTTTAGGACCTGCGACTGCAGTAGCAAGACTCGGGCCACGTCCGACACGGAATCCCCATTGACTAGATGCACTCAAATACGAGCCGTCATCTTCTTCCTCTCGTGGTCGCTTTACCGGCGACTGTGTGTCCAGATCCCCCGGCGACAACATCTTCTCCAATGCACCCCAAAGCCGACTGCCCTTCCACGCCTCGTGTAGACTCTCCGACGAACCTTCATCCGTCCATAGCCGCATCACCCGCTCTCTACGTCCCCTCGAGCGATCCGTTGCACCCAGCAACGTCAACATGGTCTCCTCAAACCCTTCAATATTACATATCGACAAAGCCCACAACTTCTCCAGCCCGCGCACGTATCCTTCGGGCAAACCACGTTTCCTCGCATTCGGATCGTAGGAGCACGTCTGGCCGGTGGCCTGGCAGGCTGAGCATGTTGGACGCGCACCGTCGCATTTGTCTTTTTTGGTGCGACAGCGATCGCAGGCACGCGAGACCCGTTTGCGGCGCGGGCCTTTGGTATCCGCGCCCTCGTCCATGGATTATTGTCTATTATACATGGCAGTCTCCAGAGGTTGCTTGAAAGAATTGTAGGGCGTGTATCTCGTAATCCGGCACAGTCTTATGCGATGAGAGGATGGGTCGAGACGATCTAACACTGGTGAATCAATAGCGGGCCGACAATTGCGATGTCAAATTCGATAACCGGAGAAATGGCGATTAATTCGTATACGAGATGGACTGTGTCTATAACGTAAGTCCAGACTCGACTAGATGGCGATGTTGTAGAGGAGGTAGTTTATATCGATCGGATCAATCTAATCGAAGTGAAGATCCGAGTCTCCGAGCCCGGCTAGCGCCTCCACTCAGATTAGGACTACGCAGTAATATCTACATCTACAAGTGAGATTCAATAAATGAACTAGTAGTAGTCTTACAGGATAAAATGGAATTCATGAATGAATTCTAAGGATATAAGTCCTCCGGTAATGACTTTCTCCGCGCGTGTAAGAATACCGAGACATCACATGACTCGGGCCGAAAGCGCGCGCTGATTGGCTCAGACACTCCCCGCGTTTGCTGATATCGGATGGTGTCTGGAGAAGGCCTTAAATATTCTCTTGTCCCTCTCCTGGTCCTTCCTCTTTTCTACGATCATTTCTCAATGCCAACTCACTATACCCACAGATCAATGCTTACAAATGCAGCCCGCTCCCTCCGCTGCACGTCTGCGACATAAATTGCGACAAATCTCCCCTCACCGCTAGCCAATCGTCAAGCATGCGACGATAACCAATGTCTCCCATGGTCCCAGCAAGAAACTCCCCCCGAAAAGCGCATATGCTAGGCACACCGGCATCAAAACGCAATTTCTCTCCCGACGCGTCTCTCGTCCTGGTAGGCATCCGGGGCTCCGGAAAGCGATCGTTAGGATTCATTGCGGCCGCAGCACTCAACCGTCGGTTCATAACGGAAGATTACTATTTCAAAGAAGTCACCGGTCTCACGCGACATGAGTTTTTGCTCAAGTTTGGGAGCCATGAGTTCCAGCGTCGCGATGTCGAGGTTCTCAAGATGATGCTCGATAATCATCGGACGCATTGCGTGATTGAGTGTGGACTGGGCAGTTTGACGCGCATTATCCAGGAACATCTCCGTCGGTATGCGCTGACGAATCCTGTGGTGTATTTACTGCGGGACATGGATCAGATTCAGCGGCTGCTACAATTACAAGACTTTTCGGTCAAACGGTTAGGAAATGGAGATCCGTACCATCGGACTTGTTCGAATTTTGAATATTATAATCTCGAGGAGCGGGTTCCGCTGGACTTGTCACGGGAGGAAGGAACTCCAGATCGTCGGTCGGTCAACTACTCATTCAAGTTGAAAGATGCCAAGGAGGATTTTACACAATTCGTGCGATTTATAACAGGGGCTACGACGACGGATCCGGGCTTGGATTCGCCGTTTGTGTTGTTGGAGACGCCGCCGGAAAGCCGGTCACATACACATGCCGTGTTGCTGCGACTGTCTGCTTTACAGGAAAATATTGTCGATCTAGCAAAGCTAGAGTCTGGCGGTGACGCCATCGAACTATACATAGACATGTGGAATCCAGACACCGTGAGCGCGGTAGCTAAACATGTTGCTGTACTGCGCAGGATTGCAAAACTGCCAATCATATACTCTATCGACGCCGAGTCATTGGGTATCGATGCACGTACATCAGACGGCAAAAATGGCGACTTGTACTTTCAGATTCTGGAGTATGGTCTCCGGCTTGGTGTCGAGTATCTCACTATTCATTTAGATCAAGACCATACACGGTTGACCCAGATCGTGCAAAGCAGGGGAATGACTAAGATTATCGGACATTTCACAATGGACCTCTCGTCCGGTATATCCTGGGAGGATGAAGCTTGTTTATCAATCTATCTCGAGGCAGAACGACTAGGCTGCCAACTCGTTCGCATTGTCAAGCCAGCGACGACAAGAGAAGAAAATGACTCGGTACGAAAATTTGTCGACCGTGTCAAAGCGTTATCAGGCACTCATCCACCAATAATCGCATTTAATATCGGCCCAATTGGACGAAGCTCACAGGTCTTCAATAGCACTTTGACTTCTGTGACGCATCCTGCTATACCACCTAGCGCATTGAAAGCAAACGACCCGCAAATAACTTCCCAAGACGCCATTCGCGCGTTAGTGCAGAGCTACATGCTCGACCCTTTGAAATTTTATATTCTCGGAGCCAGCGTGGCTTACAGTATATCGCCGGTAATGCACAATGCTGCTTATGCTAGTTGCGGACTGTCTCATGTCTACCGCATACCAGATGCACCATCCCTCGCTTTACTAGACGAATGGCGACACGATCCCCATTTTGGAGGATCGAGTGTAGTCCAGCCATGGCGAGTCCATGTTGCAGGTCAACTAAAATATAAAAGCCGGCATGCCGAGGCTATTGGCGCAATCAATACAGTCATGCCGTTGAGAGCAAGCGCAGACGGAAATATCTACCCACTTTCAGAACAAGCCAGTCGTCGCAACGAGGCGGGACATATTGCAGCATGGTGGGGAGAAAATACCGACTGGATTAGTATAATGGTGTGTTTGCAACGTAATCTATCGCCTCGAAACGCAATCAGTCCAGTCAGGACTACGGGACTTGTGATTGGAGCGGGTGGTATGGCACGAGCGGCTATATACGCCATGTTGCAATTAGGATGTCGAAAGATATTCATTCTCAATCGGACGTTGTCCAGGGCGGAGGAAGTGGCGAGACATTTTAATTCGTGGGTTGCGTCTTCACATACAGATTCCGACGCGGCGGTTCGCGTGTTGCGTTCAGCGGATGAGCCGTGGCCGTCTGATCTAGCCTTTCCTTCGATGATTGTCTCGTGTGTACCAGAAAACAGAATACAGGGCCAACCGCCAGCCAACTTTGTCATGCCGCTGCAATGGCTGGGCAGTCCGTCTGGTGGCGTCGTCGTTGAGGTACCTCTCCTGTCTCAAATATCAAACATAAATACTAATGATATAGCTCGCATACAACTCCCTCGATACACCCCTGGTCCGCCAACTCCGCCGCTACAGAGAAGAAACCAATACACCCTGGGTCCTCGTCGACGGTCTCGAGGTCGTCGCCGAACAAGGATTCGCGCAGTGGGAACTCATGACGGGACGCAAGGCGCCGCGACGATTGATGATGACGGAGGTGCTGCGGAATTATATGGGGGAGAATGGGCGGTTGGATGAGAAGACTATTCGGGCGAGGCTGGATGCTTTTTCGGGTTGACTGTCAGCCGTGGTAGTATGCATATAGATGGAGTTGGCGTTATTTCTATATACCTATATACAAATATAGTAATTATAATAATTATAAGATGTCTTCACAAATGATAGAAATAGATTAATGAAGGTGGGCCAAATGATTGGATGAGATTTAGCGTGTGCCTGGGCTAAAGAGACTAAAGACTAAAGACGGCCCGCGGTGGCTTGCTTACTTTAAGTTCTTCTCCATCTCCACAACAGACAACATCACTTCTTCAACACCACGCCACGACAGCACAGATAAACGAAGAAGAAAGTATCGACAATGCACATTCCAGCCCCAAATACAACCCACTTCGATACAACAGCCTCAAGTCTGAAAAAACGGAAAAGAGATGTCCCATGGACGACACAGGAAGATGGTAATCTGCAGGGGTGAGTGAGCTCTCTCTCATCCTTTCACTTTTGGGACAAATACTAACGACGCTGAGTCGAAACAGAAATCTACAATGCCAATTCGAAATCCAGGATATAAACATGCTCGCACCCACGACAATCTCAACATCCATATCGCAGCGTCAATGGCTTCATCTCCAATCCTCGCCGAATACCATGTCAGCAACCGGGCCAGCAGGAGAGATGCCCAAAAAAAGAAGGATTTTACAACCCCATTCACATGACCAGCAGCAACACCTTCGACCGCACTCAGGCATATCAGTTACGCCGCCTGAAGTTCATCATTCAAGAAAACCTCCTCCACCGACGCTCATGATTCCGTTTTTTGATCGTCGTGAGATCTCAACTTCGTCCTTATCCGTTGCTGAGACGTATGATGAAGATGCTATTTCGCCGCGGACGATGCCTCCTCCTGCTACGAATACAGATACGAACTCGAAATTGGTCCTTCGACCGTGCCACGTCTGTCACCGCAAACCATCTACAAAGATCATGCTGGACGCATATGCGGACTGCGAACTGTGCGGGCAAAGGGCTTGTTATATCTGTTTACGGGAATGTAATGCGTTGAATTGTGCGCAACAGCGCCAATTCCCGACAACAACAAGTAGTGGTGATGGTGGCGTGGAGTGCTTCGATACGGAGATGGGATTTTACGATGGCCACCACCCCGACTATAAAAGGACTCAGAGGAAGGTGTGCTCCTTGTGCGCTATTGAAGGGTTGACGGATACGGGGCAGGAGATCGTTTGGTGCGTGGATTGTGTGCGGAGGGAGGGGGTAAGCCATTAATCTCATTTTTTTCATCTCATTTCTATGGAGTACAGCCAGCGGGTGTTTTTCTCATTGCATATGGATACCTGGCACTTTGCATTTATTATATACTCTTCTTACTCATGACATGTGACTTTGACTGGCGTTCGTTATTCTGCTTATGCATTTTATATAGATGGATAGATATGTATACCCCATACTCACTATTTAACAATATAATACACTTTCTTCATCTCCTCTCCTTTTTTTTTATGCGTCTGGTCTACCGGCCAAATCTAAAACTAGCTCGCGCATACCTCCACAACGCCCTCAGAAACCCTTGATACTCAACAGCCACTTCCTCTCTACCAGCGGCTATGGAGCTCGTCTTATCACCCGTACAGAATATTTCGGTCAATCGGACTTGCCACGGCGGATAACCGTCTAGTTTTACGATCGGCCCGAAGATGATTAGGAGGTCTGGTTCGGGTTTTATAGGTGTGAATAAGGCTGAGGGCAGCATTTCGGTTTCGTCGCTGCTGTAGGATTCATTCTGATTCTGCGCCGAGGACGGGGTTGCGAGAGGAGGAGGAGATGGAGATGTCGAAGAAGCGGACTGGCAAGAAGTCAATTCACTAATCTCCGCATCGATGAGTTTCGTGCTTATATCGTGTGCGGACAGTTTGCCGGATTGCGACATTTCGGTTAGAGTCTTTGTGAGATCGACGAGGGTTTCGCGGCCGTCGGAGTGGGATAGCAGCAAGATTGTGAGAGAAGGTTTCTTTTGTGCTTTATGGCTGCCTGGTTTTGTGTGGTGGATAGGGGCGTAGGAGGTGTGGTGAGGAGCGCAGATGCGGAGGTGAGGTTGATGGGAAGGGGAGCCGTAGTAGAGGGCGAGTTTGTCGGAGATGGTTTTGTGGAGGGAGGGGATGTATGATTTTAGGATGCCTACATTGCCCACCATTAGCACTTTCAATTTTGTGTCCAGGGTTTAAGGGGGAGTACCAGTCCGCTCGTAAACACTCAACACCGGAATCCCAGCGCAGGTCGTCCACGCCGCCAGTTCGGCCGTCTCGTCCATCAACGTCTGCAGGGCATCTTCCTCCCTCTTGCGCAATTTGAGCAACACACTTAGATGCTCTGGCAGTCGACTCAGACCCTTCACATCCCGCGCAATCAGCTCCGGCGAGCGGTGATGGTAATATGTCACCGCCAACACGCGATCCGTCACAGCGGCAATAGTCTGCGAAATACGAATATAAAACCCCAGACAGAGATGAATCAACACATAGATGAGGCGGTGGATCTGCTGTTTGAGGAATGTCCTAATTGGCGTGCGTTTGCTCTTTTGTTTCGTCTTCGATCTTGTTTTGGAGTTGGATTTCGTCTTCATCTCTGACGGTGGCTCTGGCAGGTAGGGCTTCAGCAGCTTTTCGCGTTCGGCGGCGGAGAGCTTTGTGCCTCGAAGGCGGGCATCTTCGCGGAAGATTTCGGCGTCTTTGGAGGAGACCATGTTATGTTACACGAATAGCAGAATGGATGACAGTATGCACAAAGAAAATGGTCAGACAAAGGAAGAGTACAGATGAAGCTATTAGGAGATGTGGATACGGTTGTCTTACTGTTGGAGAGTCTGGACACGACGAATCGGATGGCCACGTTACGCCGAGGCATGACATCTGTCTCTTATTATTTTGTAGCTTCTGATATTTTTATTATTCATTTATTTATTTATTTATTCGATTTTTCATGATTATGGAGATATATTGACAAGGTTCAGTCCAGTGCAGTGTGTACTATATAGCTAGGACTGTAACTTGTCTGTGGCGGAGCTACCTCCTGTGTACCTTCCGGCGCTTCATCTCCGCATCCATCCATGATCCCTCAACAACCTCGAATTAAAACAACCACACGATAGGATAGCCATGAGCAGACACACAACCTGCTCTGATCCTCAAGCTAAGAACAGCTTCCTCTCGCCTTTATAAACACGAGAAAACCATCTACCAAAGCGGGGCACCATGCCAGACACCGCATCCATCTCCAGCTCCTCCCATTCACGCTCCCTCTCACACCAACACTCGCGCTCTCTCTACCCCCGCGGCCCCAGTTTCACGCTCGAATACTTCTCCGGCCGCGATTACATAGTCAAAGATTTTATCGAGTCGCTTTCCGATAACGCCATTGCCAGTCGCCGGTCGGCTGGTACTGCTGCTGCTACGACAGCAGCAAATCAACCGTTCGATCCGAAACCGCTTATCCGCACATTCGAGCATGCGCAGGGCAGTTTGAATGATTTGTTGGGCGATTTGGAGATCAGAGAGAATGAATTGTCGGCCGCCGTGAGACGGGCAGAGGCTCAACATGCCCAGAATTTGAATACGTTGGGTCGGAAATTGAGTCATGCCATTGAGTCGTTTCAGAAGTTGGATACGTCGCTGAATGGGGCTGCGTTACTTTCGTCGTCAACATCAAATGGTGTGTCTGAGAGTAGTAATGTTGCAGTGGAAGTGGGGAAAAGACTTGAAGAACTTGAACGGCAACGACGGCGTGCTTTGGATGCTCATTTCTTGATTGAATGCTGGGATGAGGTTAGCAATCGGGGCGATGTGACGAAGCTAGAGACACTTCGTATGTCGGGGAACAGCGAAGGGAAGTTACGCGCAGCGCATATTGCGAAACAATTACTGCGAATAAGTCAGAGGTTAGACCCCAAAAGCTGGAATGATACGTCTAATGGGAATGGTCACTACGCAAATGAAACCTTGATGTCTCCGGGGTTGAACGGCAATGGAAACGGCAACCACTTCCCAAAAAAGGATACCAGAGAAATTATTGAAAAGTTCTCCGAGACCCTTGAAAAGGATCTGCTGAAACAATTCGACGATTTCTACCGAAAAGCCAACTTTGACGGAATGAAGGAATGTGCCTTGGTGCTTCGAGACTTTAACGGTGGCGCCAGTGTCATTGCTCTGTTTGTCAATCAGCATCAATTCTTCATCGATAGGAGTCAACTGGTCACTGAAGAAGTGGGCGGAGACGCAGAGGCATGGGAGAAACTCGCAGATCCGGATGCAGATCCGCCAGGTGTCGAGCCTAGTCTGCAGTCGTTGGTGGATGATGTGAAGGTTGTTGTGCAGGATGAATCTACCATTATTCGTCGTGCTTTCCCCTACTATGATGAAGTCTTGAGTCGGTTCTTGCAGCGCGTGTTTCAACAGTCCATCCAGCAGAGACTCGAGATGGTGCTCGACAAAGCAAACAGCGTGTCGTCTCTGGCGTTCCTGCGGTCATTGCAAAGTTCAAGGAGCTACCTCAATTCTCTGGTTGACGATTTAAAGGCTCATGGATTGACTGAAGCGCCTGATCCAATCTCATCTCAAACGGCAGTCGTTCTCGACCAACAACTAGAGGACTTATTTGTGCCGTACTTTGTCGGATCATCTTACATTGAACGCGAAAAACGAAATCTAGAAGAATTGTATACATCGCTACTTTTCAAATTCACTGCATTTCACTCTCGCCGAAAGAAAACTGCTACAACCACGTTCATGGCATCATTGGCCAAAAGTGGCAGTGAGCTGTTGGCATCTGCCAAAGAGTCTTATCTGTACCGACTCGAAAGTTCAGACTCTACTCCTACACAACGCCAAATGCTGCTCCGTGTCGCTGGACTGCGTGATTCAGGGGACGTAAGTGGCAAACCTGCAGAACCCGAATTCACCGAAGAGGATGGCTTACTATCTGTGGCATACGCGAAACGCATGCTGAAATGGCTAGCTGAAGGAGTTGGGCGCGGCTTGGAGTTGAGTGTTAGTAGCGAAACACCCAAAGATGTCGCCTCGCTTTTGGGTCTGCTTCTTTCTACAATGGCAGAGGGATATATTGAGATTGGTCTCGAAGCAGCACTAGATGCTGCATCGGCCCAGGAGAATATCAAGGCCGAACCTGATTTCACGTATCTACATACCCTCCGCACGGCCATTAGCATCACACATCTGATGCTGACGTGTATCAACACGGTACTCATCCCGCTGGCAACGAACAATGTAACCACTCGTCGGGATATGGAAAAGAAGACGAATGTGGTTGTGAGCAGGATCGAGGACAAGATCAACGCAATTGAGCAGCGAACAATTGATGTAGCGTTGGCCTGGGTATCGAAACTTCTCGGCGGACAGAAGAAGAACGACTTTCGGCCAAAGGAGGATAGCTCAGCAGCGTGGTTGGAGATGTTGCAGACTCCGGTAAGCTATCACCCACTGTTTGAATCGACAATACTAACGTGGTGTAGACATGCGAAAGTATATGCACATTCCTGACACACCTCCAAAACACAATTCTCACCTCGCTCCCGCCCAGCGGCTCCAACCTACAATCTCTCTTCACAGAACTCGCGCTCGGCGTCCGCAGCCAAATCCTCGACCACTTCCGTCGTTTCCAGGTTAGCGGTCCTGGCGGGTTAATGGTCACAAAGGACATGACCCGGTATGCCAATCTACTCAAATCATGGGACTTGGAAGACGAAGAACAAGTCAAAGCCGCCATTGATGTGCTGCTTGAAGTCGGCAGTTTGTTCGTCGTTGGCCCTGAAGCGCTACGGGAGAAGTTACGTGGTCCGGCTACGAGTTCTGGTAGTACTGCCAGCAGCGCCAACAATGGCAGTGGCAATGGAGGAAATCGTCCGACGCCCGCGGCTGTGGCGACGGATGGGTTTGCCTTGTCGGTGCAGGATATTAGGGCTTATGTTATGAGGAGGGTTGATACGAATACGGTTGCGATGCAGAGTGTTTTGAGTTCGTTGTAACCCCTTCCCCTCTTGAGCTGTAGGCTGTCGGATCTTGTATATACTATATACCCTTGATGAATTGAACGGGCTGTTTTACTTGTGCTTCAACACGACTTTTGGCTAGTATACTGGCCTCGTACATACGAAAAGGGATAGTAAAGAGTCCAGTCTCAAAACAGCGGAAAGAAAGACAACCCACTCAAATCACTAATTGTACCGATATGTGATATGTACACTTTGATAATGACGGACATCAATAAATCTCCGATGAAACGTTCAATAGATCATACATCAATCAGATGTACGCCAGGACACCCAGGCATAGACAACGCACGTCGCATGCACAAAGTCTCCCTCTAAAGTAGTAAAGGTAATGCAAGCCATATCCATATTCCTGTCAGAACTCAAATCGATTGCAGAATCAGAGTCAAAGTCAATGTCAGACAGGTCAAGTTTGACATTTGACTACCCCGTAGTACATATGTAGTCTGTTTCTCAACATGTATGAAGTACCACGTAGGTTTGACGGGTAAGGCCGTAAGTTTGTATATTAATCAGGTGTTTGGCTGGTTAAGGCGGGGTATGCCTGTCTTTCTTACAACTGAACAAAACGAAGACGAAAACAGGACAAGGAGGAAAAGGGAAGTTACACATCACAATCCCCTCCCCTCCTATCCCATCCCTGATCCCTTCCTCAATTCCGATTCCGATTTTTACATAGGTATGTGCCTAGGACTAAAGGGGGGGATGGCGCGTACCTGTAAATGCAAGGAGAAGGGGCCCCAGCAGCCCAAATACGTGGGTATGCAGAGACTGTAAGAAAGTAGGTTACACAGTCCCTTACCCTGTAGGGCCTGTATGAGGGTGAACATTTTTTTTATTGAAGGATGATTGAGTAAATAGACTCGGCGTGGCGTGTGACACAACTCTTCGCTACATACCAGCGTCCTACGTCTCCTAGGAGAGTACCTGGGTATATGTATGCCGTATATACATGCATGAATCCGGCTGCTCGGAAGGATATTTCCTGAGTTGGTACATAACTAGGGTACTCGGAATTCTTAAATGGCGGTGATGGTTTCAGGAATTTCTCAGCCGTCAATCCCGAAAGGCCAGACCGTCCCGTCTGAAATCGGGGCTGGATTCATGCAATGTTTAGGTGTGTACCTGATAAGAATGCAATGCAAAGGTGAAGCGCGGCATTGATGGCTTGGGTGTTGTCCACGAGTCATGGCTATACCTGCCATAGTATAGCCCTAACTATGTATGTAGTCTTCACCACACATGGACAGACACATGGTAAATACTTCATGCGCAAAATCTTTCTGTCCCGCGTTTCTCGCCAATAATTTTGGTTTATATATAGTTCGTTAGTGGGTCTTTTATCCATCATATCGCACTGCATACTAAATAGCTGAAGTAAGAGACTTAAGGGATGGGGGTTTAATGGGAATATCTCGGCTTATTAGACAGGGATCACCCCGTTGCCCTGTTGGGAGATATGTATGACGACTATTAGAGCAATAGCCTGCATATCACCGGACGATAATAGTCATAATACTAACATTGAAATAGATTAATCCAAGGGACATAAATTCGGCGCTTTGCCTGAGAATGCAAAATACTCCGAGGCTTAATTACATACATACGTCCATAGGGGAAAAGTCATTGTTGGCGTCTGTTTTGGGGATGTTTCATGTTTCACTAGCTGCACAACTATGTGAGACCGTTTGGCGTATCGGTTGGAAGGATCAGGAGCCCTATGAGGTTGGTAATTTGTTTTTCTTTGTATCGAGATCAACTACCTACATAGTCTAAAATAGATGCTTATAATGATTGACATTGATTTGGTGTTTTCAATTTTGGTGTTGTGGTTAGGGCTTGCTTCATCCCGTGCCTGCCACTGCCTGGCCCAGGGAACTCCGTATATACTTCTCCTCTGTACATTCTCGATTGACAGCTGAAACGACTTCTGGTTTTAAGCTGAATGTGATGGAATGTGAAAATGTGATAGCGCTAGTCGATTCTTGACGCCGATTGGATCGTCAGTTCAGAGTTGCTCGTCTCCATTGACTCTCCAACATTGATTCTTTGAATGCTCCGTTTCTTGACCCGTGAGCTTAAAATTGCATGACATGTAGATCATGACCGTTGTCCGACCGATTGCATCACACCGTTTGAACGTCGATTCTGTCTGGTAATGTCTTCTAGAACATGGACAATTCTCTGGATCGAAGTGAAATGAAGCGGGGATTCCGAGGAATACACGGGCCATTTTGCTATGATACCAAGTTCCATCTGAAAAACGGTTCTATGACGCCAAATCTGTTCGTAGTGAGTGTGACTACGTAGCTGTCAGTTGTTATTACTAGCTAGCGGTCTGTTTGCACGTACTTGACATACTCCATACAGTACCGGGATGCTCCGAATATTTACATCCACCGTCGGAAAATGCACTGTCCAAGATCGACATAAAACGCCAAGTTCTATGTCGAACCAACAAACCGGAGTAGAGGCTTAGAGCCTTAGACAAACTCAGACTAACCACGCATCAGATCAAAGATCGCGAGACATGAAACAAAACCTGAACTTTGAACTTTCCGTGCTGTCTACCCGTACGAACGAAACTGGGCAGCCCAAGCTCCTTAGCAGATATCTAGCAATCAAGCGCTAAACACTAAACGCCTAAACAGAACAAGCGTCAAACTTACAGTTAGAACAAAGTTCAGCAAAGTTCATGTTTACCCGTAGCGAGAGTCAGGAGTCAGCGAGCCGAAAGTGAGAGATCCACTGCATCCACTGTGTCTGTTGGAGCCAGGGAAGAGCGGTGGATTGACGATGCAGCCGCCATATTATTTTCTTATTTTAATTTCTGGCTGTTGGTTACGGAGTAGACTGGAAGAGAGACCGGGCTAGGATCTAGTACTAAACTAACTTACCCTACGTAGCATAACTACGTAGACAACTGACAGTGACATCTCGTATTTAGTCTTTTTTTTAAAACTAATCTCGATTCTGACCCCTGCCATGATCATCGCTATATTTCCCACTGCTATTAATCTATTAATCTATCAGCATCCCCAGCTGTTCGCAAGTCACACGGAAAAGGTTGTCCACGTACGACCAGTTCCTTTTACTTACCTAGACCAGTTACCTTACTTCTGGTGGTAAGTAGCTACTTACGTGGTTCCTGTGTAGCCCTGTTTACACTTTGTCCCACAAAATATCTTTTTTTCTTCTTTTCCCCTTTTTGTTTCTTATTGAGTTTTGACTGTTTTGACTGTTTTGTCGGGAAGGTTGGGCTTGTTCTCTCTCCTGTCTCGGTTTGTCTTCGGGACATCTGGAAGAGTGTTTTTTTCTTCTCTTCTCTCTTCTTTTCCTCTCGTCAGCATTATTGATTTTCGAGAGGGGCATTTACCGCGCGTTATTCTCCGATACAATACATAGACATACGCGGTCGATCAGTTCATTCGGTCACTTACCTATTCTCGCGCTTAGAGACCACCAACATGCAGGACATGCTCGTCTCTTCCAGAGCAGACTTCGAGTCTCTACCGCCGGCGGTACAACGAAAGGTGTGTATTCTTCCCCTTTCTCTTTCGTACTGCCTATTTTTCTCTCCTTTCATATGTTATTCCCCGTCTTGTCTCTTCCTCGGCAGTCACATGACCGGGCGCAATATGTCAGTCCTCAAGGAGAGCCGAGGAGACCAACTTAGGCGACAATTCAGCTGGCTCTTGTAATCAGATTGTCGATTATGAATATAATTGACAACAACTGATCATCGAGAGTTGTTGATAGTTGATCGCTGAGTTGTTGCTCTTGACGGTTTATCACGTGTTCTTCCTGTTATTTCCTCTCAGCATTATCAACATCAACATCATCTTCACTTTTCTATCCCTCGTTCACCCGCCACATTATGATATATGATATATCGCATTACCCTATGTACTCCGTCATGCACGCAGAGAGGGAAACAGACAATGAGATTGTCCTGTCCGAGCACCTCGGAGACTTAGTGGGCCTCCACGCCAATAGTTTGCTCTGACTATGACTCCATCCGATCACGATGGAGGAGTCCATCCCCTCCGTTCCTGAACCAACCCACCAAAGTTTGCAACCTGCTCCCTATCCTATGGAGTGCGACTCAGTGCATTGATATCGAGATATGACTCGTCGTTTTCATGCGTCGCTTCATATGCCCGGGCACCTGTCAACTCAGACTCAACTGTCACAAATTCATTTATTTTCATCTATTTCCTCTTTGTGATTCGCGGTCAGGCCGAGCCGGAGTGACAACTATTAGCCACTAAGCTGCTAGCCTACTAGCCTCGGACGACAAGGAGTCTAGCCTGCTGTCTAGGGCAAGCTAGTTGAGGTTATTGCTTGTCACCCGCCCATGACTGGTCAACTCCAAGGCTGCCCCTTTTTACGCCTTCACTATCTGTCTGTCGCGCTTTTCACTGGTTGACAGAGGCTAACAAGGCTATAATGCTCCATTCTATAGTTCTTTTCCAATGTCGAGCGTTTTCGTCTTTTGACGGCCCAGCACCATCCACGCCATCATGCTCAACCACGCCGCGAGTTTGCTGCAAAACGGCCGCTCTCCATCCGCCGCCATCCACACGCTAGAATTATAACACCTTCTTCCTCCACTTCCTCTTTTCGACATCAGCAGACTCCAAATCAGCGCAATCCTCGTCAGAAACTACGTTTACGACGGATTTCTCCTCTCACCGCTCGTGGCACGGGTAATCGTCTCAATCGTTCTCCGCTTGAGAATGGGAATGATTTGACTGCAGTACACGAGTACTTGCAATGCTTTCATTCTCTGCCACCAAAGATTCAAAAAACAATATTTTCACAAGAAGAGCGACGGCTGTTACAGCAAACAGCTCCCGTGAGCACTATCACCGACGCTGCTGATCGGGTGCTTCTCAGATTCGAAGAAAGACATAGAGCATCCCGCCGCCGGCAATCGCTGCGGACTGACACGTCGAGCGACAGGTTTGTCCGCAGAGGTCGTCGCCATTATCGAAGATCTAGATCTAGTCCTTCGCCTGCAATTCGTTCTTCAATTCGCTCATTCCCTTCCTCGCTTCCTTCGGCTTCAGCAGAAGAACCATCTACTGAAATTATCGACACCGATATCATTTCTGACCCCTCCGACTCGGGTATCGAAATGGATGAATCTATTCTCGACAGTTTCCGATGGCTCGACGAGGACGAAGACCTCGATCTGTCTCTGGACAGCTATCACAAATATGTCGCCGACACCGCATTGTCGTCACAACATGTTCAGCCTACCTCTCCACGACGAATGCCTTCCTTCCGCCGAACATTGTCGCTGGCCAAGAATCGAAACTCAGTTATGTTCGGGAATACTGGTCGAGGGCTTAGTTCCAGTCAATCTTCCACACTCCCTTTCTCTACAGCTGGCAGTGGAGTGATCAACCGTCCCGACAATAATCATAGCAAACATGTGTCTCATCGGTCTACATCTTCCATTGACCCTGCTGCACAATACTATCAAGACCCAGAGGCTCGATTAAAATTACGAGTATACCTGGCTTCACCTCAAAAGTTTGACGAAGCAATTGAATTCGGGTTCCCATCATTGGACAACAAAGAAAATATCGATGCTAACAACCTACGCCGACACACTACTAACCGAGACTCGAAACGGATATCACAGATTTCTGCATCGACTCATGGAACCCATGGATGGACATTCTTAGACGACGAAACTACATCTATCGACTTGAGTCTCTTCGATCTGACCGATCACCAACCGCAATTCCAACAATCAAAAAAATCACGACGCAGCCAAGACAAGACTGCCATAAGCTCCAACATACGCGAACTCACCTCCTCCCATTCACGCTCTTCATCCATAGACCCACGCCACCGTCGTCCACAGCCTCTCAAACCGGTCGTGGGAAATGCCAATGGCAGCTCCAGCCCACCCACCGGCGGTCATCGTCGCGAGATGACTCTGAAAATGACACTCACCAGACCTGACCTACGAACAGCCGGTGACGCCGGTCCGTACGGTCATGACCGACACGATGATCCTCTGCGGTTGGCAGAATTGCCGCCTGCAGACGAATCGTGCAATATCTGGGATGACATCCCTGAAGAACGAGGTGTCGTCAAAAAGATGTGGCGCAAACTCCGCTCCTGGAGGGATTGACCTCTGTCGATTGTCCTTTCGATCAGTCTATTCTGATAGATATTACTCTCCATTCATGTGCATACTTTTACTTTTGCCTTCTACAAGCGTCGCCATTTACTGTCATTCCATCTTCTACTTGCAGATGATATCTCCATCAAGCGGTCCCTCATTCGTTCTCTTTTCTTGGATATGATTCTATCTATATACCCTCTCTTGCTGTGACTATATTAGTCTTTTCTTTTACTCCTTTCGTGTTGATGTTATGGGTGATATACATATTTAGTAACTATTTAGCATGCATGCATAATCATATTGCATTTCCAGTTGCATCCGAGTGAATCCGCGTAAAAGAAACAGGACATACATGCTCAATATTCTACGATACAATTTTAAGAGCAAGACTACAAGTATATTAATGAAGCAAGGTCCTGCACGGCACAAGAAAGGGTTGTGTAGCAAAAGTCCGCCAACCAATCATAATCCGATATGGTGTAACGGTAACATCGCCGTCTCTCATTAGAAAGACACGATCACGGCAGCTCGGGGTTCGATTCCCCGTGTCGGAGTCATTCTTTTTCATTTTTACATTCTCATGTTATTCAAATACTACTTATATTTTGTACTTTTATTTTTACTCTTACTGTGCAGTGTGTACTACATGGTCCGGTGTGGCTTGTCGATATTCGAGGTGCTGCACGTGATTCCTTGGCCAGAGCTTCCGGCCGGACTCGACTCTCTCCCTTCCGCTGGAGCTGACGACACTTACTCAGTTTACTTCTTATCTAGTCAAGGCCACGCAAGACTGTCACAGCTTGCTATACTATCATTATTCTATTATCTTTTGTCTTACATTCATTCCTGTTTATTTAATCTGGTTGCTTATATTATTTTTCTACGTGCTTCTATACGATAATACGATATACGATCCTTGTTTATGCCGCCAGCTAGGCGCCAGCTATCCGGATCGCATCGCATCGCACTACACGTACATCACAACAACCACAACTCCTCTAATGCCGAATCACCAATAACTACAACCACAAAATGATCCGTCAGTGGCATCTGACATCACCACTCCTCCTCCTGCTCCTGCTAGCCATCGGCAGCCTGACAGGAGGAGCAGTGGCAAAGAAGTCAGATGGACCCAAAATAGCTCTCAAAGAGCTCGACGTCGTGCCCGCAGACCCCTTTTATTTCAAAAACTCGGATACAGTCATGTTTCTGAGTCCGCGGACCGGTGAGGTGTATCAATCGTTTGATGGAGGCCTAGAATGGAAGGTTGTCGGGGAAGAGGAAGGTGTGACTGCTGCGGTATTGATTCTGCCGCATCCGCACGATAATCAAAAGGCGTATATTCTCGGTCAGCATGGGATCCATTGGGTGACGACGGATCAGGGTCGGACGTGGCGCCAGTTTGAGGTTCCTGCGGCTCCGTCCACGTTCGTCAATGAGCCGCTCCGATTCCACGGCGAGGATTCGAGTAGAGTCATTTTCCAGGGTGAGCGGTGTTCGACGTTTGCCTGTCTCGAAACCGCGTTTGTGACGCTTGATGATTTTGAGACGGTCGCGCCGATGCGGAATACGGCGAATGGATGTTTCTGGGCTGTTGGTAAGCCGGCGTTTGCGGAGTCCACGGCTGATCTTGCGGAGGAGATTGGCGATCGGGTGTTTTGTATTGTGCATGGACTTAAGAACCCGTTCCCTGCGGCGTATCGGCTCGTGTACTCGGATTCGTTCTTTGAGGAAGATGAGGACGGCATTGAGGCGAAGATTAATGACGGACGACCTGTCGCGGGAATTATCAATGCTGCTGCTCGGACAAAGTATATTATGGTTGCTGCCAAGTCGCAAGGTACCGACGAATTGGCCATGTTTGTTACGGATGATGCCATCACATGGCACCGCGCGGAATTTGGAAACCATAAGATTGAAGAAGAGGCATATACAGTCCTGGAAGGAACGAATCATAGTATCCAGGTTGATGTGATGAACACCGATCGATCGCTGAATATGGGTGTTTTCTTCTCGTCCAATTCTAACGGCACGTACTTCGCCCGCCATATCGAGCACACGAACCGTAATACAAACGGATATGTGGATTTTGAGGATATCGTTGGCATTCAAGGCATTGTGCTAGTCAATGTGGTTGATAACTGGGAAGAGGTCGAGAACGATTTTGAAGCCGACAAAAAGGTGATCAGTCAGATTAGCTTTGACGACGGACGCACTTTCCAACCATTGAAAGTCAAGGATAAGAACTTGCATTTGCATTCCGTCACGGAATTTGAGAATATCGGCACTGTGTTTTCGACACCCGCCCCTGGCATTGTTCTAGGTGTTGGTAATACAGGCAGTCATTTGAAGAGCTACACAAAAGACGGCGATCTGTACGTCTCGGATGATGCCGGTGTGACATGGCGCTTGGCACTTGAGAAACCGCACAAGTACGAGATTGGCAACAAGGGCGCTGTTATGGTAGCAATCAAGGATGACGGCAAGCCCACAAAGAAGATTCAGTACTCTATCAACCATGGCAAGGATTGGGATTCTGTCGAGTTGGACCATGAAATCGTACCCTATTTCCTCACGACAACCCCCGACTCGACCAGTCTGAAGTTCTTGCTCGTGGGTTCTACCGAAGATGATGAACAGTGGTTCATCTACGCGATCGACTTTGAAGGTTTGCACGAGCGGGAGTGCAAGGACAGCGATTTCGAGGAGTGGCCAGCGCGATTGGATGAGAACGGCGAGCCTGATTGTCTCATGGGACATAAACAGTTCTATCGCCGACGCAAATCTGATGCCGACTGTTTTATTACTGAGACCATGTTCAACCCGCCTACACCGGAGTTCAAGCCTTGCAAATGTACCGCAGAAGACTTTGAGTGTGACTACAACTTTGTTCGCTCTGAGGATCGAAAGGAATGCGTTCCCGCCACAATTCTCAAAGCTCCTGAAGGTGCGTGCAAGAGTGACGATGATACTTTCAAGGGTCCTTCGGGATGGAGATTGATTCCTGGAAATGCCTGTCTTCGTGACGGGGGCGAGGAACTTGACAAGGAGATTGATCGTCCTTGCAAGGACGCTCTCAAGGCGCCATCTGGCGACGCTAAAGCGATCAGCTCGACGGTCAATTACATCAAAGCGGATATGTTCAAAGAGTTCTACTATCTGGAGCGAGCTGGCAGCAGTCGCGGCGAGGACGAGACGGTTGTCATGCTCACTCATGATGGTAAACTCTTTGTAACTCGCGACCATGGCAAGACGTGGACCCATGAACTCGAGGACGTCAAGGTGAAAGAGATTGCGCGACATCCGTATTTGAATGATCGTGCATTCTTCCTTACCAGTGGCTATAAACAATATTATACGATCAATCGTGCAGAGAGCTTTGACTCGTTTACTGCTCCCGCCGATATGGATACCGCGAAGGAAACAATATTGAGTTTTCACCAAAAATACAAGGATTGGATGATCTGGACGGGCTCTACGGATTGCAGCCATGGCAAATGTCCCAAGTCTTCTTATATCACCAAACATCGCGGCGATAGCTGGGAGATTCTTCTGCGGACGGTCGAAAAGTGCGAGTTTATGGCACGGGAAGATCGTGCAGACAGTGACGACTTGATTTTCTGCGACCAACATGAAGCCGAAGAAGTGGATGGCAAGCGTACGCTTGTTACGAGTAAAGACTTTTTCGATACGTCCGAGACACCGTTGACCGATATTATCGATTTCGGAACAGCGGAGGAGTTTATTATCATCGCCACGCCGAACCCAGAGAATGAGAAGTCCATGAAGTTCGACGCTAGCGTTGATGGCGTGACGTTCGCTGATGCCGAGTTTCCTTATAATCTGGATGTCCCTGTACAATTGGGATACACAATATTGCAGAGTACTACTCATTCGGCATTTTTGCACGTCACACTCAACAAAAATATCGACCAGGAGTACGGTTTGCTCATTAAGAGCAACAGCAACGGAACTTCATACGTGCTTAGTCTCAACGACGTGAACCGCAACAGTAACGGATACGTCGACTTTGAGAAACTGCAAGGTCTGGAAGGCGTCGTGATGGCTAATATTGTGAGCAACACGAAAGATGTTGAGAAGGGCAGCGAGAAGAAATTAAAGACCATGATTACACATAACGACGGCGCTCAGTGGACTCTTATACCGCCTCCAACCAAGGATTCTGAAGGTAAGGGATACAGCTGTGGCTCGGATGGAAAGCCGACTGATAAGTGTTCGCTTCATTTGCATGGATACACTGAGCGGCTAGACCCTCGCAATACATTTGCATCTGGGTCCGCTATTGGTCTTTCATTTGGAGTTGGCAATGTCGGGGAAACATTGGGCAGTAAGGCCGATGCTAGTACGTTTTTCAGTCGCGACGGCGGTATCAGCTGGAAGGAAGTCAAAAAGGGCAATTACCTGTGGGAGTATGGGGACCAGGGATCTGTCCTGGTCCTTGTTGATGCAGGTCAACCCACGCGCGAGATTTTGTTCAGCACCGACGAGGGGGATACCTGGGAGGTATATCAGTTTTCTGACAAAGAGGTCTCGGTGCTGGATCTTTCGACTGTGCCTTCTGACACTTCAAAGAACTTTTTGATCTGGGGTACAGAAGCCGGTTCTGAGAAGTTGGTGACCATCAATCTTGACTTTAGTGGCCTGCGTGATCGAACCTGCAATCTAGATGAGGATACTGGCGAGAGCGAGGATTACTATCTCTGGGAGCCGAAGCATCCTCTCCAAGAGGGTAACTGTCTGTTTGGTCATGTGGAGCAGTATCACCGCAAGAATCCCAAGTCGCATTGTTGGAACGATTGGTCTGAAGCGCATGTGCATAGTATTTCGCACAATTGCTCTTGCACTTTGCAAGATTACGAGTGGTACGTTTTTTCCTCACTATGATCTGCAGTTTAAGCTAACGAATTAGTGATTACAACTACGAACGCCAAACCGACGGAAGCTGTGCCTTGGTACCTGGTCTCCCCAAACCAAACGCAGTCGAATACTGCAAAGAGAACCCCGATGCCATCGAATACTGGGAACCAACAGGCTACCGACGTATCCCGCTCACCACCTGTACCGGCGGGAAGAATTTGGACCGCTGGGAATCGCGCCCCTGTCCAGGCCACCAGGAAGAATACGAGCGCAAACACGGTGTCAGCGGCGCAGTCATTTTCTTTGCCATCATCGTTCCCGTCGCCATTGCAATCGCAGTCGGTTACTGGGTGTATACACATTGGGATGGTAAATTCGGCCAAATCCGGTTGGGCGAAGGTGGATCGCAGTCATTCATGACGTCTCGCGGAGATTCGCCTTTTATTACGATACCTGTCGCGATTATTGCGGGCACGGTGGCTGCAGTCAAGGTACTGCCGTTACTGGTCATGTCCCTCTGGCGAAGCGCCAGTGGCTATGTCCGCCTGCCTGGCAGCAGAGGTCCTAGACCGTACGCGACGAGAGACGCGTTTGCGTCAAGAAGGGGGGATTACACGAATGTGGTTGATGATGAGGATGAGTTGTTGGGCGACGATGAGTTTGAGGATGAAGAGGGTGAGGAAGAGAGGAGTTAATGCATAGCCGGCTTGTCAGCACGTCGTATTTTTATGTCTTTTTTTTATTCTTTTATTCTTTGGAATATGATTGTATTTGGGTATTAGATTCATGATGTCATGTATAGTTAGTAGATCTATCTTTGAAGTTCTTTGTCTTGTAGCCTAGTTGTATCTTCCTCACATGATATTGGTTTACCGCGTCCCTGGTTACTTACCACCACACACACCTCTCTTCATCATACTATATGATCACAAGCCCTTGCAAAAAAGAACATCCCCTGAAACCCCGAAACCATGGCCCTCTCCTCTCTACACCTTTCGTTAGAAGCCAACAAACGCGCCACCGCCCATCGCATCTTCGACGCCATAATCCACGCTTTTGAGCCTGTACAAACGCGACTATGCGATAGATACGAACCTGTGACGTTGATCAGGGTGATGAGAGATAGTGTAGTGGAGACTGATGCGTTTTTGAGGTTGTTTTTTTGGGTTTGTTCAGCGCGGATTACTTGGGGTTGAGAAGGGGGACGTTGGGGAGGTGTTGGGGCATCTTGATGATGTTTCTGCGTTAGGGGAGGGGGAGATGGAGAGGTTAGGTGAGAGTATGGCTTCATTTGCGGACTTTCTGGTTGATGATTTCTTCGTGCCTCGTAAGTCATCCTATCCTCTATGCCAAATGCAACTAGCATGTTCCTAATACTTAGATACAGTTAAAACCTGGCCCGACCCCCCTCTATACGCTTTCGGAAGTTTCGGCTGGCACTCAGTCCCCCAAAGAGGTCAATACGAAGAATGTCTCTACCACGACGGCCATCGCTGTACCATCAGTGGGAAATTCGATGTTCATGAATATAATCACCGCGTTCGAGATTATGATGAATCAACCGATGATGATGGGTTCGCGCTACCTGACGATGAGGAGTGGGGGGATCAGGTAGAGAAGTTGAGTTTTGCGCATGTTGTGCCATGGTGGATTGGGGCGGAGACGGGGGCTTGTGGATGGAAAGTACGTTTGCATCTCTTGGATTAATAGATACATCTATGCGGTTAAAAAGGGTCCCGCCTTTCTAACGATTATCCTCCCTAGGAAAAAAGAAAACACACTTCATACGGAATACTAAGGATGTTCAACCCTAAGCTATTGAGAGCATCGCTAAGCCCGATGCTATCGATCAGCCGTGCAACGGCGTAACCTTGCACCGGTTTGTCGTTAGCAGATTCTATGGGTTCGAAATAGGCTTTGAGCCAGTCGAGGACGGCGCTCCGCATACCTACAAGATTGACATGCATGATCCCGTTAGGTCTTGCTCTGATTTCCCGGTTACTAGAACGCTATGTGCTGGGGATGGTATTGAGTTGTCGTCCCCTAAACTGCCGAGTGTACATGTTGCGTTGGGCAAGATTTTGTATCTGAGTGGTGTTGGGCGGTATATTGATAGCCTGGTTCGCGATATCCAGAGGCTGAAAGGGCCGCAGGATGTATTTGCGCCGTGGGATGGGTCGATGCGTCTTGACGTTTTATGTGCGGTTCAAGTTGGGTGATGATTCGTATCTGGCTGATACTGGTTGATGTATGCTATTTCCCCTAGGTTGTCTGGCGTCAAGTCCACGGGGACATGATATCAGCCAAAAGAGCTGCAACAGACTGCCAGTGCCTTTCAGAATCGACCCTCAAGGGCCGACAGGATGTTCCTTGAATAAAACCAAAACTGAGTTGTCTGCGTTGTCTGCGGCATGGTTTTGTCAACGAAGAACCCCCTGAATCCCCTCCTCCTTCCCCCCTTTGAGCTTTACAACCCCCGTAATCACCTTCCCAACCCTCCTCATAACGCACCATCCACTCTGCTCCGACTCCACAACCACTAGGTCCAAATACTGAGCCGTCTCGTACGGTTTCAGAGCTGCATCACGAGTCTGCGCACTCAGATCCACAGACGCAATGAAAAACAGTCTCTGATTAGGCCAGGGCCAGGGATCGTTTGCGGTATATGTCAGCAGAGCTTTGAATTGTTCGCTTGGATTGTTTGCTGCGCGGAATACGGCGAAGACGTGTTTCATTCCAACCAGCTTTGAGAGTTCGGCGTCTTGGGTTGGTGGGCCAGACCAGGAGGCGAAGGTTGTTATTATACTGGATTTGAGGATGTCGGCGCCTATGCCGAGGGCGTGATTCATGTAATCCATCATCGTGCCTCCTCCTGCCGTCTGTCCTAGTTGTTCGCGATACTTTCGAGAATCTCGAAAACTGCGCTTAAAATCATACATCCATCCGCGATTCGAGGACAGGCGTCCCTTGACGGCATCTCGCGGCTGCATAGCCACAGGCACGACTTCAAGCCAACTCCACGCTCCCATTAGACCATCCTCGCTGACATACCGACCATACCCAGCGAGACTACCCCCCGCCGCACCGGGAATAACCAACGGCGCCCATCCCCACGGCGACGGCAATCCAATCGGGCTACTCAGACTAGTGAGTATAGCAGCCTCCTGCCCCAAATGCTTCAACAACAGAATCTGTCCCTGGACAAGGGTCGTATCTGCCGCGGGCCACTTGAGTCCGAACAAAGGATACAAAGCGCGGACCATATCGATTGGATTTGTGGTTGTGCGTTCGTAGCTAAAGGTTACGATTTTGCGGAGAGATGGTTTTGGGTCATGCGTCATTGCCGAGACTAGTTTTATGGCGGCGTATTGTTGCCAGCGGGTAGTGTCGTGTTTGGCGAGGATGATGCGATTGAGGAGGTCTCGCGGGTTGATCGGTTCCGAATCGCGATGCGTCAAGATGAGGAGGTTTCGACTGAGCATGGCTTCTTGCATGGTCCAGAGACGGGTCATCCAGTCTGATGCCGTGATTGCTAAGGCAGTCTGTTTATCGTCTTCTTCTTTAGGGGTGAAGTTGAGGAGAAGTCTGTCGACGACGAGTGTCGCTTTGGCGGTTGAATATACAGTATCCATGGAATTGATAGCCATTGGTCGAATGGATTTGTCGCTGCTAATCATGGCGACGTCAATCCATATCCACTGCACATCGAACTTGGTCGCCGCGATGTCGAGCAACATATCCAAAACGCGACAACAGATCCCGTCCTCGGCGCTGCCCTGCCATCCATGAGACCATACATGACTTATGGCCATAAACTCGTTTGGACCGCAATACTTTGTCACACCATTCCGGCCGAGACAGCACACTTTCCCACCGTCCTGAGGACCCGGTTTGATGTTGTAATTCATAATGACGCGATGGCAGTCACTATGTCGAATGTTGTATGGCGCGCAGTAGGACCATGTATTTGTCCCGGGTTTGCATTGTTTACACGCTTTGATTCCGCCTACACGAATGATACCATCATCTTGCCCGCCCGGTATAGGAAGCAGTCTATCATCAGCACCGATCTTTTTTAACGCTTTGACGAGTTCAGGCGCCCGCGTCATGCCATAGCCGGGATCACTAGCGAGGTATTGCGCTTTGTGTCTGTCGTACCCGGCCTGCCAGATGGAGTAGACTAATGGGTGTTCGGCTGGGTGAAAGGGGCGTGGTTCGGATGTCCAGCGCGAATGGAGTTGGGCGACTAGACAGATGGAGGTGTTGGAGGGGTCGGGGACACAGGATACGGGGGCGTGATCGCAGGGTGGTTGTGCGTTGGGACCGTAGTTGAGGAGGAAGTGGGATAGACGTTCTTCAAATGTTGACATATCGTCGACAGTAGATATCTCTAGACTAGGGTTTTGCATAGAGTTGATATCTAACCCCGACCTAAGGAGGAGGGGCAGATGGACTATATACTACATATTATTAAGATAAGAATCGCCTAACTTTCCTGTTATCAATTTGCACTCTGATTATGAACTTAGTTTTGGAAATAGTACTAACTAAAACTTGAAGTTGCAATGCGCCGACGAGAATCCGAGTACAGCGCCATTAGTCCTCTGGATGTATATCCCGGCACCAACCACCAAATAGGCAGAATAAAAACAACACCAACTCAATCGCAATCAATCATATTCCTTTTGACAGAATACTCAGAGTCTCAAAATCAAGCCAAATCATCCGGTCCAAACGAATCCGGCAACAGCTACCATACAAAGTCAGCAATCAACAATCACCACACACTCCGGATCGTAAGAGAGAAAACATACCTCCCCAATAGTCGCAACCTTGTACTCCCCATCTTTGTCGTACATGTATATCGGGAAACTCGGGGGCGTGAATTCCCTCATACTATACATACATCAGCACCACTCAAAATGTCCTTGAGAGGGGAGGAAAGTAAGAAGAAACATACAACTGCCGACACATCCCACACGGACTCGCGCCAGGTTTTATATCCGTAGCAACGGCAATTGCTTTGAAGGATTTATGGCCTTGCATCTGCCATCAACACCCATCATCAAGTCAACAATTCCCATTTCTAAAAGAAAGGAGGGGGGAGGGACGCACAAGAGCAGTTCCGAGCGCAACCCTCTCCGCGCAAACGCCTACAGGGTACGAAGCATTCTCAATATTTGCGCCGAAGATATACTCGCCGCTTGTCGTGATGAGGCATGCGCCTACGCGGAATTTGCTGTAGGGGCCTTTTTTCCCATATCCATTAACAATCCGAGATTACCTACATGTCAAGGGAGAATAGATGTAAAGGGAGGTGATGGCGGGACGTACAATAGGCTTTGGCCTTTGCGTCAATGGCCTTTTGCGAGATTGTTTGGAGTTCTTCGGCGGTAAGGGTGTGGGCTGACATTTTATTTTGTTTATTCGCAGAATGTTGCTGTGAAGACTGGTTGTAGATGGTGAGTTTGTTGGAGGCGAAGTTGGGATGAAGTGGGGGGATGTACTACTAATAGAGTGGACTATCGATAAGAGAGTCGGGGACCTATTTAGGAAATACATCAAGGCAAAGCATAACTTCATTTGAATCTATATCCAATGCGATTCAGATCTATTCTATTATATGTCGAAATGCAACGCCGGTCATAATCATGCAAGGAATCGAATATATGCTACCCAAAATAATGGATCAACCCTTCGTATATAGAGAAAATAAACGCTGAACTGGGCGCAGATCGTGCAACGGTGATACCGCAGCCACGATATAGCCCTTTTAACCCCTCGTGTTGCCAGACAGATTTCGCGACTGTCCAGAAGGATCGGTTTGCGGACGACAGGACTGAAATTTCTTCAGTCTGCATGCGCGACTTGATGGTGTCCGCAGGGTAGAATATAAAATTATAATTGACGCCGGCAGCGGCGCCGGCGAGCATTTGCTGCCATAATGCTAGAGGTGCTGGCTCTGAAGAGTCGGAAGGTGGTGATGACCTTCGAAAAATAGCAGACACTGCTTCATAACTGCCAAACCAAGCTGCCGAACCTCCTGTTTCTCGGATCAATGTGCCCATTTGTCCTCGCCAGAGACCAAACATGCCGTGATGTCGAAAGACGGTCGCTATAATCTTTAATGGGCCTGGTTTGACTGTAGCAGTACTGCTAGGGACTTGCATTTTACACTTAACCAGTTCGATCGGCGTCAACAGAACCGATGTAAATGCACCCGACAAAGCACCACTGAGCAATAGTCCACTAAACGGCAACGGATCCGATGTATAAACGGTCGACTGCAGCAGGTTCTTCGCTATTCGATAGCTAAAAAACAAACTGCTATTTTCGACAGCGGCGCCGGTAAGAGGGGCACTGATGCCTCGGTACAGACTGCGAAAGCCATCGGAATGTATGGACTGGCGGAAACAATCCAACGGTCCTGCGTAGCGGAGCGGGACGCCGTGAGGTTGCGATTGAAGGCGGACTTTGATCGTATCGAATGGGTATTCGATGTATTTGCCGGCTATACCAGCAATCTAACCAATTAGCTTACTCCTGCCGGCAGAAGGGTGACAACATACCGAGCCAAAGGTGACATCTTTGAGAGCTTTCTGGCCGGAATTTTGAGGCAGAGGCGTAGCGATTTCTACTGGCATTTCATCGCTATAAGCAGCATGGTCGATAGCCGCCATTCGTGTGTCGTGATGGGTCGAGTGATGTAGGGGCCAGTCCGCGGGGTATAATGGTAGACAAAACTATGGGCAGGACATGGCATTAAATATGTGCGAGAATGTATGAGGGAATAATACGAGGGGCCGCGAGTGACCACGAGTGGATCAGGCACGAGTCCGATGAAACCAAGCCAGAAGAAGAACAATAACAGGGAAGAGTAAGACAAAAGGTTTTGTCCGCCGAAACTTGGTCAAGTAGTAGGAACGAAATATCGGTAAGTAATGTTGAAATAATCAGAGTGTCCGGCTTCGCACATTACTCGCCGATCGGTCAAAAGGCGCGCAACGAGCAGGGTCGTATCGCATGCAGGCGTGGTTAGAATGCGAGAAAAACGCTCAACACTGGCGAAATGCCGACTTGGCTCAGCCCATGTAAGAAAAGGCGCTATATGGGGCTGGCGGCATCAGTAGTAGTGCTGGGAAGTTGAGCAGACAGACAGAGAAAAGAGGGAGAGAGAGACTTTTTCCAGATGGCGCAGATTGAGCAGGATGATTGGGCCGCCGCGACAGACACTCACCGCCTAGTGGGGTAGGAACAACAGTTTCGCCGAGATCCGCTTATCTGATCGCGCTAAGATAACTTTGGTAGAACTTTTCTTGCCTGAGTACCTTACAAGTACAGTAAATAACACAACAACACAGTTATAACCATGGCGGAAGTCGCAGTACCCGTGCCAAACAGCGGCAAGACCGAAGTGGGCATGCGCAAGAATGGTACTTTACATCTCTATATTATTGTGTATGGTTGTCCAAAACTAATCAGAACAGGCAAGAATTGGCGCACCCCCAAAAAACCCTTCCGGCCCACCGCCGGCCTCAAGTCCTACGAGAAACGACTCCAAGACCGAAACAACATGGCAGCCATGAAGGAGCGGGAAAAGGAAATGAAGGATGAAAAGGAAGCTGAGCGACAGGTAGTTCTTCGTCAGATGGCATGTCGGCCTACGCTAATTTGCTCGCCTTGTAGAGACACATCCAAGCCATCAAAGACCGAAGAGCCGCCAAGGAAGAAAAGGAGCGATACGAGAAGATGGCCGAGAAGATGCACAAGAAGCGAGTTGAGCGAAGGAAGCGTAGGGAGAAGAGGAATAAAATGTTGAATTCTTAGACGATTCGCCTGGTTATTTAGATCGGAAAAGTACTGCATAAGGAGTTTGGAGTTGATTTTACGTTTATGTCAGATATGATTCCCTGAATATACTTCATTGTTCTATTTGATTCATTGTTGTGGTGTGAATTTTGTATGTTGAGTGTCTTGCCAAAGTAATCCGCCTAGTCTCCGCAGCCGAGGTTGACGTGACGTCTTCCCCAACTTCACTTCATTGCAACAACTGTCCGACTGTCATGACTGTTCACCACGCACTAGTCATCCAGGGTCAATCTTCAACAACTAAAATGGGAGAAAAGTACCGGCTGTATGACTATTGGATTTTGATTCAAGGCGCGCAATAAGTAAACATGGACAAAGACGACAAGCCAACCAGTCGACTCTCGACCTCGAGGACATTCCCAGTCAACATCCACCACCGTCACCGCTCCGAAGTAACACATTCATCGAATCACAACAACACTCAGAATAATAACAATAACAATAACCAAACACGCAACGGTGCGACAGAGGAACGACAACCGTGGCCGCGGAGGTTGTTTGTCGATACCTCCGATCTCGAGCCTTCATCTTCCAACGAAAAGACCACCACCACCACCAACAACAAAAACGATGAGAAAGATAGCAACAACAAAAGCGAACATAAATCACACCGATACTCCAAATCTCGCGACCACCGCCTCCCCCGAGCCGTGAACCAAATCGCCTCTGCCGGTGGAGCACGCAACCTCCTCCCCAACCGCTCCTTCCATCGACACACCCAAAGCCACAGCCATAACCACCATGGCAATCCTTACTTTGGCGTCGGCGGCGGTGACAACAACAGAGAAACAACCCCCGAATTCAGCTTCCTGAAGCCTACAAGCAGCTCAAGAGAAGATCCGTCGCGATCCTCACTGTTTGGGTCGCGATCATCGAGTGCGCAGCGGAATAATGGTAATAGTAATGGCAATGGTAATAGCGGTCGGAGTCGGGCTACAAGTCTTGTGGTTACGGAGGAAGAGGATAGTAGAGATGTGAGTCGTAAGCTTAGTTTGTCGACTGCGCGGGGCAGGGAGATTAAGACGGTTGAGGATTTGGGGTTGGCGAGGAGGGAGCGTGAGAGGGGGGAGGAGTATGTACCGCCCAAGATTTCGGGGAAAGTGGTTATGGGCTAATGAGGATAGGATACTGCGGTCGAAACTGGCGGGTATAGGTACGCTTGCAACGGATATTACGCGCCGGTTGGATTATACATATTACAACCTACTCGAACGGATATCGACGCTGCACTCGACGATCCACACGTTTCAGGAACTGGTCGATTCTAGCGCGACGTTGCACGAGAATTTCCAACGCGATAATTCCGCTCTCGAGTCGGATATACACAAACAACTTGCAGATTTTGCAAAGTTTGAACCCCAGCGTCAGAGGATCGATGAGCTGGAACGACGCATGAAGGCGGGAAGAAGTAAAATGGAGAATCTGGGCGAAAGACTTGATAAAGTCCGACGGGAGATTGAGGGGTGGGAAAGAAGGGAAGGGGAGTGGCAGGCAAGAGTTACGCAGAGGTTGAGAGTGTTGGGAGGGTTTGTGGCGGGATTGGTGTTGATGGTTATTGTTGCGTATGTTTTGAGGTCTACCCCTTCAGCACCAACGGAGATGATATCGACGGGACAGGATTTGGATTCGAGGATTGAGATGTTGTCGCATTCGAGGGGTGTTGTTGAGGTGCCTACGGATAGTGTGGATGTCGATGTTGATATGAAGACGTTTTTAAAGTCACCGCTACTCACGCAGAGTACCGATGACGGCCATGAGTCCCCGATTACAGACACACATACCCACCAAAGCTACAACAACCTAGCAGACCCCCTCCGCCTATTCGACGAACTCTGAGCATCATACCATATACCCAAGCACAGCATAGCATGGCATAGCATACATTATACCATTTCATAATCCCATACAATCTATTCAAAGATAGATCAACTAGCAGCCTTCTTCTTCTTATCCTCGACCAACTCCACATTATCCTCCGGCACCTTCTCTCCATGCGTATCAACCAACCACTCCAACAGATCATCACTCACATCCCCTTGAACCGTAATCTCTTCCGTTCCAGCAGCGGACTTGGTCACACTCGACCCCGTCGCAAATTTCTTCCCTAATTCTTTCGCCACTTTTTTCAAGTCCAGACCAAACTGCTCCAACCCAATAACGACAGTGACGAATTTACGTTTGTTGCGTTCCACTCGTTTGATGATTACTTTCGAGGAGGCGAGGCGTTCTGCGTCTCGTGTTTCGGCTTGGAGGGCTTTGGCTTCTTTTTTGGCGGCGTCTTTGGCGGCTTTTTCGCGGGCGGTTATTGACAGCGTCGATAGATTTGCGTTCAATGCTTCTGTATGCAGCATGAGAGTTAGTGGCTGGGGGAATGGTTGAGGGGGGTGGGGGGCGGGGGGGAAGACGGGCAGACCTTCAGAGTATAATCGATCGTGTAGCTCTGGGTGCGATTTCTGGAGCCATTCTTCGCATTTTTTGGATGTGCCGCCGAATTCGCAGTACTGCCATCACCACCATGGCCACCGTCAGTAAATCAGTTTAGATGGGGTGACAAGAGAAGGGATACCTCTGGTGGTAGGGAGCACACTAATCAAAAAAAAAAAAAAAAGAAGTCAGCATCTATGCAGGTCATAGACTCGTAGCGGGGATGTTGATTCAGACTGACGTACCTCCACAGTAAACAATGTGTCGTGCGTGCAGTTCGAGGGGTTGCTCGATTTCTGCCATTGTGTCCTTTCGTTCTTGTATCTGATCTATATATGGTGTGTTGTATAGGTGTGTGGTGGTGGTTCTTGAGTATATTGTCGAGGCGATACTAGGAGGAGCTAAGCTATGATATCGATATCAGATGAATCTTGGCTAGGGTTGGCGGGGTGCGGGGGCTGTGATTGGTTGGTTGAGTATACATTTTTACCCTACAAGAAGTTCGTTTCTTCATAGTTGGGGATTCATGAAGAGTAATTGCATATGATGTTAAGAATAGTGATCACTGTTCTCATTCAGACGACATATTGAGCTCGTTATTTGAGTATATACCAGGTAGGTAGCGTACATCTGATGTTTGAGTATAGGATGATTGTGTCATCTTATCTATATAGTTACCCTAACTAATCTTAGCAATAACAAGACCACCATAAACACGGGAGATCAAAAAGTCTTGGTTGTTTCGTAGAAGAATTGTTATGTAAAGATCGAGGACGCCCGACTTCTCCCGACTTGCAGTTATAGTATAAAACATCAGTCGCCACACTATCGAGGTTTACCTACGTTTATTCATGTCGATCTTGCTGTATTTTAGCGACGATTGACTCATTCTCAATCGATGTGTCAATGCAAGGCAATGGCAACGAGCAAGAGTCGATACGAATGTCGTGCCAGGGGCAAATGTGATGCTATCCACCAGAGTATACGCCGCATGATTGGACTGCGTCAGGTGTTGGCTTGTCAATGTTGTTCATCGTCTATAGTAGCACGACTGCCAGGTCTGGACAGTCATAGATGCAGTATCGGGTTCCCTGAGTACCTTGTACATGTCTGTCCTGGGTCAAGCGCTTTGTTGCATGTCCGTGCACTGGCAAGACATTCTGTGTTTGTGGCGAATGCTCTTTATACGTACGTATTACTATTGCCATCGATGTTGATCGAAGTTAATCGATATGCTCGGTCTGCTGTTCCTCGGCAATGAGAGCAAGATGTTGCGAATTCATGATGTGATGAGTGCGAGTAGCACGGTATGACCTCTTCTCCTCATTTTGTCTGCATGACAACGGCGTTATCTGTGCGAGTGCAGGGATCGCACGAGTCTGTAGCTGCGTGAAGCCTGACATACTATGTACGACATCTGTAGCTGCTGCTATGTAGCTAGTAGCTATCAGTGCGGTCAGAAACTTCACGTTTCCTATGCATGGTAGTAAGTAAGTTACAACTTCCGCATCAAGTAAGCAATTAGCCAGTCAATCGGCTGTCTTCTTGTTGTGCTTCCGTGTGGAGATCAATGGCAGAAGAGGGGCGGCTCAAGCACAGACATGGTGGCTTTGTTACATGCACATCTACGACCAGGGTCTCCAAGCCGGCAGACTGATTGGCCGATAAATCAAGCCGGTGAATCGAGCGACACAACAACAGCGGGATAGTTAACGGATGGTCGACGGAAGGCGGACAGGGATTATTAGCTCAGGTGTTGAATAAAATTAGATCAGATTCGTTTTTGGCGGGTAACGATGATCGGTTAATAAGATGATCTATCTTAGCAATACTATCATAGATGAAATACTTGCCATTGTTATCACAATTCGATCTCGGATCAATGAGTGATGAAATCAGGAATAGAGAAGTCCAGGTTGAAGGCAGATGCACTGACGTTGAGACATGCAGAGATATGCGAGATAACCTAGTCTAACGTCCGTTCACCGGAGAGTTTCTCCAGATATCAAGTTGTAAGCTCGTTAATACGTGGTGTGCTGATAGATGTTAGATGATAGTCGAGCCAAGGATAAGTGCATGCGCTAAAAGAATCTAGAATCGAAGCCCACGGCGCTGGGCTGATTGAACGAAGGGGGTCGAAGGCTGATAATGTACGAAGTAGCGAGACAGACTCATACTCTGAGCTCTCAGAGTCATGAACGGAATGATAGCGATAGTTCAAGTCGGCCAATGGGACAGTCAGTCATGGTTCGTATGATGCAGCGAGTCAAAGAGACAAGAGAGAAAGAAGTTAAAAACTGACAAAGAGACTCAAAACAGGGAACGATCTTAGTTCTAGCGGAGACGGGTAGCCAATCAGCAGCGCGAATTGGCACATTATCTCTACCATCGTCTTATATATAGTAGAATAGAGTGCCCTATGTATAGTACTACTCGTATGCTCAGTCACTCTCCATATCAAGCAAACCTAATCAGAGAGGCCGGAGTAAGGCACTCCTAGACTCCAGATATCCAAGAATCGCGGCTGGTCTCTGGCGGTCTAGAGTCTGTGGAGCCGTTTTCGGACAGATATGTATGTGTTACAGTATGTATGTGTTACAATATGTATGTGTTACATTACTCCGTGAGTCAAGTCAACCCTGAGAGGCATGTAACTCTCTCGGTAGGCGATATTCGGATGTTTGTATTGACAACAGACAAAGACTCATTCTGTCTAGGATTCAAATATTCGTAAGATTGATCGTATTCGTATCGTATTATATACAGCCCGTGCACTCCCAGCCAATCAGAGACTGCCCAGCTAACTGCATGCGGCTAGTAATTCCCTAAGGTATTCCCTCCTCCGTAAGGTGGCGATCTGGGCACGCCGGCTTTTTTTCGACTGCACGTCGCACGCCTCTAGTCTGCATCTTCCTGCTATCCCTGCCTTGTTCTTAACAGTTGCAGTTGTCTATGGGCTGATTGACTTGCTTGATCGCTGTTCTGGTCGACTTGCTATTATCAGTCCTATCACTCGTTTCTGATATTGCACTTGCACTTACACCACCTGCTCCCCGATCAACCATTTATCATCGAATATCTACTTATACGCCAATCTTGAATATGTCGAGGTGATAAACATGAGCACTCTGTTTGCCACTAGGGATGACCTGATACGCCCGCACTCGCTGCAATCGCGCTTCATCGAGTCCGAAGACCTATACAACGAGTCCATGTCTGATTACTTTGAAGACGCCGAGTTTTCGTCTACTGCTACCTCCAAACTCAACTTCCGCCCCGCCCTGGTCTCGCCAGTATACACGCCGACGTTGAGCAGTTTGTCGTCAGAGGTGACGTCTGATGGTGAAGGCGATGAGTTAGCGTTGCCCGCGTTTGAGAAGGAATACACCACCGAGGAACAAGAGGAAGATAGCGGGCTATCTACACCGAAAACGACACAGACGGCAGCGGCAGCAACTTTACCGGATCCGTTGTTGCGGACTTCGAGTGACGATGCGTCGATAGAGTCGGAACCGGAGCGACATGTTGATTACCTGTCGCACGACTGGAGGGAGGAAGATATTTGGAGCTCATGGCGGTATGTCGTGGCCAGGAGAGACCGTTATAGCAATGGAGTCAGATTAGAGAATGCTTCGTGGCGGACGTGGGCCAAGTCTAAATATGGATTGCGGACGGTGTCGCCGGAGACTCTGAACTGGTTAAAAGATTGTGATGTGACCTGGTTATATGGTCCTTTGCAGACAGACTTTAAACCAGACCAAAAACCTCCGCCGCCGAGTGGATTATCGTCATCGAATTCGTTCTTGGACCGGAAATCAATATTGAAAAAGAAGACTGCTTCTGAAGCCATTCTTCAACGATCTTTATCACAACATACTCTATTGAAACACGCCGGTGCTATACTACAAGCACAAAAAGCAGAAAATTACTCCCGCGGTAAACCAGCATTCGAACGGGCTACATCCGATATGGGTGTTCCCTTGGCCCGGATACTGGAATACCCATACACATCTTCATCCACACATTGCACACCATCAGAGTCAGCATCATCAGGTCTAGTCTCGCCGAGTGAAAAACGTCATATCCATTTCAACAACGAGGTAGTGCAATGCATCGCAGTTGAAGCAAAAGACTACGAAGAACACGACGCCGATCCGTCGCTGTTCTTCCTTGGAGAAGAGTACGACAACGACTACGACGAGTATGGCGACGATGAATACGACCACAACAGATATTACAGCGATGACAACGACGATACAGAGTCTGACGAAGGAATTGTCATGATGAAGCAGGTTAGCTCGCGAACATCACCAGCGGGAACGACGACGCCGTCTCCCTCAGTATCATCGCGCAATACGCCGAGGAGCAGTACGAGCAGCGAAAGCAAGACGATTGCACCTTTACCGCCGACGACGTTGAAATGTCGATCGGACACGCCGGAATTGCCGTGGAGTATGAGTCAGGAGGACACACGCAGTAAACTGTCTCCGACGCCATCAATAGAGACTCTCCGGCCACCAAGACCGGAAGCAAATTTCTTACTTGACGACGACGAAGATGAGCAAGAATCATATTTAAACTTCAAGACCAAATCACGACGACATACATATGACTCTTCTAACAACAGACCCTGGTTCGTCAACCCCGAAGATCGCCAGGAACTAGAATTCAACGACGGTGACGGCAGCAATAGCGGAAACCTCCACCTTACACCATCGGGAATGTTCATGCCGTACGAAGAAGGCGAAGAAGCGTCTTATACAGGCATGTTTGGCCGGATAGTCGACACCGTGAATACAGCCCGGGACATTGCGCATGTTATATGGAACGTCGGCTGGAGAAAGTAACCTATTTACATATTCAAACAGCGTCTTTAATTCGATTCTTGTATTTATCTATTTGCAATCTGTGGCGGTTTTTTATTTCAAGGCCGGATCAAGTGCAGCGTTTTTTTTTTTTCTCAGTTTGAGCATGACTTGTGATTTCTGCGTACTATTCTTATACACTTACTTAGGGTACAGGGTGGATGGCATAATAATTAGTATAGGAGTTGGGTTAGTGACTATAGGGCAAATAAAAGCAAGTAATTCAAGAAAGAAAGAAAATGAAGGATTTATATAGATAGTGTCAATAACGAACGGTCTTAGGGCTGTCTAGTCCTGACTATGAAGCTAAGCCAGGGCCCAGGTGGATACCTCGGACTGATCGCGATTGACCCCTGACCCGCTCTCATCAATTATTCCACATTGCGACAACATTGATGAGCATTGCATTCACAATAATCGGCGGATTATGGACATGGCTTGATCTTAATAGCCAGAGAGACTGTCATCATCATCATCGAGCTCGTGCGACGGGCATATTCCTCTCACCATTCCTACAATCAACACGAACACCTTTACAGGTATACCTCAGCACAAGACAAAAACAACATGGAAACCCTCAACCCCTCCGACCTCGTAACCCGCCTCGCCAGCGACGAAGACGCCGTCCGCAAAATGGCCGCGTTCAAACTGCAAGGCAGCATCGGCGATCCATCTTTCGCCGACATCTTCATCGCGGAGGGCGGGTTGAGTAAGTTGCGGTACTTGACGTTGACGACGACGGGGAATACGTTGGCGTATAGCCTGACGAGTTTTGCGCGGTTGTTGGAGGTTGATAAGGGTTGGGAGTTTGTGGATGAGGAGGTTGTTGAGAGGGTATTCCTTTTCTCCTTTCCATCTCTTCTGGGTGAGAGTTTGTGGGTGCTAAGAAGTGTAGATAGTGCATTTGATCGTGACGCATCCGCTCGTCAATATTCTTCGTGGAGCAATGGCCATGCTCGTCTCGATCGTCTCGCATCCTCACGTTCCTCGGTCCGAGTCCGAACACCAACAACAGCAATCCGCCGAAGAGAAAGAGGTTTACGGCTTTCGAGCCCTCAAACCCGCTATTGACAAACATCCGCAATTCCTTGAAATGCTCGTCAGCAGGTTATCGTCCGCCGACCATGCGCTGTGCGCGAATGCATTGCAGCTTATTAACTCGTTGATGCGCGACTCCATTACCAACGACGAGGAATCCGAGTGGCCGAAATTCATTAAACGGTTGCAAGATCTAGGTGTTATTCGGGCGGTGTATATATTGATGCAGGGCAGTGCGTTGCAGGATCATGCGCATCCGCTGATTGAGTTTCAGTCTTTGACGAAGTTGTTGTTGAGGAAGTGGAAGAATGTGAGCGTGGATTTGGAGAAGCCGGATCATAGACGCGCGTTGAAGGGTATTCATCTGGCCAGCAACCCAGAAAAGAGAGAGGCTGGTGGTAGTAGTGCTGGCGGTTCGTCGGAAAATGGTACTGCTTCAGGTGAAAACGATATAAAGAAATCGCGCAAACATAACCCTGAGAAATGGCGACGGCTCGGTTTCCAGAGTGAAAGTCCTGCGGCAGATTTCCATGAGATGGGATTCTTGGGTATGATGGATTTGACAGATTACGTACGGAAACATCAAGATGATTTTCAGAAAATGTTGCTGGAACAATCTGCGAAACCGGCCGAGCAGCGATGTCCCATAGCCAGGGCGTCGTTGGCGGTTACTTCAGTGCTGTATGAGCATTTTGAGGTTGAAAAGTCGGCTACAGATGATGCAAAGAATTATCTAGTGCTGGAATCACGGTCGAATTTTGATAAAGTCTTCAAACCGTTGCTGTTGCATTGGTCACGTATCCATGTTGCGGCGTTGCATGCTTTTTTCCGTCTGTGGAAAGCGACCAGTGCCGAGGTTGCTGATTTTGACAAGATTGTGGAATTGGTCCGGATTCTGGTTGAATCTGTCGTCGGCGGTGCGCCGCGCACAAAGGATGTCCAAGACGTTGAAGAAGAGCTAGACGACTTTGAATATCAGCGTCTACGCGAATTGCAGATGGAGCTGCTCGAACTCACATACGAAGACGCCTGGGGCCAGCATTTGAGACAGGTCCGCGACGAACTACAGCATGAAGCATTGTCATTCGTCAAAGAACAGAGAATCCGATGTCTTTTACAGGGTGCTTGGTTTCCGAATGAGCCTGCCACGTCGCCGAGGCCAGAGGACTCGAGTCCTGTCAAGACAGATCCCAAAAATAAGCCGCCCCAAGGGTACAAATATGTGCAATTGTCGCATAATAGGAGATATTTACATTTCAGTGATTTTGACGCTATCAAAGAGACGGCACCTGCTTTGGATAGTCTGTCTAACAAGAGTGAGTCCTTCACTTCCCTTTTGGTGAAGTATTGAACGAGCTAACGGATTAGTCGACCTATCCATCGTCTCGTCAGTGGTATCAAACGTCTCCGCCTCATCAGATGACTCCTCCGGCTCTACGATCAAAACCACCCCTGGCAACGCCAATTCATCATCCCTTCACCCTCCCCCCGGCACATCCTCATCATCAGCAACAACAACATCATCATCCACCAAAATCACTATTCATGGCTACGCACCCACAATCGCCTCCTCATCCGGCCCCAAATCCCCACACACAAACACCAACAAAGAAACCGGGCACACACGCACCGGCAGCAGGGCAACACAACGCGAAATCCCGCTCCTGACACTCCGGCCACAAAGTCACAGCATCGCCTCGGAATGGTTGGATGGATTGTTGATGTTGCTGAATCAACAACCCATCACATCCGAGACGAACAAACTTGTTAATCTGATCAGTAACTATGGCCTGAAGATCAGACTGTTGAATGTGCGGTTCGATGATGCGGCGTTTGTGGGAGAGACGCCCAAGATTCCGAGTCGCGAGGGTCTGGATGAGGATTATTATTATGATGTTTTTGGGGGCGTATAACCTTTCCCCCCTTGCCTACGGTAGCGTTTTGTTTTTTTATATGTTGGTTGGATAGTGATACCTGGTCTGTTTATGTAGGAATATAAGGAGGTAATTGTATATAATATTCAACTCAAACCTTCTATTTTCTATTCCTGAATCTTGTCAGTCTCGTCCCTCTCATACATCAGCAAAGCTAAATCAAGCAACCGATTCGAATACCGTCATTCATTATCATACCACGCAATTACTTTGAATTTTGAAGAACTAACCATCCACAAAGTTAGTATAACCCACTTGCTCAGGTATTAACCCTCATGGGCGTGCGAGAGAGGTGCGGAGGACACTTCTTCCTGGAGGATTTAGGGTTAGGTTGTATCGCAAGAGGTATGTAGCTTTGGGACGTACCAAAAGAACAGCCACTGTACCAACAGCGCCAATAGGAATCGAACTTATAAGTGGATATAACCCAGCACAGTACCGATTCGGCCGAATCCGTTGATGCTGGCTCTGGTTATGAATCCGGGTTGGGGTTTCAGGGGCGGAGGTACTGAGTCGTCAATTGAGGGCGCCATGGTTTTGGTCTTGCTACGTGCTGATCAGGGGGACAAGTCATTGTCCGTGTATTTACCCAACTCCAGTCCGGAGAAAGTTCTATACCCTCAAACATTGCCGATCACGAATTCAAACCTTGGCACATGGTGACGGCAAATAGAACACTCTCCGGGGTACAGCCTGGCATACAGGACTTGACTAGGTTGTATTCCATCTCTCCTTTCTCGTGTCCTGACTAACGTTGAACCACCCCAATACTCTATATTGTCCATACACACTCCGGGGAAAGCATGCTCCGTTTGCCCAACTACAATCCATTATCCCCAGAATCCCCCGCAATTGGACAAGAAGACTCCGAACAAATCCCCGCTCTACTCTGCGCAGCCTGGACACAACCTTGGAAGAGTCGAGATGTTGATGCTGAAACAGAAGATCATCGTTTGGAAAATGTAGTATATGGCTGGGGTAGAATAAACAATATAAAATCAGTGAGCGGACTTTATGCGGAGATTAGGGCTCACGTTTAAGAATTCATAAGATTCTAGCCAATCACGGCCGAAAGGCACAGACAACACTTTCTGCTTTGCGTGAAGCTTTTCGCATCGCTTTTTCCACAATATGACATGTGCCGACTATATGGCTGTCATTTGCCGGACCCAGGTTTACATCGTACAGATGACTATCTTCATGTAGAGTGCTAGTCTAGTCGAGCCTCTAAAGAAGATGAATTCTCGCGACAATCATGGTTGACACTGATGAACTCGACCCCCATCGCGACAAGCGTCGTAGTCGTTCTTCTACCATGACTGGCACTGGCACTGGCACTACCCATGCGTCTCCACGCGAACTTGGTATTATGCGCAAGGATGATACATCTGGCCTCAGCACAGTAGCCACTATTCCAGTGGAGTTGATTACCAAACCGCTCATGAAGCTATGAGCAACTTGTGGGAATTGCAGAATGAAGCATCCTCTATCGCTCAACTACAAGCGGCCTTTAGTATCCAGCTATTCTTGACGTCTATCCTGCATTTGAACGCTGCTTCCCAAGTTCGCGGGTTCGTCACGCGTATGACCTTCCACCTAGGTTTACACTGCTGCCCGACACGATATTCATGCTTTACTGCTGAAGATGTCATGATGCGTCGCCGCATCTTTTGGTCAATCTATTGCCTAGAACGATATCTCAATCAAGAGCTAGGCGTACCGCTCAGATGACTTTGACGTCTGCTATCCGCAAGCCGAAAGACACTCCACGGGCAGGGAGAGTGCAAGCGTTGATGCAGAAGATAGTCGCCTGCGACTCTTGAGTCACTTGGCTAAATTTGCACGACTGCGAGGAATGATATCCGAGAACGATCACCCACAACGACAGACCGTCGATCAAGAGACTTAATTGATGGGTATCATCAGCTTCGAGAGAAATTTACGAATCCCACGTATAATAATCGTGCTGCCTCGGTTGCTGGGGGAAATGACATTTATAATCCAGCAAGTATGGTATTCAGGGATCTCGCAGGGGATGGGTTTTCCTACGGCATGGGCCCTGAATATGCGTCGACTTTTCCAAGCTTGAATAGATTTTCGATAAATGAGAATTGGACTGTGGCTGATGGGCCATGGCTTATCCATGGGGATTTTGATGTTTTGTAAAGACATATCTATCCTATCAAACAACGAGCCAACCCTGAGCCAAATTCCAATTCTTCTGGTCTTCTAAGTCTAATCTTACACAAGCTATTTCTTCAACTTCTGAATCTCCGCAACAACCGCCTCGGTAACCTCCTTGGTAGTAGCCTTGCCACCCAAGTCCCTCGTCAAAACACCCTGCTCGCACACATTCTCCACACAATCAAGGAGTTTGGCTGCAGCATCCTTCTCGCCCAACCAATTGAGCATTTCCACTGCCGTCCAAAAGGTGCCCACAGGGTTGGCGATTCCCATACCCGTGATATCAAAAGCAGAGCCGTGTATGGGCTCGAACATACTAGGGTTCTCGCGTGTAGGGTCTAGATTCGATGTGGGAGCGATACCGATGGAACCTGCCAGAGCAGCTGCGAGGTCAGAGAGGATATCGGCGTGCTGTACATGTTAGTTTTATATATATACTCGATTTCTTCGAAATCCGAGTCATACCAAATTCGTAGCCACAATAGTATCTAAAGTCTCTGGTTTAAGCACCATACGTGTAGTCATTGCGTCAACAAGCATTTTGTCAACAGTCACATCAGGAAACTCCTGCGACACAGCCTTTGCAACCTCGTCCCAGAGCACCATGCCATTACGCTGCGCATTACTCTTGGTCACTACAGTCAACAACTTGCGCGGTCTCTGCTGCGCAGTCTCAAAGGCGAAGCGCATGATGCGCTCAATACCGTGGCGGGAGAAGATGGCTATCTCAGTGCCGATTTCCCAGGGACGACCCTGGTGTGAACGTCCGCCTTGACCGGCATATTCGCCTTCGCTGTTTTCGCGGATGATGACCCAGTCGAGGTCCCCCGTAGCGCAGTTGCGGAGAGGGGATTGAATGCCGCGAAAGACCTTGGTAGGTCGCACGTTTGCGTATTGTTGGAGAGGCTGGCAGATGGCTAGTCGTAGGCCCCAGAGGGAGATGTGGTCGGGGACGTCTATTCAAATAAGCTTCTTGCTGAGGTTCGACATCATAGAGACAAGTCTTACCGGGTGCCCCCACGGCACCGAACAGAATTGCATCGTGCTTCTTCAATTGCTCCAAGCCGCCGTCGGGGATGTATTTGCCGGTCTTTTTGTACGTCTCAGAGCTCCAGTCGTAATGCGTAAAATCAAGCTTGAATGTCTTGAGTGTATCGGCTAGAGCCTGAAGAGCTGTAATGCCTGCATCGATGACTTCTGGGCCAATTCCATCGGCGGGGATGGACGCGATACTGTAGCTAGGGATACCGGAGGTTTGCGCGGGAGACATGTTGACTTCAGATGAGGTTATTGGGGGTTGATTGGATTGCAGAGTAGTAACGGAACGCAATTGGTGACGATGAGGGGAATTTATATAATGCAGCTAAGGTCGCATCACATGGATACCCCTCATTTCCCCTAAATTTAAAGTCCATTGCCTACTGAATACAAGCTTGATGTCGTGGTTGGCCGCGCAGTAATCAAGTCCGGTACCACTTCTCCTCATCAGACTCCACATGTCAATTGGCCTCACGGAAAAGAGTAACTATCGTTGATTCTCTAGAACAAAAGGTCTTTGGTCTGAAAGGGGCGCAGTAGGGTTGTTTTGGGGAGGGAGAAATAATCGAGATGATCATTTGTGGCTAGTACTGATACAAGCAAATAAAAGTTGCAGAATGTATCCCATAAAATGGATGAGGGTTAGTTAGGGTTAAATGTAGTTAGGGTTAGGCAGGCAGGCAGGCAGAACGAACGGGATCCGGAATCATTCCTCACTCATCTTCTCTGCAAGCACTACTCCTATCCTTAGCCGAATAATACTATGTGACAACTCTTATCTACGAGCGATGATCATGATATACCTTTATTCATCATATCAACGTCGTCATCGCCATGGCTGCTCCCCCCGCCAAACGGCAGCGCAAACTGGTGGTGCTCTCATCCTCAGATAACGAAGAGTTGCCAACAATCGAGATTGACAGCCCTGAAAAGAAGCATAATACTACTCTGGTATAGTTTTACACCTTTTAAGGATTTTTTTCAGGTCGAGCTAACCTATCAGACTTACTCTAGATCAGCGGCGAACACCAGTATACCATCGTCGAAACGGGCCAAGACGACAACGTCAACAACGACGAAATCCAAAACAAGCGAAAAGAGTAAACCGCGCGCGTCTAGTCGACAGCCGAAGAAGGACTCGAAAGCAGCAGTCTCTTCACCGTCGCCACAGAAAAAGGCTCGTCTACAAAAACAACAAGTTGAGCCAACGCGGTCGTTGCATAATTTCTTTCAGCCGGCGACCGATGAACAGCGGTGGTCGTTTAGCAAATCGGATGCTGGTTCGCGACAGGTACAGCAGGGATCTTCCTTCGCGGAGGAAATAGAAGATGATTTAATTGAAGATGACTGGCTGGAAGACGACTGGATTGAGGATGATCTGCTCGGGGATACAACCAAGCCGCAGAAGCTTACGATTCGAGATTCGGTCAAGAAGCAAGACTCGACGGTATCTACGGCTTCAAAGCCGGCTTCGCGAACTGCTTCCAAACGATTCATACTAGATGACGATGCGCCAGTCAAGCGGACAGAGAAGGCGAAACCTATGGAAGAGACTGATCAAAGACCGTGGTCGGAGAAATATGCGCCCACTTTCATTGAGCATTTGGCGGTTCACAAGAAGAAAGTAGCCGATGTCAGGGAGTGGCTAAGTGCTGCGTTATCTGGGAGAAGTCGACATGTAAGTTTTAATGCGCATCTACTGACTAGAAATAATCTAACATTGATTGCAGAAAATACTTGTATTACACGGTCCAGCAGGATGTGGAAAGACCACAACCGTCTCGCTGCTGTCTGAGGAGTTGAAGTTCGACATTGTCGACTGGAAAAGCCCGTTCAGTACTGATACTGGCAACGGTCAATATACTTCTTCGAGTGCACAATTCGACGATTTTCTAAGCCAGTTGAATGGTTTTAGTGGTCTCAATCTTGGCGATTCTTCTGCTCCTTCGGCGCCAAAACAGACATCGCAGACAGCTCGAAAGAGGGTGATATTGATAGAAGAGTTTCCGGCAAATCTGTCCTGGGGATCTACGGCGTTGTCTTCATTTCAGACTTCTCTCCGTCGCTATTTAGCTTCAAGCTCGTCGGGTACCAGAAATTTATTTGAAAGTACACCAGATACGACTCCGCCTATCGTCATTATAATATCCGAGACAATGTTAGGCTCGAGCGGGTCGAGTTCTGAGAATTTGACGGCGCACAGATTACTCGGCCCAGAAGTATACACTCATCCCGGCGCAACGACCATCGAATTCAATCCTATAGCACCTACATTTATGCTGAAAGCTTTGCAAATTATCCTAGGAAAGGAGACCGCCCAGTCAGGGCGTCGGGAGATACCTGGCACTGAAGCCCTGAAGAAGCTATCTGAATTGGGCGACATCAGAAGCGCTATATCCGCACTAGAGTTTCTCTGCGTGCGAGATGTTACGGGCAGTCAAGGATGGAGTGGCCGGGCTTCTTGGAGACCGACAAGAAAGAGTACAGTTCCACTGACTGCCATGGAGAAGGAGTCACTAGAGTTGATTACGCAGCGAGAGACTAGTCTGGGGTTATTTCATGCTGTTGGTAAAGTTGTCTATAATAAAAGAGACGAGAACATAGATTCAGGGCAGCAGCAAGAGGTTCATGTTGCACCTCCGAATCATTTGCAGCATCTAGATCGACCGAAAGTGTCGCAGGTCTCTGTTGAGGATTTGATGGACAAGACTGGAACGGACGTTCACACATTCACTGCAGCCTTGCACGAGAATTACCCTCCGTCATGTGATGGGTCGTCATTCATGGAGACACTGGAAGGCTGCATCGAGTATCTGTCTGATAGTGATATCCTAGGCTCGGAAACTCGATCATTCTTATTCAACAGCCGGAACGGAATCGGGACAGCACGTGGTCGTTTTCTGGGTTATGGCGCAAGTATTGATCGATTACGACAGGACGAAATCAGTTTCCATGTTGCGGTACGCGGGATGTTGTTCTCTTTGCCGTATCCTGTACGGAGAAAAGTTGAGCAGTCCTCTTCTGCCGGCAAAGGCAAACGTGTAGGGCCGTTCAAACTTTATTATCCGACTTCGCAACGATTATGGAAGGATATTGAGGAGGTCGATGGGTTGGTGAATCTGTGGGAGAGACAGCTCTTACTCGATCCATCTGGTATCAGACGGCCTGGTCACAGCGTTACTGCTGGTCGTGATGGAGGCGTTGCGTCTTGGAAGACGAATGCCATGAATGCGAATCTATCTTTGAATGCTGCCAAGCAACGAGACGATGACTCACAACAAATCCCTTTTATGATGTCTCGCGAAGACATGCTTCTACACTACTTGCCATATCTATCCAAGATCATTGGCGATATCCATACGAGTCCCCGTGGACTAGACCGAATCACCCAATTCAGCGGCATCAATGCACCGAAGGAAGAAGACTTCTTAGACGATGACATGCTAGAAGAAGCCGAAGGCATCAACGGGCAACGAGCTAAGATCCAGACTTTGGATACGAATGATGTGGTTGAGAAAAAGGAGGAACAATTGTTTCTGAGTGATGATGATATTGAGGACTGATTTATGATATATTTGTGTTTCGGGATTGTACGGTATGCATAGCGGGTTGGATTTATATATTCTTATTCTTATTCTTATAGCTGTGAAATGAATCTATATAGTGGTAGTATATAGTAGTATATCGGAGTCTGCCGAATGGAACATTGAAGATGCCACGTTCCGATACATTTGTAACCCCTGACATATTAGTGCTATGTCAGTAGTACTACTACGTATCACATATTATGAGTACTGTCTGAACATCAATTGATCTGAATATAACTATTCCAAAGAATAAATTGATTGTTGATGTCGAGCACGTTATCCTCTGTGGGGCGAGGAACAATGCGATCCACTGTCAGTAAAGTATTCCTCGCCATCTTTTATCGTTTTGCCTCTGATAAACATCACACTGCTTTCAGACTAGATCTTAGTCCAAATTCTTTCCTACTGACTTTGACTCCTGTTTCGTTCTTCAGCAGACCCCTCAATCAAACCGAAATGATGCTACAGTGAGACAAAGACAGCGACATCAATCCGACACTCCTATTCCCTGGACCAACGCCCGGTCAACCACGCCGACAACCATCACCACAACAACCACAACGAAACGCGCCATGACCGACAGAATCGCGAATGAGAAAGGAGGAGACGAGGTTGTAGTAATGCACGATCATGCCGATGACAACGCGACCGAAAACGAGAATAATAATTATAACATGGAGAGCGTCACTGCCGGGATATTGTTTGCAGCATTGCCGAAATGGTTCGATGCGGCGATTGTTGGGACTTTGATCTTTGGCGGGTGCTGTGGGAATGTTTTTGCCTTGGAGGCTATTATCAAGTAGGTCTCTTCTCTTATTGCGCTTGAACTAGAGGCATGCTAACGAGTATACTGCAGAGATGAACCAGCCGCCGGCCCTCTGATCACCTTTGTGCAATTCGTGACCGTCTCGCTGTTTACGATCCCCAGCTTCCTCTCTTGGTCCGCCGGAGCATCCTCCTTTTTCATGAAGGCGCCCGTCATCCCGCTACGATCATGGAGTATATACACCCTCTTCTTCGTCACGGTCAATCTGCTCAACAACTGGGCCTTTGCGTATCACATTTCGGTGCCGCTGCACATCATCCTGAGATCTGGCGGACCCACGGCGTCAATGATTATCGGGTATTGGTATAATGGTCGACGATATTCGCGCATGCAGATCTTTTCAGTCATGTTGTTGACTCTGGGAGTTGTGGCTGCTGCATTGGCTGATGCCAAAGCACAGGGGAAAGCGATTAGTTTGTCGTCAGGAGGAGATGAAGAGAAATCCACGTTGACATTCGTCACTGGGTTTACTATCCTAGCGCTGGCTATGCTTCTATCGGCTTTCCAGGGTGTCTACGCCGATCGATTGTATGCCACGCATGGAAACACGCATTGGCGCGAAGCATTGCTGTATTCGCATATGCTCTCTTTGCCATTCTTTCTACCGACATATGCGCAATTATCATCGCAATTCCGCGCATTCATGTCCTCGCCGTCAATGCTCGCTGATCTACATCCTGCGGCCGCGGGAACCCTGCCCCAGGACGTGATTACAGGCAACGCATTCAAGAATGCCACAATGGCCGCCTCGCATCACATCGCCGCTTCCTTATCCTCAGCCATAACGCCATCCTCCATGGCCGCAGTCGCTGCAGCTACCCCATCCGCCCTCACAGCGCATTCAGGCAACCTCCTCGCCCAAACCAGCAACTCGTTCACCAACATCCTCTCCGCCTCCACGGACGCAATGCCACGCGACTTACTCACCACAATCCTCAACAAAACACCCAGCAAAATCTTTTATCTGATCATCAACGCCCTAACGCAATACATCTGCATCCGCGGCGTTTATCTACTGGCCGCAAAATCATCTTCTTTAACCGTGACCATCGTCCTAAATATCCGCAAACTGGTCTCTTTGCTCCTCTCAATTTATATCTTCGGCAATTCGCTTGCTGCCGGCGTCCTGATCGGCGCTGGCTTCGTGTTCCTAGGCGGCGCGTTATACGGCGTCGGAAGCGCAAGGGCGAAAAGCAATAAAATGAATTCTGCCTCTGCGACGACGGAATTACATTATCGCCATAACAACGATGACAGCAGCAATGGGAAAAGGGGTATGTCGGGGCTTTTTGCGGCGGCGAAGAATAATCTCTCGTCTTCGTCGTTGAGTATGAGGGAGACTAGTCCGACGAGGAGGAGGAAGGTCAAGGTTTGATCTTCTCACTCTCCTTCGTCCCTGGATATTGGTATACTATAAGTGTAGAGATTTGAGGGACATAGCGAGAAGCATATACATAATAGAATTGATTGATTGTTGGCTTAGATAGATAGATGAATGCATTGCACTGGTTTGAATTGAAATGGTTTGACTGCTTAATTGAGAATGGTAGATAGGAGGAGTAGTACAGTACACATACAATCAAAACAAATCCCCCAAGCGGGTCTCACTCGTACAAAGAACGAAAGGAAATGTTTATACAGTAAGACGAAAAACCCAGACAGACAGCGAAAAGGCTAAACTACAGAACCTCACCCACAATCTTCGCCGCCTCTTTATACGTTTCCAATAATCGTTCACATTTCTCGCGTTCTGCTTTGATGCCGTCGTCTTCGTAAAGCAAATCTCCAAAAAGTTCTTCCTTGTACAGTTCACTGACGAGTCGATTCTGGACGACGTCCTTGCTGTGGTTGACGAGCAGATGCATGACTGCTTTTGGCACTTGGTCGGCGATGGTTTCGCGGACAATGTTGAAGTAGGATGATATCAAACGGCGGATGAGTTCTGTTTCCATAATTTCGCGGTCTGTCAGGTTTGGTTCGACGTTTTCGGTGGGCTATACAAATTAGCATTCTATCATGTAATCTCACTCGAAATATCTCGACTTACGAATTGTGCAGCGTCCCGGCCATAGTCCGAAACTGGGGCGCTGTAGTCTTCCTGCGGTATCACTGGTGACCGAGCTTCGCTGCGGCGTATACTCTGACTGATACTTGGCTCGGCAGTATGGCCAACACGTCGGCCCTGTCCTGCTTGTGTTGGCTGAGGGAGGGGTCCCGACGAGGGTATTCCATCTTTGCCGAAAAAGTAGTTTAAGAACGAATCTCGAGCTGTGTTTGCAGCTCCAAATACCGGCGGCGAGCCATTCATTCCATCAACATGTGGAGACATTGTCCGCGGGCCTGCAGCGGTTCCCCGAATAGGCAGGTTTCGACTTCGGGACTCTGCGTGCTCTTCATCCTCCTCTGTGACTCCGTTGGTCTCGCCCACCTCTTTCAGCCTCCTCTTTTCCCGCTTCTTGCGTTCTTCAGCGAGTATGGCTTTCTTCTCTTGTTCCTGCTTGCTCTGGACCACGGAAGACATGGCGGCGGCGGCGCCTAGGAAGTTCGGGTGATTTGTGTTGATATATGCTCTCTGTATAGCAATGAGGGATTCCACATAGTTTGAGCACGGTCCCAAGCGCTCACGAAGAAGATCAGACACAACTTCAATAAGTTTGCCTTGAAGGCGTGGGAATCGAGACAGTTCCTGAGATCCGCAAGTGTGGCAAATCTTGATCAGTTCTTCATATACAAGTTCGACACATCTTTGACTGGGAATTTCTAAAAGTTTGATTTGTGGTTTCACCAACAGATCAAAAGCCAGTTCTGGCACGAACAGACTAGGTCGTGGTCCAGTCGAGTTTCGTATAGCTGTCCTGATATCGTATACTGTGAGGTTATGAGTGGGATCGATGGTTTCTAGCGAATGACCAAAAACAGAATTGAAAATGTAGTAAATGCGAGCACCGCCGCAAAGTTCTTTCGTCGAGATTTCTGAAGATGTACCGTCGATTGAAGAGATGAACGATGAGGCAAAGCGTGTCATCAGTTGTAAAATGAGAGAGCCCCTGTGTTCCTTTCCGCTGAATTGTTTGTTTCCGTAGCTGGCCAGTTCCTGCTGCGTCTGACCCATCAGAGTATTGAGTCGTGCCTTGATGTCTGGAAGTCTATCCCGAATATGTGCCATCAATGTCGAATTCAATGTCTTGGCGAGAAACTGTGTACCGCAACGTATGGCCATGTTCCGGTATGCGGGGTGATGTCTGAAAAAGTCTGCCTCAGCCTTCAACGCCTCGCTCAATGACTTGCCGCTTTGGATATCTTGCTGGGACCGGTTGACGACGCCAATAAAGCCCAGTTTTAATGGATAGACGCGACCAGAAAGAATATCTAACGCGTTGGTGCCGTGGTCCATGAGATCCAACTTGGTCAACACGCCAATCGTCCTTCGTCCCATGGGGTCTACGTGGCGCGCAAGCTTCAAAGCCTCCGAATTGACTAGGTCGACGTTCGCGGGAGAGACTGCGAGAATGATACTGTTGGGCTTTGCAATGTATTCCGAGATGAGTGTGCGTGTTTGTTTCTCAATGTCGGAAGGCTGGTCGCCGATAGGCACTTTGGTCAAACCAGGCAAGTCGACCAGAGTCAGGTTCAACACATGAGGAGAGAAGATTTTTAGGTTGATTGGTTGCCGGTTGATACCCTTGTTGCTTCCTGCTATACGTGCTGTCTCATTTTCGATCTCTTGTTTCACCTGAGCAAAGTCTTCGAATTTTCGTCCTGGCAAATGATGAAACTCTGCCCATTCTCCGTGTGCCGCCACACTGCTAGCGGTATGGGGGATATTGAAAGCTGCATCGTTGCTGTCATCTTCTTCGTCAGAGACGTTGATCAGTTGCAGAATCAAGGGTCTTCTCGTCACGATTCCGCTGCCCCGGGGAAGAAAGTCGCGACCAACAATATTTTCAAGGACGGATGACTTTCCGGAAGATTGCGAACCGACGACGACCTGAATAGTAATAAGTATTAGTACAGGAAAACGGCCATCTTGGCTGGCTGTAGAGCGGCAAGCTTACAATCTGGGGGAGATCAAGAGAATCATTGCCGATGGTATTGAAGACCAAGTCCTGAAGCTTGTTTACCGTGACAAGCAAATCATCACCGAGAGATGCCATGCTGAATTTAACGCAAGTCTATAAAGCCGCTCGCCGAGAAAATGATCAATGATAAGTCTTTGTATCCCGGTGGAGGGGCGTCAAGATTGGCGGTTGTTGTGACAGTTTTTTGAGCCGGGTCAAAACGCGGAGGACGTAACAAGCGCAAGGCGGAGCGAGTCTTTTTCAAATTGCCACTTGGTAAACACAGCTAGCTGGCTAGCTGTCGTATAAGGAGAACGCGGCCCCTCCAGAAAGAGTAACGAGAAGAAAAGAAACGAAAGAAGAACAGCGATATACAACCTGTTAACTCTAGAGGGAGATAGAGGGATTCGAGGAAGGAAGGATCCCTGATAATGCCGCCAGATTCACGTGACGCAGCCGCGCCAAGCACCGAGGCTGGCCTTTTATCTTCGTTCCTTGCTTAATTCAACCTTCAGTACATCATCAGATCTTTACTCTCTCTACAGTCCACAGTCTGATTCAGCCACGGACGTTTTTCTGCATGTATCGACACAGTCTGTCCTACACAAGTCAGTTCCCAGATGTCGTTGACATAATCGACTCGCTAGACCACATATCATCTTGGATGATGTTCAAATATCAGATCGAATAGAAATTGGGGCCAGAAGGATGAGCTGAGCCACATGGCTGCTCCTTGCAACTAGGGATCCAGGCTGAAATGAACGTCTCTTCAACAAGTTGATGCTATTGACTGCATCATAGTGGACTTTTTTCGGCTTCGTCGTAAGAGCTCTCAGTCAAAATGGACATCCTTACCTCTGTATCCCCAACGGTGGATTGCCCAACTTCACTCCACGCATTGTCAACGGTCTGGAATACTTATCCCAGTGCGCGGCTCTACTCACCAAGCTGACCGGTATCTTGGAAACAGCATCTGCTGTTTTCTGCAGCAGCACCATTTCCTGGTTGCCACCCGATATCATTCTCACTACCAGATCCGTGGCGTTGTGATTATTCGCGGCCTCATTGTCAGTATGGTCGCTACCGTTTTCTCTATACTCTGCTCCTCGGTGCTCTACATGCTCGACTTGGAGCTCTATACATCGACTTCTTCTATCTAGGTCCTTATATCGTGTCTCGTTATTCATCACCCGGAACACTACCGGACACGCCAAGAAGGTCATCCTTACGTCCTTTGTTTCATCGCCAACAGCGTTAGTAACATCATCGGTCCTCGATTCTTCAAGGCTCAACAAGCACGCCTCTATCCATTGATGGGCGCGATTTAGGAAGCTACATCCTAAGTATCTTAACATCATCCTTTAAATGACGTATTGCTAAAACGAGAATCGGAAAATAGATAGAGCTGGTGTTGGAGAAGATCCTCAGCAGGCTCATTTGGACACGGATTTCATAGACCTAACTAATTTGCAGAATCCACACTCTCGATATGTCTGGTAGATGGATGAACCGTTTTGTACGATATTAGTATTTGACTGGATATCCGGTCAGTTCTTGAGAAGTCACATACTCATTGAGTCAATGTCACCCCCATATTGATAGATCAAGAGAATCCTAGACTGTAAATGTAAGATCTAATAATTCACGACAGGTTGTTTATTGTGAAGTTGGCCGGAGAACGTGGGTGCCTAAGGCCTGTTAGGCCAGCCGCTTACGCCACCAGCAGTGACCAGCTTAACCTGTTGGTTGTTTAGCTCTCCGGACACTCAGCCACAACATACCACCGGCCATACTCTCCTCTTCATCTCTCCCCAGACATTTTGAATTCTCACTTATATCTTTTCATTCTACGAGTTGCGGTCTGTCTATTATAACAAGTTATCAAGAGTAAGTACTCGTCTCTGCCATGCTGCCCCTCTCGGAATCCTGCATGATGACATTGCACACGTCCAAACATGCCCCCATCCCACCTACAACCTGACACCCAATTCATAAAGCTACGGCCTACAGCAAATTCCCAGCATTTAGCAAAAGGAACTGTTGTGATTCGAGCTTCCATTATTTGTTCAATCGTTAACACTATTTCTTACAGCAGCAGCACCATTGTATGCGATACGAGATACACCGAGACCTACCTCCTCACCCAACATCCGCATCAATGGCGTCCCTCAACCTCTCTACAAACGGCCCGTCGATCACAAAGAGCTACCAAGCCGTCGTAAACGCCGCTCCAGCAACTACCGGAGCTGCTGCCTCGCCGACTTACGCGCAATGGGCCGTGTTTGGCGTGACGACTCCGCTCGTCAATGCATTTCAGCCGGATGCGGGGAACAAGGAAAGTGTGTTGAAGGTTCAAAGCAGCGATGGTGGGTGCACCGAAACAAATAGTTGGACTCAAAAGTAAAACGGGGCAGGCTGACTTGCTCGTGAATCAATAGAAGGAGAATTGGCGGATCTGATCGAGGATTTCTCCGAGGGCAAGATTCAGTTCGCGTTTGTTAAAGTAAAAGACCCCAACACAGGTCTTCCGAAGAACGTTCTTATCGCGTGGTGTGGAGAAGGAGTGCCTGAAAGGACCAAGGGATATTTCAACAGCCATCTCGCTGCAGTGGGACGCTTCCTACAAGTAAGGGATAGCACGGTTTATATCGTGATTAGCAAGCTAACGACTCCTCGCAGGGCTACCATGTCCAAATAACCGCTCGATCGGATCGCGATTTGACGCCTGAAGGCATTCTCCAGAAGGTTTCCGATGCTTCAGGAGCGAAGTACTCCGCACCCGATGCCCCCGCCCCCCGTGAAGCTGTCAAACCACCCGTTGCTACGAAGCCGGTGTTCACAGCCAGTCGATCCGGTGGAGTTGCGCCTCCGCCCGGCGCCCGTAGACTTCCTGCTGTCTCAAGAGCTCCAGTCGATGATGATGGATGGGGTGCCGATGCACCTCCAGTTACCCGCACAGAGCTAGAGAAAGTGCCATCCGCTTACAAACCTACGAAAGTCGATATCAATCAGCTTACATCTCAGAAACAACCCGAATCCCAGTTCAGACGAGCCCCTGTTGAGGAAAGGTCGGACGTGGTCAAGGGTGGATATCAACCTATTGGCAAAGTAGATATCGCAGCTATTCGGCGACAAGCTCGTGAATCTGGCCAAGGTGGCGACGAGCGACCAGAACCCGTCAAGGGAGCTTACCAACCAGTCGGAAAAGTGGACATTGCTGCAATTCGTGCTAAGGCTCAGCCGGCGCCAGAACGAGCTGTTCCTGAACCACGGCCTGAGGAGGCTGAGCAACCCAGGTCATTGTCGGAGCGTTCGGCCGCATTCCAGCAGCCATCTGAACGCTTGACAAGTCTTCCTAAGCCTAAGGTTGCAAACAAGTTTGGCGGTTCTTCCAATTTCACTGGCACAAAGGCACCTCTTCCGACTGAGTTCGGCGCTAAGCCCACTACAGCTCCGGTCACCTCGACCAGCAGAACGTTTGCTGATGAAGGGGGCAAGACCCCTGCTCAGTTGTGGGCAGAGAGAAAGGCTAGGGAAAGAGGTGGTGCGCCTGCTCCTAGTGCACCACCAAGCGAACCAGTGAACAGGCAGGTTTCTGGTGATGGCGGTTGGAAGAGCTCATACACTGGAAAGTCCTGGGCTCCCGTTCAAACAACCCACACCGGCCACTCTGCAAGCAGCGCAACTGGGCGATATGATGGTGAGGAGCCATCAGAGCCCGTATCTAGAGGTGTTGTTCTGTCCGAAGATGTTCCTCCACCACCTCCCCTGGACAACAAGCCCAATGCGGGTCAGAAAATTCCATTGCCCGGCTTACCTTCAAGACCAGTACCGACAGAGGAGGAATATCATGAAGAAGAAACTAAGCTGGATATCCCAACACCACCTCCTCAACCGCGCTCTCCTACACCACCTACTCCAGCTAGAGAGCCCTCTCCTATTCAGGTCGCCATGCCTGTCAGCCGTACAGCTCCTGTACAAGATGCTCACGAGGAGATCCACTCGCCACCACAGGCTCTTCCCATCCGCAGCCTAGAGCAAGTTGTTCCGGATGAGACTGAGCTTGAAGAGGAACAGACCCACGACACTGGTCGTGCAGTTGCCGAGACTTTTGCACAAGTTGCTCCTACTTCACAATCTATTCGCGCCATTGTCCAATACGACTATGAGAAAGCCGAAGATAACGAGATTGAACTCAAAGAAGGCGAATACGTTATTGAAATTGAGATGGTTGACGAGGACTGGTGGTTGGGTGTTAACGTGCATGGAGACCGCGGCTTGTTCCCTAGCAACTATGTCGAGATTATTGAGCAGGCTTCTGATGTCGCCCAGCAAGAGGAAGCTATTGCCTATGAGGATCATCATGCACAGGAACCCGAACCTGAGCCAGAAGTCAGCCACCATGCAGAGGCAGCTCATGCCACTGCCACTGGCCACACTGCCACGGCCCTGTACGATTATGAGGCTGCCGAAGACAACGAATTGAGTTTCCCCGACGGGGCCAAGATTGTCAACATTGTAAGATATACCACTTCATTCCCATATCTGTATCCGAACGAAACACTAATCGGCTTTACAGGAATTCCCCGATGATGACTGGTGGTCTGGTGAATACGACGGCAAAGTTGGTCTTTTCCCAGCCAACTATGTAGAGTTGGACCAGTAAAGACTTGGTATTGGTTTGAAGTTATATTCTTTTCTTTGCGACTATTCTACTTCGCTTGGCGATCGCTTTAAAGCCTGTTTGACGACTGCGCACCAATCAAATAAATACCTTGGAGATAAAAAAGATGAGAGTGGATGGATTAGTGAGCGAGATTGTAAATTTGAAATGTTTGTAGAAATTGATTTTCTACCGCACTTATTCTTAATTCTATAACGATCCAGCTTCAAATCCGAATTCCTCATTTCCATCCAGAGAAGAGACGAATCAGATCTCATTGGATCATTAAATTATGTTGTCGTTCTCGCTAATGATTGTGTTGAATATCACCATAGATAGATACACCTCTTCCAATCCGTTGCCATTGGCACTAGCTCCTGCTGTATGAGGTCTACCCATTCAAGGCTCCTATTACCCAGATCTCGATTCCATTGCGAGACAAACTCAGCGTAGTCCTTGCTAATCGGCTCCAGAAGTCTTTCATGCTCTTTTAAGCAACGTGTAGCAGCTGGCCATCTCTCCGATATGGGTCTTTATCGAGGGAGCTGGGCACAACAGAGCTGATAAAGCTTCGGCGGGGCAGCGGGCGTAGGCGATCGGCTACGATGAGTGATACTAGCCGATTTACTCCTCATTTGCTAAGGTTATCTAGTTGGATAGCATGTCATTTCAACTTCATGGTTAGTTTCGACTGCTCTTTGAATCGTGAGAGGAATCATCGCTGTCAGTCAGCTTCCTTGGGTTTCTCGTGTAAGCCATACTGAAGCAATCGATCCATCATGTTACAACAACTAGAATGCGAAGGGACGCCCTTCGATGTAAGCACCAAGATGGTCTTGTGGTATCTGACTGTTAGATGCTAATAAATCGATAGATCGGAAAACAACATGGCACAGCGGCGAAAGAGAAAATTGTTCGCTGCATCGCTTTCTATGCGGATATGTTTAAGCAGCACTGTCGTCTTTCCTGGCCAGACGTACGGACTGCTGTTCAGCCATTCGAGGAGAAAATCAAAAAGACGTGGCCAGGTCTGCATGATGAGATGCAAGGTATGAGAGACCGCTCTCTGCCTACCCACTTGCCAACATTCAAGCTGACTGGCGATAGGAGTTGCGGAGGGTTCGGGGCAATCGCTGGTGGATATTGTAGCGTTGAACGTGCGAACCGAGATTGCCTTCGGCAAATTTTCAGACGGTTGCACATCCCTGGCATGGCATTCAAAGGAGAATGCTTTCCTCGGCCAGAATTGGGACGTAAGTAGCCGGTCCGTCTCAAAATGGTGAATCAAGCTAATACGTCGTCCAGTGGCAAGAAAAGCAGAAACAAAATCTGATCCTGCTGAAGATCACGCAGCCTAATAAACCAACCATTCGGATAATGACTGAGGCAGGTATTATTGGCAAGATAGGATACAACCATGCGGGCGTTGGAGTCTGTCTAAATGCATTGAGAGCGCCAGGCGTGGACCCGAATCGCCTGCCGGTTCATCTCGCCCTGCGACTTGCCCTAGAGTGCTCCACTGCAAGTGAAGCTGTTCAAATGTTTGAGAAATGGGGCGTGGCGTCCTCAGCACACATGTTAGTGGCGGATAAGGATGAAGCCTTTGGGGTTGAGACATCTGCAACGACAGTGCAGAAAATCACAAGAGATGGACTGGGACGAGTCATTCATGCAAATCACTTCCTTCTTACCCACCCTGGTGTGGTTGACACGAAATGGCTGGAAGATTCTCCCTTTAGAGTCGATAGAATGCGTGAGCTGACAGACGAGCTGGGTCACGGTCCGGCGTGGGATACAATACTAAAGGTGTTTGAAGATGAGAAGAACTCTCCAGCTTCCATCTGCCGGCACGAGCTTGGGAATAGCACTTTTGGGACGTTGTTTAACATCGTGATGGATTTGAAGAATGGACGCGTCGTGGTGCGGATGGGCAAGCCGAGTCAGGTAGAAGACACGATCAATATAACGTTCTAGGTCCTGGAGCCTGTCCGTGAACCTATTTTCTTGTATATACGCATATGTCGTGAATTTGAGGTTGACGAGGTGACTGACTGTGGTTGATGTTTTTCTGTCGAAAGAGGAAGACGGCAGATAAGATAAGCTCGGTCTTATCTTATCGCGATACACACAACGTGACTGGCTAGTCCTAAATAGTTAGAGTATCACTATCTGATTGGCCCGTGGAAGTGAGGCTGACGTGCAAAGAGCCCCGCCCGCCATCCTGGCTTCCTTACTTTCTTCCTTCCTTCCCTTGCTTCGCCTGGAATGCTTCAACCTGCCAACCTCGCCCCTCGCCAAACACGATCAGTCGACGCATATATACCCCTGAATGATGGACTCCTTTGCTCATGCCACCGCGTCGGGCCTTCCCTGAGCGTGGACCTCGCATCTTGCTTTGTTGTTGTTTTTGTTCTTTACACCAACAATCGGTCCTACCGGTTGTTGATTCAGAGCTTGCTGTTGTTTCATTTCTCTCTTTGCGCCAAGTCTAACTCTCAAAAGGAGTTGGCAGTCGATATCCCGTCGTGGAGTGGATTTCTTTCTCGAGATTTATCATTACGAATGATCCCCGAGCACTACCTACTTGTGTAGTGTGTTCAGCATTAGCTTTGAGATCTCGAGTGACAAACCCTTTCCATCACTATTCTCGTTGTAGGCCCTCTGTGGACTACACATCATTCTCTGTCAGATTTGCTTTCACTTCTGACTTGATTTTCATTTCTTTGCCGCTCTGGACTCCCACTGAAGGAATTACGATATCAAGACTGCAAATCCATGGATATGCCATTCTAACGCATCGCTTGCAGCTGTGACTGCCGCCTCAGTCTAATTTCACTATCAATTCATCCGGCGTCACCTGTGGGCCGCCTACTTTCAACATGTTGGAAAATCATCCCACAGGAGGAGCCATTGCATCCCACATGGAGTCCCTTTCTCATCAAGATAATGACACTATCAATCAAACGAAGATACCATATTTAGACTCAACTGAGTCAAGGCACAACGAAGGTCACCCCCATGATGACTCAACGGAACCTGTTCCAGGACGTAAACGCAAACAATACCCATCTACAGGAGACTATATTGATGGCAACCCCTCGGATGAGCCCTTCTCCAAGGATAGCCCTGATGAATACACAAATATTGATTACGATAACCCAGGACGCACCAAAAAAGCCAGGTTGGATCATGGCAAGACCGCATCAGATAAATCACTCCTCCCTATGGAGATTTGGCATTACATTTTCTCGTTCCTCGATCCCAAAACCTTAGGTGCTCTACTCCGCGTTAAAAAAGCTTTCCATTCATTTCTCGTGTCCAAACAGGCTGGCCCGGCAGAGAACTCTTCTTCGGTACATGGTATCCTCAAACCACTATCCGCCAAATTCATTTGGGCATCCGCTCGAAATTCATATTTTTCTGGAATGCCACGACCGTTGGCCAACATGACTGAATTGGATATGTGGAAATTGATTGGAACAACCACTTGTCAATATTGTGGAAAGAATGACCTAACCAATCAGCTGCCTGCCACTAATGTCCCACCATGGGAAAGAGGTCCAGGGACTAACGGAGTTCGTATCTTCTGGCCATTTGGAATCAGGACATGCTCAAACTGTTTCCTTGAACATACAAAAAAGGTGCGTCTTCCGACCGCTTGAGATCTCATAGTCGCTTACGCCTCGTTTCAAAAGGATGTGGATTTGCTTTTGTCATCATTCCCAAGTTTTCTTCTTCCAGGGCTTTCATTTGTGCTTCTTACTTCCTCCATGCACATGGTATCTAGTGTGGCTCTACGTGTGGCCGATATCCCAACTGATTTACAGCTTTCAAAATACTACTCTAATTTGGAGATCGAGCAATTGATGAATGAGTTTCATGATGTGAAATCACTGGGTCCGGCTGTCCTGGAAGAATGGATGAAAGGACTGGAAAGCATGGGTAAAAGGAAATCAAGCGATGCCGCCCGTTGGGAGCAGTGGGAGAACAGTGGTGGCTTGCACGAAGCTCGTCTTCGCTACTACAGAAAGACCACTAACAATCTTCCGTACGGTCGTGGTAGGCCCAGGTCAGAGCGCTCATCATGGTCTCCTGCCGAATCTATCAGTGGAGCTATTATTTCAGGCTATATTCATGGTAAGTATGACTAGTTGGTGGCTGGTATCATTTCCACATTATCAGGAGTGATAAAGCTAACATTTTTGTTAGATTCCCATAGTCGTAGGTCTGGATCTAGTCCACTGGATTTACCCCCAAACCTTGCAACCAAAAGTCAACAATATCGTGGCGAACGAAGTCTACGCGACGTGGACGAAGCAAAGGATTCACGACGGGCGGAAATTGAGCGGCGTTGCTTAGCGTTACACCCACCCTTGACGGCGGCTGTTCTAAGCCATATGGACTCTTTCTCAGCAGCAATACAGATTCCCCATGAGCTGACTGACAAGGACTGGGAGTATTTGAAACCGCGTCTACTAGCCCAGAGGGAAATGGCCGAGACCAAAGAAATTGAACGCCTGAAAGAGTCTCAGCTTTTGCAAGCTAAGACGGAAGAACGCCGACAGCAAGAAGCACGCTCAAAGCAAGACAAACAATCCTTGGATGACCAATGGGAAGATGCGCAGCGTTTGATTCGTGACCAGATCAATATCTATGCCGACGAAATCATCAAGAAGAACTGGAACGATGGGGCAAACCTCACGAAAGACAAATGCGCTCAATTTGCTGCAGAAGTATTGATGCACGTACGAACTAGATTCTATGCACATATTGAAGAGGAAGATGCCATTGCTCGGGCATCCGGCATTGCTATTAAATCGGACTCCGCAGATGCACCTCCCACGCGCAAGCTTATCCTTGAGAACATGAAGTGGATTTTCGATAATAAGATCAAGCCTCTGACGCAACAGTTGGTAAAGGAAATGTTCCTTTGTAACGGCTGCGAAAATAATTCAAGATACTACGGCTTTGAAGGAGTAGTCCAACATTATGCTGCAAAACATACGACTGCTTTGAGTTCAGGAAATGTGATAGTGTTCTGGCGCGCCGAATGGCCCGAAAAGCCACCATTCCATCCCAATCCGAATGCTGCAAAAGCCCTGCTTCATGCTAGCTCTCAGGGTGGGTTCAACCAGCCGCACAGCTTTCCACGGCCGCAAGGTGCATCTGGTATCTATATGGGCACTCCCGAACAACGACATTCCATCCTCCCTGATTCGAACCCTTCTTCTCGTGCTGCATACGGACGATCTCCCTTCAGAAGTCCCTACCCGTCTTCTTACATGCATGGTCCTTTCCAGCCGCCTTCGCCTCGTACCAGCCCTTACTATCCGGGTTATATTTTCCCCCCGCCATCCCCAGCAATGGAATCTGCAGCTGTCGATCCTTCATCAGCATATAGCTCTCCCTATCATGCTCACGCGGTCCCTGTGAATCACCAACACCATGTTTCCCAGGCGCCTCATCCATATCCGTCTCCTGCTTACGGGTCTTCTTCGCCATCTAACCAAGGTCCACTCTATAGATTACCACAATCTGGACATGGTAGTGCTCTGGGACATTCTAGGAATGTGACCAATCCAGACAACTATCAACATCAACTGGACATGGTCGCCCGGGTCGCTCGTGACGTTTGGAACGCTACTTCAGGGATCAAGGACTTGCCCAATAGCATTCGCGCCCATGTTTTGATATACCATGTGACCGGTACTCTGCGGCCCATATTTCATTCCGATGTCTCCATTGCTCTATTCCTGGACGGATTGAACAATCGTGCACAAATGAAACCATTGCGTGGCCTGAATGGACTTGCTTGTAAATGCTGCATTGATGGAGGAAATAAAGAGCCGAAGTTATATGGTTTTCCAGCTCTTCTGGCTCATTTTCAGTCAATGCATCTGCAACACGACAGGCATGGGACTGCCCTGAACCTCCAGGAGAAGAACCTCGTTCCTGATTGGAAAATAGATATGGTCGCTCTTCCTGACTTGTCGACATTGAAATTACTGCCGCATAATCTTGGCATGGACGAATTCAAGTTGCGAATCATTGCTCAGGCCTTGCCCGGTGTTTTCCATTCTTCATTGCCAGAACTTCCTCCGGAAACATTCCTAACTAAACGTTCTCCAGCAGTACACCATGCATATATGGCAGACCAGCGGCCGAATTATCCTTCGCCGACTGTTCAGCATGCTCAGAGAGTAGAATACTCGGCCATTCCCGGACATAGGGAGTTTCCACCGGACGATCTTCCAATTGATGCTATACCAGGAAGAAATTACGTCTCGCGTGACCCAGTTCCTCGACATGACAGTCCAATCGCACCGCCTCTCTATGATGATGGTCGCAATTACGATCGTGGTCCTCGTTATCTGCCACACTCTCCCCGTAGGATGATCGTACGAGCCCGATCACCTCGTTATATTCGCGTGCACCACGAGTATGATTATAGAGATGATGATGCAGACGATCTAAGCTCAGGACATCATGACAGATACTACATACCGGTAACGCGGCCAACTATGTCGGATCGCTCCGAATACGGATATCGGCCTGTGTTAACCGAAGAATATGAGGGGGATATTGCGATGCAGCAACAACGTGCCGACAGACAACCAAACCCCACTCGGCAGACTGAAGGGCAAGAAATTCCTGGCCATGAAGATTCTCAATCAAATGCTGGAGATATTAGCGCAGCAGATCAATTTCTAAGTACTCTCGTTCCTGGCCAGGAGACGAGCTCAGAACTATCAAGGAACGACTCGTCATCATCAATTTCAAAATACACAGGCTCGCGGCGTCGTATTCCAGCGGGTGACGAGGCTGCTGTGCCATATTACAGCCAAGATGATACCTGGAACCAACGATGGGCTGATAATCCTGGATCAGTTAGAGCACATGAAACAGCTCCACGAGAAGGTAGACATCGCGCCAGATCTCCGGAAGTGATTCAACTGCGATCATACGGACGCAAAGCTTCTAGCGGTACTTCTAGCATCGCCATGGAATCCAGTAAGGTGCCACCTCATGCAGGCACAAGTCGATTTGACCGATATGAAGCTGTACGTCAAGAATCTTTTCGGGGCAGTTCAAAGTCTCCTTCCATCGTCAAGGAAGACATATCACGAGATGCGCCGCCAGTCTACTATGACGATCAAGATCCGCGAACTCAACAACCCCGATTACCGCCTCAGCAGCAACAGCATGTAATCAACCGGGAGCGCGATCCTTCGGGTCAAGGATATGTCCGAATGGAAAGAGAGAATAGTAGACGGAGCTACAGAGCTGGAGGTACTGCTCGCGATCCAGCGTACTATGATGATACCATAGAGTATTGACCGTTCTGATACATGAACATGATTGATGATTGCTAGCGAGGGATTTGCATTGCGATGGAGCTACTGGTCTCATTAATATATTTGTAACAATATTGCTTTGAATAGTTCCAATTATATACCCAATATCAGCCTAATTCTGCCTCCGTGATAGGTGGGAGTCTTAGGGTTTGTTAGCTGCCCATCCATTCTTGGCGCATCCGCCCGGTCAGCCTAACAAGCAACTGGGGCCGACCTTAGCTCTTCCTTAGACAATAATCTATCTGACTGCTCAAGAGCGGTTTTTCTCTCGTTTACACACGCCATTAAGGATTGATCGAGTCCAGAATTTCTTCTATTAGTATTTCAGAAGGTCGTTGTTTGAAATTAGTCGTTGAACTTGAGAAGAAAAGAAAACGTGCTATCAATTCTCGACTCCGAATACGATACATGCCATGAACCCCACCGAAGATGGGAATCCGACAAACAAGATAGAAGATGACGACGATGCCAATGTCCAAAACAATGACGATACCGGGTCTCCAGAAGATCATGGCTACGAGGACGGCGATGGTTCACGAGACGAAGAGCTCCTTCCCCGAGACAGACAGAAACGAACGCACAGCTACAACTATGCGTACGAGAAATCCATGAGCCATGCCGAAGCGAAACTCTTCTACCAACGACACCAGGAGGAACAACAGGCTGCATTACGAGGTGGCGCAGGTTATGATGGAGGGGATTACTACCACACTTCCCGGGGTAGTCCCGTCTTGTCACACCATTCTATTCCTGTGAGGAACACAACGGCAGTGGGCGATGAGGTACCGCCTAGCATGGCTGCGAGTACCGGATCGCTCAAAAGTAGCATTGGTGGCTTTGCTTCGTCGGCTAGTCTTTATGACACTGGCAACAATCAGCCCGCTGCAGCAGAGACGTCTATCGCTTACAATCAGCACAACTCACGAATGCACGAGGATAGTGTGCTAGCTACCGACCATTTGGTCAGAGATCACATGCTGCAGCCGGCTATGGCCCAGCACTCTTCGTCTACAGAGGTCGGCGGAGGCCCGTACTCGCTGCCTCCACAGGGGATGTATGGAGTTGGCGGTGGAACAAGTGGAGGTATGCAACATGGTATGGAAGGGTTTTTGCCTAGTGATGATGCCGTCAACGCTGAATTGGAGATTGTCTGCCGCAAGATTCAGAATCTGCTGGACCGGAGACATAAATACATACAACTCTCGTTGCAGGGTCCTGGTTGCAACCCAAAGGATTCGCCCGACTGGCAGATTTATCCCAGTCCGCCAGAGCCGGTTTGGGATGCTGAAAAGGAACGAGCAAAGGCAGCTGCTCAAGGTAATGCTGTTCCTGATGGAGGACAACAGGAACAGGAATCAGAAGCATCACGCACTAAGAAGAGACGCAAGATGGGTCAAGATATTGGTGAAGACTTTGATATGGATGAACTGCTCCCTCTACCAGAAGCCTCGAAGCAATTATTCGAGTTCGATGCTTCCAGTGTCTATCAGGTCTATGAGAATGAAGACGAGAAAACAAAGCGGATCCCGATTGTTCAGATCCCTTCTCTGAGAGATTTCTACATGGATCTGGATGTCGTCGTTGAAGTTTCGACTGATGGCCCCGTCAAGTCGTTCGCGTTCAAACGGTTGTCCTACCTAGAAGGAAAGTTCCAGCTTCATACTTTGTTGAACGAGTACCAGGAACTTGCAGACAGTAAGAAAGTGCCGCACAGGGACTTTTATAATGTCAGGAAAGTGGACACTCATGTACATCATTCGGCTTGTATGAACCAGAAACATTTGTTGCGATTCATCAAGAGCAAGATGAAGAAATCGCCGGATGAAGTTGTGCTTTTCCGAGATGGGCGACATTTGACCTTGAAAGAGGTGTTTGAGAGTATTAACTTGACAGCTTATGATTTGAGTATTGACACGCTTGATATGCACGTAAGTTTCACCCTTTCTGGAATTGTCTAAACCCGGAACTTTATCTGACTCACGATTTAGGCACACAAAGACTCATTCCACCGGTTTGACAAGTTCAACTTGAAGTACAACCCTGTCGGGGAATCTCGTCTTCGTGAGATCTTCCTCAAGACGGATAACTTCATCAAGGGCCGATACCTCGCTGAAATTACCAAGGAAGTCATATCTGATCTGGAATCTAGCAAGTATCAGATGGCTGAATGGCGTATCTCGATCTATGGACGATCAGTGGAAGAGTGGGACAAGCTAGCAGCATGGGTCGTTGACAACAAGCTGTTTTCGCCTAATGTTCGTTGGCTTATTCAAGTTCCCCGTCTCTACGACGTGTACAAATCAAGTGGCATGGTTGATAACTTCGAGGATGTTATAAAGAACATCTTCCAACCCTTGTTCGAAGTAACACAAGATCCCAACAGTCATCCAAAACTGCATATATTTTTACAACGCGTCATTGGATTTGACAGCGTGGACGACGAAAGTAAAGCAGAACGTCGGCTCTACAAGAAATATCCTATTCCCCGCGACTGGAATACTAGGCAAAACCCGCCTTATAGCTATTGGATCTATTTCATGTTTGCGAATATGGCGTCACTGAATACTTGGAGACAGCGTCGTGGTTTCAATACCTTCGTGCTAAGACCTCACTGCGGCGAAGCAGGAGATCCAGACCATTTGGCAGCTGGCTTCCTTGCTTGTCACAGCATCAGTCATGGAATTCACCTTCGAAAGGTGCCGTTGCTGCAATACGTGTACTATCTTGATAGAATCGGCATTGCAATGTCGCCCCTGAGCAATAACGCACTGTTCCTGACATATGACAAGAACCCTTTTGCGAGCTTCTTCAGAAAGGGTTTGAATGTCTCCCTGTCCACGGACGATCCGCTCCAATTTGCGTTTACAAAGGAACCACTGATGGAGGAATACGCCGTTGCGGCGCAGATCTACAAGCTTAGTGCTGTTGATATGTGCGAGCTGGCTAAGAATTCCGTCGGTCAGAGTGGATTTGAGCTTGCGCTGAAGCAGAGGTGGCTTGGTCCTCAGTGCTATTTACCTGGTGTTGCAGGTAATAATGTTGCGAAGAGTAACATACCTGACCTCAGAGAGGCGTTCAGATACGAGACCTTCCTTGCTGAGTTGTCTTTGTGAGTTTCTTCACCATTTTTCTCTTATGCAGATGAGAACCTCGTACTAATAATCTTTCTAGGATTGGGAGATACGCAACACCAAGAAGTCTACCTCGCGCAAAGGGAGGCCCACCAGAGCGAGGAACTCCCATATCGGCATCGATTGGTTCATTGAACAATGCACCAGGTCACATGAGGGCAGTCTCAGACCAGCCTCCTCACACAACTACCGCGACTACCACCACAACCGCATCAGTCTCCCAGGCGGGATCCCCTGTCATCCAACCTCGTGCTTTGGGACACTACCACCAAAACCGCCTAAGTAACTCCTTCTCCCAACATGGTGCTTTCCTCCCGGATCCTGCATCCCCGGAATTACTCTCCTCATCACCAGCCCTGGCCACAACGGGACCAGGAGCAAATCTTCCCGAGCAGCGGATCATTCCCGGCTTGGTTCATGAAAGGACGAGAAAGGGAAGTAATTACTCCATGTCTTCTTCTGGGGCTGTTACGGCTGCTACCAGGGCGGATTTGCTGCATTCGCAGTCACAGTTGCAATCACAGGCGGCATCGCCAAGTAGGTTTGAGGCTGAAAATGGAGGTGCAGCCGACGGCTCGGACTATGGCGTTATCTAATTATTCTCTTACAATGTATGTGGTATATCGCTGAGTACCAGACGAGAATGGTAATGACGGCGGACTCTGCCCTCTGTTCATTCAGTTTGCGTCCTAACAGGAGTGTTTATTTCATTTAGCTAGAGGAATGATTATGATACATCGCCATCATCCAGGAATACCCTCGTTGTTCCTTTTTACTCAATTGAATGGAGTCATTTCATACTACAAACAGGCCGTCGATATCAAAGAAATTCGTAATTAGTCTTATCATTAACTCTCGTAGGTAATATATATATATATATGTGCCGTGTATACACTTTGACAACCATCATATAAACGATCGACGGTAACTCCTCCCTCTTCGGCCAGCGGTAATCCAATCTATATACTATATATCTCAAAAACTCACTCATCACCAACTAATCATCCGAAACCGGGAGATTGTTTCGTATCATTGTCCATCTAAATTGCCCAACTTCCTCGCCGTTCAATGACGCCCCAGGCATCAAGACTCTCGTCATTGAGAATGCCCTTTTCGGGCTGTTGTCTAGCCCATTCGTGAATATATAATTTCAGTGCTTTCCATCGCATGCAGGTCTCGGGTGTTGCAGGGGTATTATTGGTCTGATTCGAAGCACGACCTGGCGAGGAGATGACATGCCCCTTTGCGTCAGCTTTGAGGTCATCTTGTCTCAAGTCCGAGACTGGTATGCCTGATATTTTGCTCAATTCAATATCATAGTAGCGTGCCAGGGATGGGTATCCCAATGATAGGTAGTTATAGACCTGGGTGATGAAGCCATCGTGGAATTCGCGATGTATGGCATTATCTCCATCAGGTTCAACGTCCATGACGTCCAAAGGATCATCGGTCATTTCCAATGGATTCGGTCCTGGGGAAGCGCATTCATCGTCTACCATGTCCTTCATGTCAAAACTGGACCCAAAGCCGTTGGATGGTCTTGGTGTGGCAATTCCAGTTCTAGCTCGGTAAAACTGGGATTCTTCCTCGTCCCCTTCGTCTTTATGACATAGACCCATCCATAGACCTGGTTTCTCTTCATCCTCAGCGTGTGTATGATCGGTCCATAGACCGGGATCTCCATCCTCCATGGGCTCCGGTTCTACGTGGTGCACAGGTAAATGATCGGTTTCGGTGGCAGTCCCTTGAGGAGAAACGCTAAAGGGAAAGACGATGTCATCGCCCAACATCGGTGGACTGGCTGCATGCCGCATTTGGACCAGTTCAAGATCACGCCGCCATCCAGGAATGACAAAGCTTTCATTTTCTGGCATCTTCTGTTGTCTAGAAGAAATTGCAGCGGCAGAGAATCTAGACTCGTGAGCGTCATAATTGTGGACGCCATGGCCTTTCATCTCAGCTTCCTCCTTGTGACGTCGCATTTGTTCCAATTCCCATGACAGGTCGGCGGTTGATCCGCGACGGAGAACAGGGTGTATTCTACTCACAATCCGTGGCTCACCATGCATAAGCTCTTGGTCTTCATTTCCAAAGTCTTCATCACCATCAATGGCAAAATGAGAAACTGGTTGGTGAATCTGTTCATTTGGAAATGCTGCCAATGCTTGGTCTCGAAGCTCTTTTTCAGCGCTACGTGCCGCCAAGGAGACAAGATAGCCAGAAAAGCGCTCATCACAGCTTTCTCTGAATCGATTCTTTTCTGCAAATCGATTGCTGGCGCTGCCTTCAGATGAGGCAGACGGTGTGGTAGATAGTGAGGGTGTATCGGAATCATCTGAGCCTTCACTGCTGTTTGATGGAATAACGGGCAGATTGGGGACGCGAAATGAATGACGTCTGCCCTCCTGCCGTTGCAACAGGCTTGCATATGAGAAGCGCGACTCTGATGGTACCATAGACAACTCGTTGGCTGCAACGATCTGCTGGCCCCTGGAAATAGGAGGCGAGTGCGGACGAGGTGGCAGATCGTTAGTAACAAATCCATCATCAAGGGCTCTAGAAGAACTTTGAACTGGTAAAGTATCCGCTCTACGGACAGATCGCTTCCCAGTCTCAATTAGCTGAGGAGCGAACTTGCGCGGTGTAGTCTGGCCAGCGCTGCTGTTCCGACCAGTACTACTACTGCTAGACTCTTGGTCATCTGTTTTGGCCCGGTGTCGTCTACTCAGCTTCATTGTCTCAATAGGCTCGGGCAAAAAGCGTCTGGGGGCTTTCATGTTGTTGACCTTGGAGTCATCTTTCCCCGATTCAGAATTGTTCTTTCTGTGTTGCTTAGCGCCCTTATTGTTTGAACGTGTTACCTCAACGGGCCGAGGTAACAGGCGAGAGCGCTGTCCGCTTGGTAAGCCATTGCTGGCTGATGACGCATCAGGAGGATCGGCTAATTCCTTGTTGGGGCCATGGCCATCTTTTAGAGCATCAGATTGTTTCTTGGACGATCGCGATGAGGTTTCCATCGGCTGCGGCAGAAAGCGTCGCGGCTTTCCAGCCCCTGCCGATGCGCTTATCGGTTTATCATTGAGCCTTTGCTCATTTTCGGTCTCTGTTGGTGAGTGTTTTGAGACTGCAGGGACCGATGAATCAAGCGGTGCAGGGGACTTGTCTGAGTGGCGTGCGTCTTGTCGTAATTTGCTCGACCGAGATGATTGTTCGACCAACTCCGGCTTGAACCTGCGTACATCGCTTGCCATTCTCAATTAAGGAACAAGTATAAATACTCCTTCTAGCAATTACCGTCGTGCCTTTATCAATAATATGAAGCGCATTCATCATCAGAACTCGAGCGTGGGGTGGTTCATGCTGCGGTGAATGTGTCTAATTGGTTCTGTTTAACGGTCAGCCAATCATGGCATTGAATAATAGAGAGGAATCATTTGAAGCTCAAGCAGAAATGAATACACTGCTCAATTTCAAATGAAACACCCGGTAATAGTTGTACATCGAGGATAAATAGGGTTGTTCGCACCTTGGATAGAAGAGTGACGTCGAGTATTGAAGTGGAGCACCGGGATCGACTGGTAATTGGCGAGCATGTGAAAGCGAATGAGTATTAACCACTGGCACGAGGCTGCCAACGTCAAATCTCGGAGCAGACCGGTTGATTTCGCTTTTTTGGTGAAAAAGAACAAGGGTCCAGTCGAAAAGATAGATGTGTAGAAGCAGGGTGTTGAGCAACTACGGAGTATGTAGTGTTCAGTGAGGTGGGATGATGACATGGCATGACTGGCTACAATCTATGGCGTAGCTCCACCGGCCGAGTCCAGCCCGCCGAACGTCCAACTGCGCTCACCGCTCTGGTAAATCTGCTACGAAGATTTATTGCAAGCTCCATAATCTATCATAAGCTAGTTTCATAGAGAAGGCAGTAATATTAGAAAAATAGATAGAATCTAGCTAATAAAAAGTAAATATATATTTAATATGTTAATATATAATACTAGTAGTAGACCCTCCGCGGAAAACTTCGCGCACCTATGAAAACGCACCCCCGCGGTAAAAAGCACTGCGGGAAAGAATCCAAGTTAATAAAAGACTCTGACAAGAGCCTGTTTACTAGTTTTCACCAGCTTATTCAACATGGTTAAGTAATACCACTAAAAAAGGGTAAAAAGGGGGGAGCGTAGCTAATATTATACTTTAATAATAACCTTGATATACATATATATACAGCCTTAGCAATCAAAGAACTTAGAGTATTAAAGAAGCACTATAAGAATAAGGTAAATACTATATTAATTAATATTATAAATAATTTAATACCTTTAGGCTTATATATTAATTGTGATACTGCTCAGGCCAATATTGTCATATTAGGTAGCTCTCTGTGAAGATACGAAGCATGAGAAAGGAAAAGCTAGATATAGGCCTTCTAGTCAATATTTATGTGTATGCCTTGATCCTAATATAGTAGAACTATTAATATCTTAATATAGTACTGCCTAGGGCATAAAGCCCTAAGACTAGGATATCTCTTTTATAGCCCTAACTCTATTTCTAGTAGGCTTCCGCATGACCCAATATAACCCAAACCCAACCCGGACCCAACCCGGCCTGGGTTGGGTTTTAGGTCGAACACTCTGACCCAGCTTTGGGTCTGGGTTATACTTAGGTAACCTAGTCTAGATCTAGGTCTCTAACTTAGATTATAAATATAATATATATACTAAGGTCCTAAGACTATATAAATTATATATATTTTAGCTGTAATATTTAGTATTTTCTTTATAACTAAATCTAGAGAAGTAAGAAAGATTTAGGAATATAAAAGAGTTAGGAGATAAAGAATAATATATTTCTATGTATAGTAGAGATCTAACTATTAGTCTATCACCCTAGCCTAGTAGTATAAGTAATTACTTTAAAGATTACCTTATTAATTACTTTAATAATTATTTTATTAATTACTTTATTTCTTATCATCTAGTAGTATAAGTGATTACTTTAATAATTATTTTATTAAAGATTAGTTATTATAAGGCTTAATATTGCTATTCTAATATTAGCTAATAATATTTAAATATATTATTATCTTAACTCTTATACTTCTATTTTAAGATTTATATTTAAATATTATTCTTAGATAGTAGTATTTAAGCTTTACTCTTTTTATTAGCCTTATCTACCTTATTTAGTTCTATTTTATTATTTAATATAGTATTTTACTCCTTAGTATTACTTATTAGATTTATCTTAATTTTATTTAGTTTTTTATCTGTGACAGTTGTACGCGCTCGCTACTCAGTGTCTTGTACGGTGCAGCCCGGTCTTGTACGGAAGCCCTAAGCCCTAGAGACGGAGATTCCCTTCAACCTCATGCCTTCCCAATTAGGCACCGCTGCGGGGCTGGCGCACCATATAAAAGCTGTAGCAAGCGCATACAAGCCTTTTTTTCTTTTTTCCTTCCTTCTGTATGTTCAATATTTCATTAATTAGCTACTCCTAGATAGAGGAATTGAGCATTGTCATATTATATTAAATATCCCTTTTTCTTTTCTTTTTATCATTTTTAGACTAAAGCCTAAATCCCTAAGGCTATTATTATAACACGCGAAGGTAAAGCAAGTCATTCTTTTTCATCACTTTTTATTAAATTTTATTAAGGATAAGGATTAAGATAGCTAGATTAACTACTCTTAATAGTCAAAAGAATAACAGTGCTATATAAAGACTTGTTTATAAGTAGAGTAAGACTATTAAGAGTAGTTAGATAGATAAATATAAAGAGTAACATCTCATATTTAACCCTAAAAATCTAGTATAGTTAGAGGACTTAGAAGTTAATAATCAAGTAGAGAATCTTAATCTATAAGACTTTATCAAGTTAGCTAAATATAACCCTAAGATACTATATAAGGTTATAATAGAATACTAGATTAATAAATTAGATAATTTCTAATATTCTATTAATAAGTTAAAGAAATTATACAAATAGAAGATATAAACTAAGGATAAGATATTAACCCTACTTATTAATAAGCAAGATGAGCTATAATAGGCACTTAAATATATAATAATCTAGTTTACTAATATAGATAATCCTAGAATAATAGTAATAAACAGTAAAAGATCTAAAATTTCTAATAGTAAGAAGTTATAAGATAATCAGAATCTATAATATAAGTTATAGAGAGAGCTGCTAAGTTAAATATTATTATAATAATAACCTAATCCCACTATGTCCAGCTAGGGACGTCTGGGTCTACCTATCGTATTCTATAAGGGGAAAACTGTGGGCCAATATACTCGATCTTCAGATAAAAACCCTCCTCTGTTATAGCGCTGGGCTCTGATATCTATCTTTATATAGAACCTAGAGTTAGGTGACCCTGAACTTGATAGTGCAAAAATATATGTTATAATAGTACTATATTATACTGCTTTATATCTTTAGTATTATTTAATCTCTCCTATAATATTATATAGGCAGAGTATTGCTATATTTTATAGTGTATAGCTCTCTATAGTAAAGTATATATATATACTATACTTAACTTATTAGCTATAGGTGCTAAGATATTAATGCTTTAGGCTTTGTATTGATTTATTGCTATAATTCTATACTTAGTCTATTAGCTATAGATGCTAAGCTATTAGTGCCTTAGGATTTATTTTAATTTATTATTATAATTGCTATACTAGTATAATATAGACCTACTTTTCCTCTAAGTAGCTATATAAATAATTTCCTACTATACTATTACTACTTAGAGTTCTTTTTTTATCTCTACTACTATATATCTCTATATTCTATTAGCTCCCTATACTATCTGTCTTTATAAGTGGATATAAGCTTATTTCCCTATTAATCTATCTTTAATATTATAGATTCAATTATATTACCTATTATATTATTAGTATTAACTTTTTTAATAATATTTATATTATTATTGTAGGTGTTAAGCATATTATTTATTAGCTAACCTATGTTATAGAAGTTTTCCTTACTCTTTACTATTTATTTTTATAAGTAATCTCTTGTCTTTTCCTATATATTTACTATTATTATTACCTATATAAATCTATCTAACTATTAAATCTACTATTTAATTGAATTCTGCTTTATTTATTATATTATTATATATATTTGCTGGCTAATTTATATATATAAATAACCTTTAAATTACTATAGCTCCTGTTGGTTACTCTTATAGTGCTATTTATATAGTATATCAAACTAATATCTATTAAGCCTATAAGGTTTATAAAAGTAAGTATAATCTCTATAGAGTCTTAATTAACCTTCTCTACTATATTTTATATTATTATATTATTATTTTATAGTTATAGTAGTTAATATTTGTATATAGATTGCATCTATTTTATTATTATAGTATTATCCTCTAGAAGGCCTTCTATTACTCCTTATCCCCCTATTAGTGTTTATAAGTATAAGAGAATAATCACTATTAGTCTATTTTGCTAGTAATACCTTCACCTATTAGGAAGTGCTTTTAATAATAGCTTTACTGAAGTTTTTACTTATATTTACTAGCCTAATAGTAAGTATTCTTGCTGCGCTTATTTAAAGAAGGTAGCTTATAATTATATTATAGTATGATTTATTATTGATTATCCTTTATATATAATACTTTCCCTTCTCCCCTATGTCTTCTTATCCCTTGATCTTTGCACACTATGCTTCCTTATTATATGGTAGTATTAAACTGACTATATATAGTGTTCTCTAGAGTAAGAGGCTCTAGTACACTAGATTATTAATGTGGCTATCTCTAGTACTAGGGGTTTAGATACTTTAGTATAGGCTCTTAATATAGTAATAAAGTGTAAGTAATAAAAGCTTATTAATCCTTATACTAAGCTAATAACTTTTATCTATAGTAATAAATTAGAGGTAGATACTAATATATCTACTAGCTCTAAGATAGTTTAGGGATAGTTTACTGTCTTTTATTACTCTACTAGACTATATAAGATCCTAATTTAGAGTAGATTGCTTAGCTTATAATCTATATAGTATATATCTAATAGACGCTATATAATAGCACCTATATATTATAGAGAGTACTTTAGGCCTATTACTAGTTATATAGTAGATCTTTAATAGTAAATTCTTATAATACTTAACTAGGTGTATTATATTGCGGATGATTGTGCTTTTATGGCTGATTGTTTAGAGGAAATTTACTTGTAGCTAGTATGTTGAATAGGCTAATATATCTTTATTAATATATATTAATTATTATTAATAGTTTGTATAGATTATAGATGCTTATAGTTTTTAAAATCCTGGTAGATAGGTTATCTTTAGGTGTAATTATTTAGTATTTTAGTGTGTTAGTGTGTGTGTTTTAGTGTTATTTTTAGGTGGAGTTTTGATCTTTACTGTACAGTTTTGTTCTTATTTTTAGTTTTATTTTTGTTATATCTTGATACTCTACCTTTAGGCTGGCCTTTAAGCTTAATATGCTACTTTATTTTATATCTATCTCTCTTTGTAGCTTGTAGTTGTATCTACTTAATCCTCTAATTAACTATTAGTGAGATATATTATTATAGTCTATTGGTATTCTTTACTATTTTTAATACTATGTAGAACTATGGGAGTATCTTAAGGTTAAGCTACTATTTAGTGAGTTTTGCTATTTTCTTTAGCTTAATAACTATCTTACTTATATTTAATATCCCCTCTATTTACAGTTATAGTCTTTATTGTTTAAATCTTGTGTAGTAAAGGATGATATATTTTAGAGTTTTATTTACTATATTATACTTATACTATAAAGTAGTAAACTCTAAGATTTTTACTCTATATAAAAAGTCTAATAGTCCGATTTTTCCTAATCTTATTTAAGTGTATATTAAACTAAGTTTTTTCTATAGGTATTTATATATATCTAGATTTTTCTAATCTAGTGCTCTAGGCGTAATCTTTCCTATTAGGGGTCTTGCTTAGTTCCACCTTTTATACTATTCCTCTTATATAACTTTGCTATATGTCTTTTACTTAGTATAATCTTTAGAGCCCCTCTCTATATTAGTAGTTGACCTTATCTTTATATTAATTTTATTTTATCTCTTATACTAGTCTTCTTAGATTGGATATGGGTATAGTATCTTATAAAGGCTAGGCCTTATATATTTTATATTTAATATAATTATGATTTTTTAGCTTACCTTTTTGATTAGATACTTTACTAGTAATGTATTAAATCTTTTTTTATATACTACTATCTTTGCTATGAGAAATATATTAAGAGATAGGATAAAGGAGTATGTTTCTAGTATATAAATAGGTATTTTTTTAAATACTTCTAATACCTTCTTTAGGCAGTTATTTTGTACTTTTATGATTGCCTTTATTATCTTTATTTCTTTATTATTCTATGGCTCTGGCTGGTGTTAGTAGTTTGCTATATAAGTTAATATTAGCCTTATTATTGCTATATATACTTTTCTTATTTTTATTATTAGTAGTCTCTATGTGGATCTAAATAGTCTTATTATTATATTTTTGCCTGCCTTTACTTTAGATATTATCTAGTCTTAGTGCATTTTCTAGTTTAGCTTTAAGTCTAGGAAAGTGCCTAGTACCTGAATCTTATCTATTAGTATTATCTCTATATTTCTAATTTAGATTCTCTTTATAGTATTAAAGGTACATCTTGGTTCTAGTAGATATATTAACTTATATTTAGATAGTTTGAATTTTACTCTATACCTTTACACCTATTCTTAGCACTCTTCATAGGCTTTTTTAAGGGTTTGGTATGTGCTATATATTGATATTTTTTATAAGAGAAAGTGTATATTATTAATATATCTATCTCTAGACCTCTTTAGATTCCTTTAGTTATATATTTGGATAAGTTCACTATTATAGAAGAAGAAAAGTATTAGAAAGATTAGTAATTTTTATAGGATTTTAGTATTTATATCTATCAGCTCTAACTCTTTACTATTAAATAATAGGATTATACTTCTTTAGCTTATAAAGCTTTCTATCTATTTAATAAGCATTTTAGAGATATCTAATGTTTATATTATGTATAGTAACTTTTATAGTATTATATGGTTGAATGCTCCTACTATATCTAGTAAGAGGAGTAAAGTAATACCTCTAGCTTTCTATATTATTCTTATTTGGCTTATTAGAAGGTCTAATACTATTTCTATTAACCTATTCTATTGATCTCCTATTTAGTATTCTAGTAATATATTATTCTTTTTAGCTATTTTCTATAGATATTTTAAAGTCACTACCTTAATAACTTTCCTAATAGTGTTTAAGAGAGTGATAGGTCTCTAGGCCTTTGCTATCCTATAGTCTTTCTTATCTAGCTTCTTTATAACTACTATCTTTATACTTTAGCATACTAATAGATAATATGTCTAGTCTTATATTACTTATATTAGTACTTATAGGGCTCTTATTATTAGATCTCTTATTACTTTAAAGAAGCTATTTAGAATCCTATCTAGGCCTGCTGCCTTAAAAGATACTATTTTAGATAAAGCCTTTTAGACCTCTTTTTCTATTACTATTAGGTCTATATCTACTTCTTTTTATTTATATTTATTTAATATATCTATGAGGTCTGCTTCTAGTAAGGGTAGAAAAAATTAGGTTTAGAGTGCCTAAACCTTTTTTTTAAATATTTTAGCTTTTCTTCTTTTGCTGATGCTAAGGGCTAGGATTTTTAATAGCTTAAAAGGTTTAGAGCTATTTTTTCCCTATTTTACTATTACCTAAATCCCCTTTAGAGAGTTTGCAATATTATATAGATACTCTCTTTAGCTCTTTATTTTTTTATATCTTATCTTTACTCTCTTGATTTTTTCTAGTTCTTTAATCCTCTTTAGGGGCATTCTCTTTTAATATACCCTTTTCACCTGCCGGACTAGGTCCTCTATTTCTAGGGATTACTATAGTATTCCCTATTAGGACCTATTATTAACCTTTAGTATAGTAACTTTGGCTAGTTTAATATAGAATTCTTAGAGGTATTTTATATAATTATCTATATCTTTATAGGATGAGAGGTGATAGGGTATTATTAGATATTTAGATCTTATTTGTACTGCTTCTATGTCTAGTTTTCTTTAGGAAAACCTCTTATCTTTCTATTTAGGATATTTTAGTTCTCTTATATCTATTTTTATGTATATTAGATAGTAGTCTAATCTATAATTTAGGTTATTAGCTATATTACACTTTACTAGTCCCTCTTATAAGGATATTAATATAAAGATAAGATTAATAGTTAACTCTAGTTAGCTAATAGCTATTTTTTATTATATTATTATACCTTTTAGTATTATATAGACTAGGTTGTTTCTGCCTACTATTTTAATTAATTATAGTATTAAGGTGTTGCTCTCTTGGTGCCTAATAGGGTTCTATTCTAAATAGTAGGTATTAAAGTCTTCTAGAAGTATTATCTTCTCTTTAATATATATTTTAGCTTTATAAATTAGTATATTATCTTCATTTAAGTATATATATATTAGATAGGAATATATATTTATAATAGTAATTTTGTATTTATTGATAGTAAGATAGAGGACTAATGTATAGTTGCTATAGAATTCTATCTCCTACTAGTATACTTATAGCTTCTTATTAATAAGGAAATATACTTTTATATATTAGTTCTCTAGATATAGTATTATAAATAGGGAGGAGGCTATATAGTATATTCTAAAGATATTACTTCTATTTGCTGCTTCCTATATTATAATAATATTAAGTTTATTTATTAAAGGATTAGCTATGAGTATTATTATTATCCTTAAGCTTTCTAAGATATTATATTATAGTATATTTAGTATCTCTAATATTGAGTGCTTGGTTTAGGTTTGTGTTTAATAGTCTTTTCTCTATTTAGCTATTTGCTCTAGGCTCTATTTATTCTTTTAGATATAGTAAAGAATTTATTAACTTTTCTATTAGAGGTGGTTACTAGTAGTTATTTTAGTTATCCCTGCTTTACTAGTCCTGGTGCTATAGTTTTTTTTATATCTAATTTATTAGTTAGGTTAATTATTTAATTAATTATCTTTTATATTATCTAATTTAGCTTTATCTCTTTTATATTTCCTTTTAGCATTATTTTAGTTATTTATTTTCTCCTTTTAGTTACATATCTATTGTCTAGGATCTATATATATTCCTCTTAGTTAAAGTATTACAGCTTATTGTTCTAGGCTACTACTGCTTATGCAATCTCCTTCTAGTATCTTGGACATAATAAATAGTCTACTAGATAGAGTTCTATATAGTTGGCGTACTTTGCTTTAGATTTATATATAAATTAGTAAGCTAATACATTATATTCTTTGCTATTATATCTCTTATAGTTAATTATATCCTTATATCTTCTCTTTATATAGCCATATTTATGGCAGTTAAAGTATTAGATAATTAAAGCTAAGGGGTTAAATAGCTCTACCTCTATTATTTTGTTTCCTATCGCTAGTCCTCACTTAATGAGGTGGTTCACTATGCCTAGGTATAGTGTATTAATAATAAGAGAGCTTTATATTTTATTTTATTAGTAGGATTAGCTCTAGAAATAGATTTTTAATATCTTAAGGCATTCTTCTAGGTTCTATTCGTGTATCTTTTAGATATTATTTTCTATATTATTTATAGGGAAGTCCTTTATCTTAACTCTATATATTATAACTTAGTATATTTTTCTTTATATTATTACTCTATCTTTAAATATTTTCTTCTATACTTTCTAATAGTATTCTATTCTTAGTTTTATATTTAATGTATTAGTAAGTAATACTATATCTCTCTTTGGTAGATGTTTAATACTAACTATATATCTAAGACTTTTATTATATAAGATCTAATTCACTCTAGTTCTTAATTCCTCTATTAGTTTAGTTATTTTAGCTTTAGTTAGGTTAAGTCTTTAAATAAGTATTTCTTAGTGGTTCTTATTAAATCCTGCGGCTAGTTCTGCTGCTAGGGTTTTTATAGATTTAGAGAGTATTAGACCTTCTTTTATTGTATTGGGTGGTGGTGCCTTTATAATATATATCTATATCTCTTAAAGTGCTAGTATAGTATTCTAGAGTAACTTTGTCTTTAATACTCTAAATATAGTATATAGCTTAATATTCTTTGTACTATTAAGTTTAGTATTAATTTTTTATAGTAGCTTAGGGATAGTTAGTTTGCTAAAGGTACTACCACTTTAATCCTCCCTTTTATAGTTCCTTTCTATCACTGTTGGTAGTAGTACGGTACTATTAGATTATAGTATATATTATTTTTTAATAATAATACTATCACTATTGCTCTCTAGAGCTTCTAGCATTATTAAGACCTTCAGAGGGTAGTTAGATTCAACTTTCTGGGGTCTTTTCACTGGTGCGGCACCTTGGGGGTGTTTTTCATATGCGCACGAAGTTTTTTTTTATAAGTTATAGAAGATTAATATATAAGAAAAGTTATATGCCTTAGTATACTAGTATAATATACTAGAGTTATAGATCCTCTATATTAAATCTATATACGAAGGTGAGGTAGCTAACCATCTTATAGCATGTATGTAGGATAATACTATTAATTCTTACCTTAATTCTGATAATATGTTCAAGCACCTAGATATAGTTTACCTAGATATAAACCATAAGATCAACACTAAAACTAAATTCTATAAACTCAAGTAGAAGATAATGCATTTCTAAACCTTCCTTTCAAAGTTTAACTTGCTTGCTTTAGATGCTAAAAAGGCTTGCTCTAAATAGAAGAAGGAGCTTTATTATAAGCTTAATCCTAAGATAAAGTATGCTATGATATATGAAGCAAACAACCCTACCTATAAGTATAATAAGTTGAAAACATCTCTTTCCGCGTGAATCGAATTTTTGAAATTGCGCGCCCAGATCCAGCCGGAAACAGCTGTAAATTTACCAGTTTATACCTTGAAACTAGAGCTATTGATTAATCCTAGTTTTACTAGGAGAATTGCTAGTAATAGTGGAGGGGGTAGTTGTAACTCCTTTAACAGGTAAAAATCTTATTCTATAGGGTATTCATAATATAATCATAACACTATAATAAATTAAGCAATTTATTAACTAAGCAAATACTACACTAATTAAGGATTAGATTTATGATATTCTATGATTTAGATTTATATAGATAGAATAACTAGTAGAGCTTATAGACTTAATACTATAATAACTATATAAATATCTAAGTAATAAGATAAATAGCCTTATCACTAAGGGCTTCATACAAAACATTAAAATCTTTATATCTTTATATGGCAAGTGTATAGACACGCTTAAGGATTTTAAGGGGCTGCTTAAAAAGGTCTAATAAGATACTAATATAATCTATATAATAATAGATTAAATAGCTTCAAGCCTTACTATAGAAATATTAAGTAACTCTATATTTACCTAGAGGGTTCACTAGATATAGGTATAGTAAGCTACTATATAAAGTGCAGTCTTACCTTAATCCTAAGGAACCACCATTTTATCCACCCCTAGTGTCCCTTATACTAAGCTAAGTATAGATTATAAGATTATTATTAAGATTTATAATAATAAGGACTATATAGCAGCTAAGAAGATATAATTAGAGGATATTATAAAGAAGGCTAAATAAGCTAGAACTTATATAGTAAAGAGCACTCCAAGCCTACCTCTAGCTGGTTATGCCTTTATTACCACATAAAAACTTCCTTCTAGTAATATCAGCCTACAGACGAAGACCACTATAGGAGTGGAGGTCCTCTAGAAGCACTGTGATAGCTAGGTTCATATATTTAGAAAGTCTACATATGTATGTGTCCCAATGTGGGATATTATCATCAATGGCATGCCAGTGAGATTAGCGGATAACCTGAGCGAAGAATTTAAGCGGGAGCTCATTACCATATGGCAGCCTATTCGTACAACCTTGCCAAAATTCGTAATGTATTGAAATATGATAAAGCTACGGAAAACAAAACAATGTCTACATAGCTGGCTTACAGCGGGAGCTAATCTGTAAATGGATTAGTCTGACATATATATAGAACTATATAACCTAATTTCGTTTCTATATAGAGTCCTTTAATAACTTCGAAATTCATCAACATTATAAACGCTCTCTTGGATTTTAGCACCGTTAAGATGTCTCGATTTATAAGCTCGCCCAAGCCTAAGCTAATTTTTTTATACTTATTAGCTTGTCTTCCTCTATCCTTCTTATAACTAACTATAAATTTATCTTTACTAAGCAGAGTAAGTAATATAATATAACTATCTCATTTTAATTAAATTATATTTAGTTTATTAACTCAAAATTAGATTTTGATTTGATTAATTAATTTAAAATGCTAAAAATTGCTGGTTGTTAAGCGGTATGTGAGGTAATAGATAATTCTTATAGTTATATTCTATCTAATAAGTAAGGTTATTCTTAGGTAACCCTTTTTTAAAAGCTAATATATAAACAGAACCCTTTTCTTACTTATTCTATGTATTAAAGAAGTGAACATCCATTCTAAGCAGTCAGGTTAAAAAAAGAGTTCTAAGATATGAGAATTTCAGAATCTTTTTTATACTAGTATTCTAGAAGACAGTAAGTTAATATATAAATAAAACCCTTTTCTTACTTGTCCTATCTATCAAAGAAGAGAACATCTTTTCTAGGTAGTTAGGTTGAAAAATAGGTTCTAAGGTATAAGAATTTCAGAACCCTTTTTGTAATAGTATTTTAGATAATAGAGAGACTGACAATCAAAAGCTACAACAGCAAAATGAACTCTAATAATATAGGACCTGAGAACTTTATTAATAATCCCCCTAGATTACTGAAAAAGAGTTCTAAAAATATAGATCTATTCTTAGATAGTAAATTGTCCTCTCTACTATTAAGTGATAAGTTGGATAATGAGATGAATCTTAAGAAGAAGCCTATAGAAAAGGTAATAAAAGTCTAGAAAGATATTGCTTATAAGTTTTCATTATATTTAGATTTAACTTTCTACTAAAATTGAGAATAGTGAAAAAAGTTCTTAAGAATCTGAATAAGAATATTTTAGTTCTGTGATAATATCTCAAGCTTATATCTAATAAAGAGTAGAAAACCTAGTTATAGAGCCCTAACTTTCTCTCTTATTAGGAAGAATTATAAACTTGCTGGCTCTCTAAGTAAAAAAAGCAATATTATAGTCCTAGTATTAAGCAGGTTCTCTCAGTTATACGCGCTAAAGCGGAGGATTTTAATAAGAAAAATATTAATAAAGATGGCTAGGATAATATTTATTATTATATGTATTTTATGTATCAAATCTTGTGAAGGAATCTTAATTATATAGATAGGCTTTTTAGATTTTATTCTATAGGTCCTAATAAGGCTGAATACTATCTTTAGGCTATTATAAAATGCATCTAATATAAGTTTATACTATCCTAGCGATATAGACCTTTAAGTAGCTATATATTGCTATATAGGGAAACTTGTAAAAGAAAGGATTATTCTACTAAGTCTATTTCTTATAAGTCAAAGAAGCAGTTTAAAAAGGGTTCTATATAGAATCTTATTTTAGATAACCTTGCTTTTAATCCTTCTAATCCAAGTGATATCCTTACTAATAGCACAGGCTCTTCTTTAGGGCTTATTATGGATCCTGGCTCTGTTAATAGCGAAATTAATCTACTTTCTATAGATATTAAGAAAATTATAGATCTAATTAATACTACCTTAGCTAATTCTTAGAAAAAAATAATCTAATCTTATACCTGAGAGAAGTATCTAATAAAGCAGTCTAAAGAGTTTAATCTTAATAACCTATACTAGTATTTAATATCTACTTAGACAGCTTTATATTATATAGAGCTAGATAGCAGAGATAAAACCTAGATTCTATAATCTTCTAAAACTAAGAATAATGATGCTAATCAGTTGAATAATAAATCTACTAGGTTAGACTTAGGTAAAGCTATATAGAGTGGCATAGTGATAGATACTCTAATTTTTAAACTTATAGATCTAAATTTTAAAAAGAACCTAGGCAAAACTATTTATACCTCTAATTCTCTTGACTATCTAGAGTTTGAGGATATAGCCGTAGAGTAAGAGGACTATAGGGAGGAAGATATTTCTCTAAATTATCTTCTTAATGTTTTAAAGGAATCTCTTACTAATTACTAGAAGGAGCTTATATAGTTGAACAATCCTAGTTTCTAGCCTATTAATTTTAATAAAGTATATAGAGCTCTCTATCTTACAGCAGCTAAGAAGGATGATGATGCCTTTGTTTAGACTTGTCACAAATACATGCGTTCTAATCTAACTTTAGAGATTTGGCAGGTGCTTGGTGTGGCTTATTTAATTAAGATAATGGAGAAGACTTGTCCTAATGGGTCTCTATTATTCTGTGGTGGGTTCCTTAGTGATTATAAGCATATATACTTGAGCAAAGCTCACAAAGAAAGGAAAGACACTATACTCAAAATCTATAAACCAGAGGCCT
>JAKLNL010000045.1:0-180192 GCA_022814505.1 Talaromyces liani
GGCTGTTTGGAGGTTTCGCGCGGGTAGATAATTACTATATTAGGAAGGCGGTGAGAATACGGAAAGCGGTCTACAGTGTTCGGATATGGGGGGGTGTTAACACATTTTTCATCCCACTGTAAAGGGGACGAACATTGGAGAATTGGGATCTCCAGCTGCGGAATCGTGGAAGAGCTTTTCCATCTGGGGTGTTAGGATGGGATCGTGTTGGCAGGCTTCTTGTGTGCGTGAGAGGTAGGAATCCTTGTATTTCCAGTCTCCTGGGAGAGTCTTGAATGTCTCGGGTGGTAGGATCATGGGTGAGAGCAGGAAACATCCTGTGATACGTGCTACGAGACTTTCTTTCTCATCGCGAGCCAGATGTGCTAGAATAGCTGCCATTGAACCACCGGCTGAAGAGCCGCCGACCACGAACCCAGTCGACAACGAGACAGGAGTACCAGCAGCAGCTAACTCGGATTCTGCGTGCAGCGCAATCCATTTCAGCCCATCCCATGCATCATTGATACCAGCCGGAAACGGATCTTCAGGACCCTGTCGATATGCCGGCGCAACACAGACTATGCCCAGCGTCTGCACGAGGTTGCGACATGACGGTGCTGCATCTTCTGGCGAACCAATCGTCCATCCTCCGCCGTGGTAGTACACCACCAGCGGGGAAGGCGCCTCTTTTTGAGTTGTTGTTGCAGGTCGAAACACGCGAGCACGTAGTTGATACCCGTCTCGAGCAGGATAGAAAATGTCATGTTCGATGACGCCGCTGTCTGGGTCGGCAGGTTTGTGTTGGCTTTTCATGTACGCGCGTACACCTGCGATAATTCTGGCGGGTTCAGCATCAGGGCTTGGGGCAGGTATGGTGATTTTCTTGAGGGTCTGGTGGACTGTAAGTCAGTATCATCGAAGCAAGAGGAATGCCAAATACATACTTCGGCAAGCTCAGGGTCAATATCTGCCAGTTTGAGTCGTTCTTCGCGCGTCAAAGCCATGTTGAAAGTAATCAGATTGAGTATAGAATTGGAACGAGGGTGATACAAAGGTATACCGCGCTGATACTAGCAAGTTTGTAGCCACTGAATCTCAGCCTGTCTGATAATAAAAGAACTCCATTTTCCCCAACATTAAAGTGTAACTCCCATATATATACCCAGTTGATAACACTTGTATTCACCCGAATCTCGACCTCATCATCACTAACTTATATCCGAATATAGCTTCCAGGAACGGATTTAACGGATTTCGGGAGAACTCATCGAAATCCGTGTTGGCTGCAAATTTCCTAATTGGGAAATTTTGCCTCGGTAGGGATTTGTCGAGCGGATGGTTTGTGTCCGACTTTTTGTGGTATCGCCTAAATGAGTTTATCAGACTTTGCGAGCGAGTATGTGTCATGAAATTAAAGAGGAAAGTTTCTTGATAGGTGTTTGTATAAATGTTTGCAAAAGTAGCGCTCAAATCTCTCTGTCGTAGTAGTGGAGAGTTTTCCAAGCCCTAGCTCACGACAAATAGCAGACTTTCCAACTACTGCCCTATCTATCCTTGAGTAGTGCCGGAACTTTTCTTTTTTTACCATCGCCATAGTCGGAATTTACTCTTGCTCCGTTGTCTCCAAGGCCTGTTAAGGAGGAAGCAGGTTTTTCGAATTTCATACTCCTGAGCACTGTGATATATCAAGTTACGGACAATACCCATGTGGTCAACATATACGGTCTTAATTAACCAGAATCGGATTGAGTCCATGTACAGTCTCTTAAAGCCCTTAAAAGTTTACAGCTGAGTTTCAAGCATTGTATGATAGTGGATTAAAGTCGTGGACTTTGTCTTGTTCGCGGGCTGGAGACATCCATACAGTATTAGCCCTGGGTATTTACTAACAACAAGCTCACCCCGAATATTGACTTACTTCCTCTAATAGTATTCATGCCTGTCTGCCGGTAACTGATTACAAAACAAGACGGACTTTTAGTTTATCCCCTTTTCTGATCTTGTCTTCTCTAGCAAGTAACTCTTCCATATCCCACGTAACGAGGGATCAACACACCTTTACCTCCCCAATCAAAAAACTATCCTTCGGTACGATGGATATTCTAAAAGACGAGCTCCCCAATGCAGACGCAGTCCTTTGCCGAGATCTATTGCATTTTACCCTTCAAGATGCCCGATATGTGATATCAAGAGCGTTTCGACGATTTGAGCATCAGAGGACCTTTGTACGAAGTACATAGGTAATGTAGGCAGATCCTCGGTTCGGGATGGGAATATCAAATATGTTGGGGGTGAAAAGCCTTGAAAGTAATGGTCATATCATGACGACAACATCAATCATTTCAACCCGAAGCACGGCCGAGGCAGCAACAGGATAGACAAATGCTACTTTATTGACAATCAAAGCTTATTTTGTAGGATGGGTAGATGGGAGGTTTCTGTATTCATACCCCTAAGCTTCGTGTACTCTCCACCAAGAACACTCATAAATGGCCAACGCATACGGCCATAACTAATTAACAAGGGTCTTACTAACCTGATATGTAATTGAATAAAACAGATAGCCTAGACTCTCATGTGCCTTTATCATGTATCATGATTGGGGAAAGTGGTTGAATCCGCGGATTTACGGCGGAGAACGAATTGATATAGCTATTATCGAGGATGTGTTTATAAATGACTATAAAGCTGCTTTCAATAGACGAGTTACAACGTGCATTTTCGTTGTCAAAAAATTCAATGACCTCAACCAGCACCACCGTCCTCGTAACCGGAGGCTCAGGCTTCCTAGCCTCCTACTGCATCATCACTCTCCTCAACACCCGCTACAAAGTCCGCACAACCGTCCGCTCCCCGTAAAAGACATCCCTACTCGTACAAGCGCTCAAAAACGGCGGCTTGACGGATACAGACTTGAACCGTCTAATATTCATCGAAGCTGATCTTGATCACGACAAAGGCTGGGACATGGCCGTCGCAGGGATGTACTTATGTGCTTCATGTAGCTTCGCCGATTCCCACGGCAAAAACCTAAACATGCGAATGATCTAATCATTCCTGCTCGGGAGGGTACCCTCCGCGTCCTCCGCGCTGCCGCCAACGCTGGCAGCGTGAGGAGAGTCGTATTATCCTCCTCCTTCAACGCCATCGCATACGGCCACCTGGACCAACCCAACCCCTTCACAGAAGATTCCTGGTCCAACCCAAACGCCAAACTAGGCGCCTACCCACGCTCAAAACTCATCCCTGAACGCATTTGCTTGGGAATTCGTACAAAGCAAAGCAGCAAAAGGGTTGGAACTTACATCCATCAATCCCACGGCTATCTTCGGTCCTGTTCCTGTTCTGAACAAAGAGCATGTCCCGTCAAGTATTCATATTGTGCCGAGTTATTTGAGCGGCGCGATGCCGGCGAGTTTGAATCTGTATATGGGTGTTGTTGACGTACGGGACGTTGCTGCGTTGTAGTAGTTGCTATGAAGATATCTACGAGAGTGTTGTCGGTTTGGTTAACGAAGGTGCTGGGTATGTTCAATCCGCAAATCGCGATTTGTGTCGGAGTTGGGGAAGAGGAAGATTACTTCATGTGAGAAGGCTGCCAGGGTCTTGGGATGGAATCTGGTGAGGGCGAGGGAGGAGGTTATTGCTGATACAGCGCAGTCGTTGATCGATTTGGGTTAACTAACTAAGCATTAGTTATACGTAATAGAGTAAGCCATAACCCCAACCCTAAATAACCCTATAGGACGACATGATTGGCTGAGTTTAGGCTTGCGGCTGACTCGGGGTGATTAGTTAGTTTAGCCGATCCGCTGGCCGCCAGGAGCCTCTTGGCCCCATCCTGACCAATTGTCTGAGGCAGCTGCCTTTCACGCCTCAGGGGTGACTGAATAATGGTCAGAAGGGAGCCTCACAAAACAATGATCACTACGAATTAGTTATTAAAAATTATCCGGTTGAGGAGAAATGTAAACTTTTACGGAGTCTGGAACCAGAAGACAGAGGATCATTGAAGAATGGAGCCAGATCACGTGATATACCAGCATAGCTTTGCTCTAGCCCAATCAGACCAACTTCACAGCTGTGGCTGATGTCTTGGCAGTCGTAAGGTGAAACCACAGCCTGAGCCTGGACATGCCAGCATGCAACATCATGTCTTTTACTATCAGTTTCTCTGGGAAACATTCAAGTGACACAGCATACAGCAAGAACACATCGCTAATGGAGATTCTTCGAGGTGTGTGTGACCTGTCAATTGCTTGAAAGATCGATCGACTACACCTCTCAGCCGCCCGCAAGGCTGCTTAACAAGCAGCCAGCAGCCAGCACTTCAGCTTGACAGCTTCAAATATTCAATATGCCGCAAGGATTCACCAGACGAGCGATTGGCGCCTTATTAACGGCCACCGCATTACTATTAATATGGAGGGTATCAAATTACGATGTGACCTCTTTAGCACCGTCGCCGTCGTCGAATAATCAAATCGCCAAATCCGGTGAAAATCCGCGACGGATTGCCAAAGTGTCGATGTTATATGGCAACCCGAATCCGTTATATGAACGGGCACTTCGTAGCCATGAACGACATGCGCAACGATGGGGGTACCCCATGTATGTGCTAGAGGAGGATATTTCGGAGGGATTTTGGAATAAGCCGAGTTATGTGTTGTCGCTTGTTATCCAGGAGCTTGCGAAGCCGCCTGGGAAGCGATGCGAATGGTTGATGTTAGTGTCCTACATTCCTCTTCTTGAAACGCGTATACTAATGATTCATGAATACAGGTGGGTGGACGCCGACTCGATAATAATTAATCCCGCAATCCCCGCCGACATCTTCCTCCCTCCCCCCGACCTTTCCGAAATCCACTTCGTCGCCTCCAAAGACCAAAACGGTTTAAACACGGGAATTGTCTTCTTCCACGTCCACCCGTGGACAGTCAGCATGCTCGTCGAAACCCTCGGACATCCTTTATACCTCCCCGAAATCGACCTAGGCCGATCCGCAGATCAAGAAGCAATGGCTCGGATTATGAAAAAGACAACCGGCGGCCCCGAAGGTCAAGGATATGCTGCTGGCATGGCATACCTACCTCGTCCCTGGATAAACACCTACGAATGGCACCACGCCTACGAAGGAGAAAAGGGAAACTTGCTCGTCCATTTCCCGGGTTTGGAGGATGATCGCTGGCCTCATATGGCGAAGTGGTTGGATATTGTTGAGAAGACCCCCCTAGAGTGGGAGGTGCCGTTAAAAGAGTCCGGGTATGATGAACTCACCCGCGAGTTTTGGGCAAAGTTCCGTGCTGCTAGGGATCTGGCCAATAGCGTGCAGGAAGATCTTTTGCTGCTGCCGTCGGGGACGTCGACGTCTCTCCGGCAGGCAGCCGTGAATAATGTGCGGCTTGCGCTGCAGCAACATGCCGATGAGCCGGAGGTGCTTCAGCAGCAGGTTGATGAGTTGAAGGCGGCTGTTAAAGAGGAATCATCTGGTCGGTAATAAATATCCTTCATTTTACATTCATTCTACATTCGGTGTTTTGTTCTTGTTTTATTATTGGGTTTCATCGTGGATCATCTAAGGGAATTATTTTAAACACCTCTCTCTACTACGGCGCGAAAGGCAAAAGGAGACAATAGTTAGTTAGCTAGGTACTGGCCGAAATGGCCGTAGGAAGTTTTAGGAATGTATATACATCGCGTCATCCCATTGCAATCCCGGAACTTTTTCTATCGCTTCTCGCTCCCCAGGTATCAATATGGTATGTCGTATCCGATCAAAATAGAACAGGGATCTTGCCTGCTTGACCTCGTAATAGTCGTATGTACTACTGCCGTGCGTACATACTACGTAGCTATACAACGACTCAATTATAAATGTTTGGGTTGCAATTCGCTCGCTACGAATCGACGTGTTGAGCTTAGCAGCCTTAGCAGCGCCAGAAGATGGCCGACGTCGGAGTTGTTGCCTTGCTGCCTTGTTGCCTGTGCACCTGATAAGATAAGAGTTTGTACTCCGTGCGTTGACAGCCTCAAAGCTTGTTGATTTCTTGACTGAGAGGTTGAGAGTCGTGAGAGAGAGAAGGATAGTTGATGTAGAAGTTGACGATCATGATCGTGTGTATATACTCGTAGTAGTACAAAAACGACGATCCATTTGAATCTATACGAGCTGCGTTTCAAAGATTGTCATTCTGATAGAACCGTCAATCATAGACATGTGCTAGTCGTACAGGCTATCCGGACTTAAGCTTCTACTCCGATTAAAGTCAAAGCTAGCAATGCCTAGCAGCAGTTTCTAACCAATCATGTCCCCCAGCTGTTTTAGCATCGTTCACTTCGACAGTTCGACTCTTCCAGTTGCCTCAATTGTTTAGGGCTCAGAGGCAACATGTGACGCAACGTCACTGTGGTGCTACGCGTCGGGAAGGAAGGAGTAACTGTCCAAGAGAGGAAGGAGCAATCGTCGCCAAGCAAGAAGAGTCAGAAGGAAGGAGCAGACCTCTCTCTCACCCAACAGAGAGAGAACGACTGGACTGTGCACGGACCAAACTCAAACAGGAAGGAGCATAACCTCGCCCGCCCAGCCAAACCCAAACAGGCAGCTGACTCTTCTCCCTCTTAACATTTCTCGTTCGAGTATTTCCTCCGGTCGCTCAGAGTTCCACCGGCGAAATCGGTGAGTCTTTGGTTGACTTTCTTTTTTTTCTTGGGTTGTAATGATTTGAGAAGATTCGCTCGCTGTCGAGTGACTCAGTCAGTAGTGAGTGACTCAAAAATGCTCTCCTGCTTTGGTCCAGTCGGAGACCCCGTTCCCTTTTCTATCATATCATGCAGTCATGAGTCCCGATGAAGGGGGGATTGTCGATTATAATACCACCTTCATTCCTGTTCGTGCTGTCAATCATTCACTGCACTGCACATTGGCCGACTATTTGGAATACCTTTCTGTCCATCCGTTGTCGGTATTTTCGACAATGAGTTGATGAACGTAAGATCGCTGTCTGATCTGTCGCATCATCACCACCGACATTAGACGCTTTATCTTTCTGACAAGAATCTGCCTGACATACGATATCTTGGCTCAACAACATGATGTTTACCCACAGCCACGTCCACAGCCATCACAAACACCTCAAATGGTCCAACAAACAACCACCCGTGCTGACCATCTCGTCCGGCGGCGTGGTCACCTTCGACCTGATCGATAGCAGCAATGGCCAAATCACCATTGACTCCGACACTTCTTCGCTTGACTCCTTCCAGCTGGAACTCGCCGATCCCGCCGTCGGTCCCGTATACGTCCGCGACGCCGAACCGGGCGATGCACTCAAAGTAGAGGTCTTGTCACTAGAGATGGGGAATTGGGGATGGACAGCTGTCGTGCCGGGGTTCGGTCTACTAGCGGATGATTACGCACAGTCTGATTTGAAGATTTGGAAATTCGATCCGGAGGCTGGGTACGCCGAGTTGAAGCCCGGTGTGCGTGTGCCCCTGCGGCCGTTTCTAGGGATAATGGGTATTGCGCCGGGAGTGGATGGCGAGTTTTCGACTATACCGCCTACTGTCGTTGGAGGGAATATTGATTGTCGTGATCTGGTGGTTGGTTCCGCGCTGTATCTGCCTGTACAGGTCCCCGGGGCGTTGTTTAGTTGTGGCGACGGTCACGCAGCGCAGGGCCACGGGGAAGTCTGCGGAACAGCCATTGAGACGAACATGAAGGCCAAAATACGTCTGACGGTGTGCAAAAACTACCCCTGGGTTCAGTCACCGCATTTGTCGCTCCCTCCTCAATCGCCCGCGCCCGCCGCATTTCCTGATAAAGGACAATACGCGGTTATGGGGCTGGACGCGGATTTGTTGCAGGCTACTCGCAAAGCGACGCGTGCTATGATAGAATGGTTGGTGGCTACCAAGGGATTGACACGAACGGAAGCGTATATCTTGGCTAGTGTCGCTGGTGATTTGAAACTTGCAGAAGTTGTCGATATGCCGAACCATGCTGTTACTATGAGCATCCCATTGAACGTTTTTTCTTAGCTGTGTTGCCTAGATTGATGGTCTCACGACCTGGCTTCCTGTTTTTTTTTTTTTTTTTTTTTTTTTATCATGGTTGGTGTTGGTGGAACCATGAGTCATGCTTCAATTTCCATTCATTGGTGTTTTGGTCCTTGTTGGTTAGGCTTTTTGCATTGTGTTTTATGAGCGATATGTATATATGTTGGTGGCATTTGTCCTCAGAGATTGAATTATACCCTTACTACCTAACTAACTATATGAGGGCTATCCACTTATCCATTTCAGATCTTGATCTCGTATCGTAACGTACCCCCGTTGCTCAGTGTTCAAGGCTGTGTTTTCGCTCGGCAAGCTCGACACTAAAAGCTCGCATATTTCAGGTCTGTTTTCTCATAAATGACTCAGTCGATTCTGATACGAGTACGAGTGGTCATCGCTGATCATGTCCTGGAATAATATCAAAATTCGTTCAGACACGGAATTCGCGAATCCCGAAATCCGGTGTTGGTAGCCAAGTATAAGGATCTTTTGGTTTGACATTCTTTCCCACTGATTATTTCACTTTCTAACAGCTCCGCATCACCTAGGCCAGAACTAGACTTCTCTGTAGTGACTGAAAATGACAGACTTCGACACCCTTCTCGCCGAATACACAGACAAATCGCATCCCAAAGTCCACGGCGTAATATGCAAAGCCGTCGATAGAACCGGTCCGTTCCCTCCCCAATGCCCTTCCCACCACTCTATACGCCATACTAAACTGTGTTATACAGGCAAAGAAATATACAGCAAGATCTCCGGCTCAATCTCCCTCTCGCCAGACTCCGCACCTCTTCTGGATGACGTAGTGCTCAAACTCGCCAGCGCCACAAAACTAATCACCAGCATCGCACTACTCCAATGCATCGAACGAGGGCAAATTAATGGGCTTGACGAGCCGCTCACAACCATTCTGCCTGAATTAGGCGGTATACAGATTTTGAAGCGCGTAACCGAATCTTCGGAGTTTATATACGAGCCTACCAACACCCCAATAACGGCGAGGCATTTGCTGAGCCATACTTCCGGCATGGGATACAGATTTACGCACCCTTTACTCGAGAAAAGGGCTGAATACCTCGATAAGCTTCGTGGTGGGAGGAGGACGCTCAAAGTCACGGAACGATATAACTTACCCCTAATCTTTGAGCCTGGTCAAGGGTGGTGGTATGGTTGTAGTCTGGACTGGGCCGGTGTAGCGGTTAGTAGGCTGAACGGTGGGATGACGTTGGAAGAGTATTTTGTGCGGTATATATGGACCCCGTTGGGGCTGCAGGAGCCGTGGCCGAGGTTTAATATTGGACGGTATCCGGAGTATGAAGCTAGGATATTGCATGGTGCGAAGAGGGTCGTTGATGCTGATGGTAACGAAAGGCTGGAGGAGTGTGATACGTGGGCATTTGATAATCCTGAGGATCAGGATGGGGGTAGTGGATTGTCGTCTACAGCGAAGGATTTTATGACTGTTCTTGCGGATCTGGTTTCGTCGTCCCCGGTGCTACTAAAGGAAGAGACGATCAAGGAAATGTTTACGCCGCAAATACCTGTCAACGGCCCAGGTGTAGAGATGTTGCTCAAGTTGAGAGTTGCATGGGATACAGTCGCAGGCCCTATATCCCCAGAATATGTGAACCATGGCCTTGGTGGATTGTTGTGTACGGGACCCGTGCCAGAGATCAAACAGCCAGCTAACACGCTGGCATGGGGAGGAGCGACGAATGTGATTTGGTGGGCGAATAGGGAGCGTGGTGTTGCGGGGTTTTTTGCGACTCAGCAGGCGCCGTTTGGAAATGAGACTGTTAAGGGGTTGGTGAATGCTTGGAAGAAGGATTTTTGGACGCGGTTTGAGGCGATGCAGGGGTGAGAATTGGTCTTATCTTTGGAGTAGGTAGAAGTGTTGTAATCATAATAGAAACTTTGAGACTATTCAGTTTCTCGATTCTAGTCCAAATGTATGAATAGATCTTCTGACCTGATCAGTTAACATATCTACAGATCTTCGGGTCAGGATGAAGTCTTAACTCTAAGCCCCTATTGCAGAATATACCTTGAATCCTCTCTATTCTATATTATTAACAGTGCTAGCTATATCTTAATATATTCTAACTATGCTTTTCATTTATATCTGCACTACTTTAGTAATTTGTCAGGTCTTCGCGGGCGCGCACACATACCAGTTGTGTTGGGGTTAGGGCTGGTGTGAAAGTGTGTTCTGATTGGCTCAGTCGGAGTGAAGATAAATAAACACCTCCCGTAAGTTGATGTCTACAAGCACGCTGACTTCTTCACTGTTGACTTCAACACGACAATCAACTTCAGCCTCCTTAGGAGCACAAATCCAATACAGCACGCCATTTAGATTTGTGCCCTAGTGAATTGCAGGACTATGATGAATGGCACTATTATTGTTTATCTTAGTTCTACCTAGGCAGAGATGCAACTTCCTACAGAAATCTACGATCTTGTAGGTTCTTTGAATACAACAGAGTGCAGATAGGACAAGCTCTAACCTTACTAGATCACCCTCTACGTCGAAATCGATGAAGAAAATCCCAGGACTGAGTACAGGTATCAGTACTGGCTACTCGATACACGCCACTACAGAGAACTCGATGAGAAGGCTCGCCAGCGACTAGCCAGTTTACGTCTGGTCAACAAGGCTTTCTACTGCTGCGCCTCACCTCGACTATTCCGGTACCTTAATGTGAGGAACGAGCCTTCAACTCGTTCATCTGTACTTCGGTTCGAGAGAATATCCAAAAGCAAATATGCCGAGTATGTGCGCGGAGTTGAATTTCGTACAAGCTTCTTTACACACGCCGATGTCGACCAAGGATATGTGAAAGACCTCACAGGATTGATCAGACCATGCTTGCTCCGATTCAACAATCTGAGAGCGCTCGCATTGCGCCGGCTTCCTAGTATTGCCCATGGGGGCACCAGGTTTTTTGCCTGTAGTATTGCTGAGATGTTTCGAGGAACATCGTTTCCAAACCTCGAAGAACTTGCAATTCAATTCCTGCTTGCTCACGATTTTGGGGCATTTTTCCAACCGTCGCCATCATCACAGTCACAGATACTACCTATCACGAGCTTCCCCCTTCAACATCTCCGATATCTTGAACTATGCGTCTATCTCTTTGCAGAAGACAGCGGTCATCAAAGGCTGGAACTGCACCTCTTACAGATGCGACGTATGAGTCTTATTTATACCAGATGATCAACCCCGCGGTCAACTTGCAATCCCTCTCAATTCTCAAAGTTGACCTTTTGAACCTTGACTCTGTCGACTTTTTTCCTTTTCTTCCCCACCTCCGATATCTCAACTTGACATTAGTGTCCGTTTCGGCCGACAAGCTCCTCTCCCTGTTCAAGGTCGGTGCGGATGAATCTGCAACGTCGCAAATCAGTTATATCCAATTCGGGTTGGTCACTTTGGTCGCTGGAACCAAAGTGACTGGAACATGGTACAGCGTACTAGTGGAAATGAGCCGATTGCTGCCACGCCTCGTCGACTTCACGTTCGTGTCTAACGGCTATTCGCCGACAAGGCCAGAAGTTCCTTTGGTGCCAGGACATCCCTACTCTATCAATATGAATGAGGATATGGACCGTATTGCTCTTGGTCATTTGCAGTGGGTCGTGAATGGGAATCGAGTCAAGGCAGAACTGGAGCAGTACACAGAGGATGAATTTGAGTGCTTTGAAGAACCTCCACTGGAATGGATACAACACCTCCAGGAGAACATAAGAAAGATTATTTATTGATTGGACTTGAGATACTCGTCGCTTCGAATGACCGCTTTTGCCATGTATCTAGGAGTTAGCAAAGAGCGCATACTCCAATTGAGGTTGATCTAGGCTATAAGAAGGACTCTTAAAGTCATATTACAAACAGACCTACAGGATAGCCACTTAGCCTTTGTTATATGAAGTCATGATTTGAGGTTGGGAATATTCAGGGTTAGGGTAATGAAGTAATTAAGCTCATGTGGGACACTCATTAACGCGGGTCTATGTTTACGTGCTCCACTCCATCTGACTCTCAGCATCTATCTACAACCACCAAACATCTTTCGGTAGAATTGTCCAAATGGACATGGACCCAATTCTCAATGGTCTAAACGCTGCGCAACGAACAGCAGTAACGTCCCCCTCCTCAATCCTCCAGGTCCTCGCACCCCCCGGCTCCGGCAAAACCAAGACCCTAACCGCACGCGTCGCGTACTTGCTCTCCTCCAAACATGGATTCCGTCCTCAGGATGTCATCTGCTGCACATTTACGATTAAGGCGAGTCGTGAGATGCGTGAACGGTTGGCGCATTTGATTGGTGATCAGGTAGTCTCGAAACTTGTCTTGGGGACGTTCCATTCGATCTGTCGTCGGTATTTGGTTGCGTATGGCCATTTGATTGAATTGAAGAAGGGGTTTGGTATTGCGGATAGTAATGATAGTTTGGCTATTATCAAGGTATGTTTTGTGTTCTGTTCTCTATAATGTGCGTTTTGCTTACGGTGAATAGAGAATCGTCAAACGCTTGAACCTCAATATCCAGCCCAACCCCGCTCGATCACGAATATCCGGTCAAAAAGCGCAAGGAATCAGCTGGAAGGACGTTGACGATGCGCGACACCCCAAAGGCTTAGAGCAACAAGAATTCGTGCAGGTCTACCGAGAATACGAAGCTGCATTGGCAAGTTCAAACCTACTCGACTATGACGACCTACTCTTACGCTGCGTTGATCTGCTGCGACAACATCCGCATTGCGTCTCGAATGTGCAGACTGTACTTGTTGATGAGTTTCAGGATACGAACGTCATTCAATATGAGTTGATGAATTTGTTTGCTGCTCAAAATAGACGGATCACTATAGTCGGCGATCCGGATCAAAGTATCTATGGGTTTCGATCAGCCGAAATCAAGAATCTTGAACGCATGCAGAGACGGTATCCGAACACTTCAGTGGTATTGTTAGAGGATAATTATCGATCGTCAGGCTCGATTCTTGGATCGGCCGAGCAGGTCATTGAGCAGGATACAGCACGACCTGTGAAGAAGCTCCATCCAACGCATGGAGTTGGTACGATGCCAGTTTTGCGGAAACTGCCTACCGCAGCTGCGGAAGCGCAATGGATGGTGACGGAGATTAAAAGGTGTATTACATTGACGGGCCAGTTGCTCAAACCGTCTGATTTTGCTATATTGCTCCGATCAGCTGCGCTGTCGAGACAGATTGAGTCTGAGTTGGGAAAACAAGGAATTCCGTACCGTATGGTTGGTGGGTCGAGGTTTTTTGATAGAGTTGAGATTCGACTTTTGCTTGATTACCTCCGTGTCATCAGTCATCCAGAGAACAATGACGCTCTAGCTCGAATTATCAATGTTCCCACGAGAAAGATCGGCGATGAAACATTGAAAAGTCTGACTACAGGCGCTTTCAGCGCCAAACTTCCGCTGTGGACTTTTATAAAAGATGTGGCGCAAGGTCGTAGATCTTGCCAAAAGAATCTATCCAAAGCCGCCAGTATTGGATTGTCGGTGTTAGTTGGTCTGATTGAGTCGGCGAGACAGAAATTACACGATTGTATGGATGTATCTTCACCTAGAGTTCTACTCGAGTTCGTCATCAGCAAGCTTGGATTCCGGGAATATCTTACGACTACTTACCCTCTTGATGAAGAAAACAGATGGGCGAACGTAGAGGAACTTCTAGCGCAGGCCGGTGATTCATCGGGGTCTTACTCTCAGCAAGACGACATCCTCCCCGAAATTGAAGGCTTAGAGCAACAGCAAGGCCACATAGGCGAAGAAGCACTATCGCGATTTCTCGCAAATGTAGCCCTGTCAACGGAAGTCAACACCGAAGAAGGCGACCAGCCGCAGGAAAAAGTAACCATCTCCACGATCCATGCAGCCAAGGGACTGGAATGGCCCGTCGTGTTTGTGGCTGCCGTCTATGAGGGAATTATACCGCATTCCAGGGCCGAAGATAGCGATGAAGAAAGACGGTTACTATATGTAGCCATGACAAGAGCGCAGGCGCTTTTGTATCTTAGTCTTCCACGCCGTGATTCCAAGAACGGCGAAGAGACAAAAACAAGCTCGTTTTTACCCCCAAGTATAGTCGAGGCAAAGTTCCGTGCTGTTGGGCCAAAGCTTGTTGACAAGACTATTTTCGCTATTGCGGACATTCTTGGTCGCGAGCATCCTAGTCAGGAGGCGATAGTCGAGGGTTTACAGGCCGGGTTGCCGAGCAATAACGACGATCTATGGACGCATGATGGCGAGTATAGTGGTGACACGGCCACGAGATGGGATGGATCGAAGGCGTCACCAGCACTTGACGGTCGTGGCCAAGCGCTGGAAAACTGGGCCAAGCGCCGTCGACTGAATGATCAGACACAAGATTTTACTGGTGCAAACTCATCAGCATCAGGCTTTGTTACCACCTCTTATACGATGAATAACGCCTCCGGCTTTTCGATAGCAAGTAGTACAGTGTCAATGGGATTTTCGACTGCTAGAAAACACATGGAGACGGCGCCTCCGCCTCCTGTTGAGAAGGAGTCAGTCCAGCTCACACAGAAGAAGACTGTCACTTCTTCTACGTCTAGGAAGAACTCCGCACCTCCTGGGCAAGGGACACTGTCAAGCTATTTTGGTATCAATAATCCGAAGCCGCAAACTATGACAAACACCGTAGGGGGAGCCGACGTTGCCGCAGTAGGTATCGCCAGAGCCGGTGGGCGTGGTGACTCCTCCAAAGCCAGAGGTGGTGTAGCCCCAAGTGACGATAAGAGAACATCATTTTCACAAGCGAACCGTGACCCGCCCGCTGCTCGGAATACGATGGCCATGGACGCTCAAAAACTGAGCACAGGGGGCTATCGTATCCAACCCCAGGCATACAAACCACCCCGCCCTGTCCCACTAGCAGCCAATGACGCGAATAATTATACATGGCTACCACAATCAGACAGGCCCTCACTCCAGTCAACATCAACACCTACGTCTATCGCAGCAAGTGACACAAAACCTGCTAATGGTACGACGGAAAGTCGCACAGCTACATCGTTCCATACTACAACAACAATGATGGGAACAACAATGAATCAGCTATCAACTGCACAGAGCGCGGGTGGGTATGGTGTTTCTATGGGACGCAAGACGCTAGGTGTTCGACGGAGTCTGAATAATGGTTGGGCGGAGAGGATGAATAGGGCTAATCAGCAGAATCATCCTAGATAGAATATACAAGATGTGACATGATATATAGAATGAATCGTACCACTAGCATGAGATGATGATAGTGGCGGATCAATAATTAGGTGCAGGAGGGATCCCGGTACATGGTATGTCAAGCCCTAACTTCGTCCTCTAGGGTCGATGAACTTGATTTACACAACGACTAGACTCAACCCACGGACTACTATACCCGCTGAGATGTATCAAAATCCACATCATATTTGATTTCGCTTATACTGAAACGTTGCTCTTGATATCACACCCACCACTGAAACTATCCTCAGAAAATGGCTACTGCATTAGGAGACCACCCGGAACCCACATAAGACCAAAATGTCAGCTTTAACAACATTCAGCGGAAAAATATAGAATGCCCTTTGACTTACTTTGATAGGTACACTAGTCAGAAAAAACGAATACTCCCCCAACCTCCTCGCCGTCTCCGCCAACTCCTCCAAATCAAACATCTCACCTAGCGGCAACCCCGAACCTGCCAACGGCCATTGATGAATACTCACATCAGGATCATTGTAAGGTCCTGTGGTGGGCCGCCTCTCAAGACTTGGCGAGTCACTAGCCACAGCCGCAAACATCGACTCCCATAACCACTTTAGCGATTCGTGGGTTGCTTCCAGGCCTAATAGGCCACGTGGTTGACGGTTTGGATAGTTCTCTTGCTCGGTGGGGGTGAGCGCGTTATAGGCTGCTGTGAATCCGATGCGGATGAAGAGGATTCCCCAGGAACGGATTTGGATGATTTGTTCTTTAATGATTGCCTTTAAGCCGTCGGCGGATACGGGGCCGGATTGGAGGGGTTTGATTTCGCCGCCGTTACGGGTTGCCCATGATGCCCAGTCGAGGAGGATGCCACGGCCGATTATACCGCCTTTATCGACCCATTCTACGGCCGGTAGCTGTGCTACTGAGGGGTGGGGAGCGTACTGTTTATACCGAGTTTATTCGGATCCTGGAAATCTTCTTGTGTTTGACCGTTGAAGAACTGTCTCGTGGAACGGAAGCTACTCAAAACATCAGTAGTACTTCCACACATTCCTTTAAGGATAAAGTACCAAAATGCCGAAACCCATCCGACTATGTACTACTCTGCGTATTAAAATGAATCTCATCATCATTCAGAATTTCATAGGCGTTTTTGATTCATGAATGATTCGATGCTTAAACCTTTTTCGTGTATATGTTGATGGTTTGTCCAATGGCCAATCTAGTGATACTCGTATCCCCTGTTGGGTTTCTTGCGCGGCTGATGCAATGACTTCGTCAACAAATCGAGCATGCCTAGTTGGTCGTTGGCGCCGAAGAGGCCCCAGGCATTCCCTGGGGACCGCTGGGTCGAGGGGGAGAGAGTCGAAGGAGGGCCAGGGGGTTTGGTGTCCTTGTGTTGGATGCTACAGTGAAACCGGGTTATAACGAACACCAACCAAAAAAATCACGATACCGAATTTTGGGCTTTGAGGGAATTTAAGGTTACATAGTAGAATCAATGGATACAACGAATCTCTACTCTATAATGAATTTTCAAGAGGACGGTTTTTTTTTTTTTTGCCTTTTCGTTATAACCCGGTTTCACTGTACATCCAAAAAACCTAGAAGTAGGTGCTACAGAGATTTGGGTATATCAAGAAATTTTTTGAGCAACAAGTTTGTAGGAGCGCTACGTTAATATTGAGTGAGGGGTTTGAGCTAATCAATCATCCATCACACTTCTCTCCATCTTCGGGACATTGGCGGCCCACAGAAAAGCCGGGGAAAGCGAAGAAATAGCCCTAACTATAAAAGCACGCAATGACTTCATGTTCACAATCTAACCGAAATTATGTTGTAGATTCAAATTTCTGTGAAGAGATAGACTGTTGAATGTACGAATATTGTACACCTCAAATCCTCCGACAATCTTCATGACTCGCTAATCCTGAGCTCCCTTTTTACCTGAGCGACATATTACTGAAATGCATCCCACTTTCACCTCCCTCCATCATCATTTGCATTTTCATCATTCCAGATCCAGGTTGTCCTCCAGGACCACGTCCGTATACCTGTTCTCCCAACATTCGCAGCTGCATTGGCATCACCGGGTCCCCATAATGTTCAACGATATCACTTTTCTCGACCGCACTCGACAGACTGCTCCATCCTGAATTCCTCATACCTAGTCGCATACATGCGGAAGCCTTTTCTTCTGACCACCACGATGGGAATAAACCACGTCTGCTTTGAGCGAGCGATAGAAATCGTTGAAATCCTCTTCCACCGTTTGTTGCTCCGCCGTAGATGCTATCCTCGTCAGCCTCACCCTCGAGATTGTAATCATCTTCCATTCGTAGACGGTAGCAATCAATGAGGAGTTTGTAGACATCCTGTTCGGGTCGGTTGTGAAGCCATGTTTTGTCGTTCAGTCGATGGAACGGCTTGTCGATCGCGACAGTCAAGCCCTTCGGCGGCGGCCCACGAGAAGCGCTTGATGGTGCCGTTGACGGTGCTGCCGATGATGATGGACCTGCACTAGTTGCATTTGCTGCATTACTTGCGCAGACTTTCTTGTGCGTCTTCCAATGCGACTTTTGGCAGTCCCGAGAGCAGTAAAGTGTTGTTTTGCATTTTGCGCATCGTTTCAAGGTATTGTCGGTGGTGGTGCCGGCTTTGGCGCAATTGGCACACTGTTGGGAGTCGTCCACGTCAGCCATGGTATTTTTCTTTCTGTTTAGTACAAGGTGGTAGGCTTTGAGATGAGAAGTATGTGAAATCGGGAAGTTCGGAATGTTTCTGGAGCTGGGGAAAACTAATAATAGAGAGCTGAGTGGAGTCTGAGTTCTGCTTTGTTCGTATGAAGGCGGCGGTCAAGTTACGGAGTATAAACCTTAAAATGATAACTATATCATATCAATGGCACAGAGGGTTATAGTACTACGACGTACAGGGATTAAGTCTGAAGATTAGCCCCTACTAACCCTAAAACCAAATCAGCATTAGTCAGCGACACTACAAAATTTGAAACTTCGCCTCAACCGATCATCGAACATGGATACTATATCTGCTACCGACTGTAACGTAAGTTCAATTGTAAAATGCCTACCTCCGATTCCCATGAACCAAGCTCTGTCGACAAGGGACGGAAACGCCAACGGGACCGCGAGAATCAGAGACGAAAACGCCTCAAGGAGAAGGAAGTCCTACTTAATCTGCAAAATGAGAATGCAAGTCTAAAACAACAGGTCAGACTCCTGTCAAAAGGGTCAAGCTCGTCCGAGGATGCGCGGCATTTATCCGATATGTTGGAAGAGATTACAGCGCAGAATGAAGCTCTGAGGAAACAGGTTGCTGCTGTTAATGATTTTGTGACTTCGTGGACCTGTCTGACCGGAGACGGCTGTCAGCGGAATGATTCAAAAACCACTCATAAAATTACATCTCGTGATGGTTCAAACATGTGGAATGGAGCATCGCCCACATATGCCAATAGTCGTGATGCGCCTCCAACAAATGGTTATAATGATACATCCCTACCTATCCGTGAATTGGAGGATAGGAAGACACTATCTATTACATTTTGCAACGTTCCAAAACAGCCTGAAACAAATGACTCAACCGCCGGACAGCCGCCAGAAGTACATCCCATTGCTGAATGGCAAAGACTACCAGTCCATTTTTCTGATTACGAAGGATGTCGAAGGCCCTTCGATTTTGCAATCGAGCTATTACAGAACCAACCAGATTTTGCCAAGTTCTGCACTCCTTATCCAACAGTTCTTGATTTATTGCTTGGCGGATCTCTTAATGAACTCGCAAATGCCGTCTTCCGAGTACTAGCACAGAGTACTATACGGCGACCTGAGAGGATTGCAATCAGTTGGAATGGCTATCTATTCATACGCGTTGGTCATCCCTGTTATAATGCATTTTCTTTTCTCTCATACTAACTGGAACAATGTTCAGTGGACAATCGAACCATCTCCTGAAAGCTATAGCCGGATCCCAGCTGCACTGAGGCCGACCTCGATGCAGCTCCAAGTTCCACATCCCGGCACAATTGACCACATCATGTGGCCACAGGTCCGCGATAATTTTATCAGACTTGGATCGAAATACTGGCGAGATGAGGTCTTCGGCTTACTGTTCTGCACGTGCCGTATCTGGGGTACGCCAGATACCGATTTCTCATCGGTCGATTCCGGAAATGATGTGCAAATTGATCTTTCATTCTTGGAGAGAGCTTCCAATGCGGATGATTGGGTATTATTGAAGCGGTTTTGGGACGAGTATCCGGAGTTAGTTGAGGGGTTGGATGCAGAAACTTATATGATTACAGAAGATGAGCTTCTTTGATTGTTTTCAAAAGAATCTAACGAAACATCTATGACAAAAGAAAAAAAAAGGCTACTACAGCGTCAAGTGATATTAATAACAAACTTCCCAATGCTACCTTTCTTCGCATAAATCCGCTGACACTCCTCACGGATCTTCTCCAAATCATCAAAAGCAGCCTTCGCACCAACCACCGGCTTGATTTTACCCTCATCGATCCAAGTAGCTAACCTCTTCAAGTCTTCCGCGCTTGGCTCTATGAACAGATGCAGATAAGTCACCCCGTACCTCTGTGCTCTGAATTGATTTATGACGCCAATGAAATTCAGTATCCATTGCATAACTGTCGGCATCTCTGGCATTCCTGTTTTCAGCTTTGGACCAAATGGCAGTCCGCTGATAGTCACAATGATGCCCCCTTTCTTCATCAGGGGTATGAGTGACACGCCGTGACCCATGGTGTCGTACATGAAATCAACTGAGCCGGGAGGGATGACTTTCAGTGGATCTTCTTTGGTATAGTCGACTATCTGGTCCAAGAGAGCCTTTTCCAGATAATGATCGAGTTGTGCAATCTTGGAGGTCGATAGTGTCGTAATCACACGTCCCGCGTTGAAGACACGCTTGGCTAGTTGTATTGCTATACTCCCAGTACCCGAAAGACCCCCAGGGATCAAAATGGTCTTCCCAGCCAAGCCATCTTTGTCCTTAAAATGTGATGCAGCCAGATCGAATACTTGGAGAGTAGTAAGCGAGACCAACGGGATAGATGCAGCTTCGGCATGAGAGATCGATAGAGGTTTCTTTCCCGTGGTAGAGGCAGTTGAGATCGCATATTCTGACACAGAGCCTCGACAGGCCTCCGGAAGTCTTGTATATACTTCGATACCGGGTGCGAGGTCTGGATTTGTCTGAGTGACAGCTGAGCCAATCGCAACGACGGTGCCGGAGAGATCGTAACCGATCTTGTACGGAAATCTAACAATCCACACCAGTCATGGTTAGTCTTCGCTTTTGTAATTCTGTGGACCAAGGATATTTTACTCACGGTTGAGGCCAGAAGGCCTTCGCCATACCAGACGCTACCTGGACATCGACGGGATTGATCGATGCAGCATGTACTTTGATGAGCAGTTGATCTGGCTCATTGACCTTTGGAATTGGCAATGTCATCATAGCATATTTGTCAGGTTTGCAATAGTCCGAGATAGCGAGTGACTTCATAGTCGTATTCTGAGCGTTTGAATTCTTGTCTGGCATGATGATGGTACTGATGTGAGACTCTCCTTAGAAAATTGGGGTCAAAGTTGGTTACTGGTTGAAACTTTCAAGGAGAAAATGTGATGAGAGAACACATTATGTATCTGGAATCTGATATTATTTATACTTTCCGTTTCTAGAAGAAAAGGGCATTTATTGCACTAAAATCTCCGTTTCGTCCTGAAAACCTAGCCCTAATTGATAGCGAGTCACTCGCAGTGACTCGCTCGACGAAAAGGGTTAGCGCCATAAACGGAAACCCTAACCTAGTACATAGCATATCTTGTGCTCATATGTAGAGTAGTTAGTTATGGGCGTAGAATGAATTTATTAATGACTGAAAGCATCTCATATCAAAAAAAAATCTCAATGTTACCGTTAAAAAGCAGATTTCATCTCCCAGGTTAGTTGAAGTAAGAAATGCTTTGGAGTAAGCAGCTCCGCGAGATTGCGTCATGGAAAGGGCCATTATCAATCGGCATTGTTGCTCTTCGTGCCGCTTCTGCCGGGAAGTGAGGTTAGGCGAATCTCATAAAAACGTAACGAGAGGGTTGGAGCCTTGGAACATTGATAGAGGACTTTGATCGGAGCGACTGTTACGTAGAAACCTAGGAGGATGATTGAGAATGTGATGAATGAGACGGTTCATGACTCGAAGCAACGGCCAATATAACATGGATTGATATACATAGAATGCTCATATTATACAAATCGTAAATTTGTAGCATTAATCAACGATTCATAGAAAATAGCCAAATAGTTATCAAGTTATTCACAATCTGCTCCGTCCTCAGGCATCATGGATGGCTCATACGCCACATATTTGGCATGATTGAACCAAGAATGTTTCTGGTAGAAGAGGGAATCTCGTAAGGACGCAAAAGTAAGGCAAAGATCGATACCTGTATCGCTCCCCACCTTAAGTCAGCCATGAAGGACTTCGGCTATGCGTTTTCACACGCCCGAACGGCATTTTGTTTAACCGTCTACGGACACAACTCCATACATTTGCGGAGTTGTCCGAGTTGTACCGGGTGTTCCTCCGTCTTGAACGTTGGCAACTCTTAAGAGTTGAGCATTTTTACTTTGTAGGAGTACAAACTAAAATTTCCACATTTCACAATCTGGGGTATACATCAACGGTTCATACGTGATGAAGTTGTTCAGCTTGGATAGATTGAGACATGCTCCTCAGGGCGACGAGCCCACTGAACTTTATGGCTACCGACCATATCTTGTAGCATTGGCTGGTGCATGGGTAAGTCATTTCTCTTCCTTGCCGTCAGGGAAAATGCCGATTTGTTTTGAAACAAAACTGGATTCGCACTTCCAAAGCATTCAATACCTATGTCTCAAATCACTTGACGGATATCAAAGACCCGTCATCCGCTCGAGAAACACGGCTGAATCCCCAATATTTTCGACAACATCCACACTCTTCACTACAATGGGCGTGATTATCCATATCCTCTCTTCTTAGAGTCCAGTAGGATCGAGTTCTCCAGCAGCTGTCCGACGAGGCTTGAAGCAGCAATTACATTGTTGTCCGCAACATCCACCTCTTATACCACACCTCAGGGCCCATTTGCCCAAGCGGTCGCTAAAGAAATAATCCCAGAAGTCCCATGCTTCTGGAACATCATGTAATCTCCCAACTAGGTAACTCAAGTCCTGTTTTTGTAACCATATCTCCTGAATCGTCCTTTCAACATCCTGTTGTAAATTCTTGAGCTTCTCGTCATCGTGATCCATGTCATCGCTGCAGACCGTGACCTCTCCACACGATAGCGATTGTGCCTCTTGTTTGTGAAGATGATCGATTTCATCGATTAGATAAGTATGGCGCTGGACAAGTCGGTTGAGGCTGTCAGATGCTGAAACAAAGTCGTCTATCAACTCCGAGACTTCTGGAATGCTCTCATTATTCCAACGTCGGTCATCCCTTTCGCGTTACTTCTTTCTCGACTGGTAGGCTTCATACTCTCTTTTCATCCAAAGGTAGATCCTCTCCCTCGTGACAAGGAGCAAGTTGAGGAGGCCGATCAGTGCTAGAAACCACATTTTTATTAAGGGTACGAATCTGGGTGCAGTCCGTTTTCTTTAACTGATTATCGATGGGTGTTAGAAGCTTATATATACCTAGATAGATAGTGTTGATTACCAATGTCAAAATTGCGTATGAGACTCAACTTTAATTCTGCATCCCACGTCAGGTTTCCAGCATTGGTCCATTGTACGGCTGGGATTGGGACGAAGCCTATTTTAGTCCTCATGAATCTTAGAATATTAGATTAAGTTGTGTCAAGTACTCTGTAGTTATTAAGAGACAAAATCAGCTCACAGCAAAGATTTTACCCTAATTCTCTCACACTTCACAAATTTGGGCAATGGTCATCAATACGCCCCGAGGTCACCAACTGCATGACAGTCTGGTTCTCCGCAAACAACAACATATTAGAAGAGCCTTGCTGGAAAGTAGGCCATGCAAAATAACTACCGTTATTCGGATTTGCCGCCACACCATCAAGAGCAAGACGCGCCGGCCCGCGAGACGGATCTTCTACGAATGACAACCACAGCGCCTGCATGGCATAACTCACATCCCATTGAAATTGTGTCGAAGCGTCACGGTATTCGTAGTGAGTGCCAAAGACCATGGGGAGTTCTGAGCTATGATAAGCTCCGAACCAGGGCAGCGGAGAGATGTTGGAGAAGTTGCCTGCGTATTGGTATCGGTATGTGGTCAGGTTTGCGAGATTGCGGTTTTTGACTTCGACGGCTACTGGACAGGCGATTATGGATTCGGTTAAGTTGAAGAGTGTTGCTGCACCCGGTCCATTTGGAGTGAATGAGACGAAGCCGGCTCCTTCGTTTGCGTTGCTACCGATGATAAGGGGCTGTAGTCAAAGCGAATTAGTATACTTATACATCAAGAAAGGAGACACCTCGCGCACCGTCTTGGCTATCTTTCCGTCCTGAGCTCGTTGTGTCCAGTTAGCAAAGACAGTCTTGTTGTCGATGCTTGGTGTAAAGGCCATAGTTGGCTTCGTCGAGTTACCGACATAGTAAGACAAGGCATTTTCCAAGATTTGAGCCGGTACTTTCTTCACACACTTGACTAGTTCGTCTGCACTGTTACTATTGCAGCCGACCAACGCCGCAAGCGATGTGAAATTGGTCTGCGCCACATCCTTGTTGGTGATGATTCCCGGGCTACCCGAGTCGGCAATGAGGCCTGAGACAATAGGATCATCTGGATATCCATATGGATAGATCGAGACGCTTGCTCCACCAGCTGACTGTCCCCAGAGGGTAATTCGTCCCGGATCGCCGCCAAACTCGCCGATGTTTTCGTGGACCCATTCAACACTATATATATGTTAGCGCCACTGTTGGCTAGATATAAAAGAAATAGGAGAGTATAGTATTACGTACGCCAATCGTTGGTCCAACAAGCCCACATTCTGGTCCGTCAAGCCCTTTGCATTGGGGAAGCCGAAGACGTTGACACGATAGCTAAGACGATATATTAGCATACCGGCTCTCTGAATGAAACAAATATCATTTAAATTACTTCATAATTACGACGATATGGTCTTGTGTTCGCTGAATCCACTTATCCGGAACCTTGAACAGAGATGCTTCTCCTCCACTGGTAAAACCGCCGCCAGGGACGTATAAAAGCACGGGTAGCGGACGCTGTTGATCGCGAATGTTTTCCACTCGAGGAGCCCATATGGACAGGTAGAGACAATCCTCCGAATTACCACCACTAATCAAGAATCCGGTCTCATACGCGGTGTAAATGGTCGAGCTGTTTGAATTGAATTGCTGCATGCAAGAATTCGGAAGAGAAAAAGCATTCACTGTGCCGTTGGGACTCTTCTTTACGGGCTTTTCAAAACGTAGGTCCCCGACTGGAGGCTCCGCGAAGGGAATGCCGAGAAATTGGCGAACGTCTGGAGCGGTTTGGTTGAAGAAACCCTGAATAGGTCCGCTGGATGTATTGACAAGTAGCCCGTCGCCGACTAGGCTGCCGGGACTGTCGGGGGCACCATATACACGTGCGGCTAAAAGAAGGCTCGAAGCCAGCTTAAGGAAGATCATCTTGCAGGTGCTCAAGCTAATTGATTCTCAGGCACTGTGTCCGACAAATTGCCTATAACACGAAGGAGTTCCGGCCTTTTAAACCTGGTAAACGGACAATGAATGCCGAATGCCTTCCCGGAAATGATCATCCATTGCGGGGCTCCAGATGATGTGGGATGGGATATCGCCTCTTATCCTTCTTTTTGACGTCGTCGGAGAGCTAGGGAAACTTACAGACTGTAAAGTCCTGATAGGCAAAGTGTTCTACCGATGCGAACTTGCCGAGGTCGGAAACCCAGAGGGAGGATATTTTTGAACCGACATGGTAAGTTTGACTAGCTGTTGTATTGGCTGAAGATCTCTTGCTTCGAAATGAGTTATACATCAAGAAAAGAGAGGGGAACGCGAAGGATTTTACCCCGGAGTGTGGAGGTACGGTACTCCACACTGTCTAAACCCTAACCTGCCTTTTCAGCTGCACAAACCTCTGCTCGGGCCTTAGTACGAATGCAACTAAATATTATAGTGCTATAGTATAATATATAGTCGCATATTTTTGCTCCGCATCGGATATGTGCTTCTCCGATAACCTTTGCTCTCTAGTAAATACTTAGTAAACATTCACGCCCGACATACTGGAAACTTGTTGAGAGTGCTAAAATACATATATCTGAGGACCCACGGAGATCTAAATCCGTAGTACCTCGATTCTCTTCGACTGAGGGCAAAGAAGATCAAACAACGCCTGAAGCTTATATCTGTCAAATACTCGTCTCATACTTACTCCTCTTCCGAAGTCTCTCCCCATAAACTCTAAAGCACCATGGCACAGGCGCCATACCCAGTGTCAAAAATCCCAGCATACTCGTCGCTCATCCTGCACCAAGAGCTTTGTACATCTGCAGTGCAAAAAGCGGAGAGACAGGGCAGCCGCAAGATATCGACTAAGCATCATCGCTCCAGATGCGGATGCTGCGTACAGCGGGCCGTATGCGTCCATCATATAAAGACCGACACTGGCATAAATGAGCATAGAGCTCAACATCGTCATTCCCTGGAAGATGATGAGCACCACCCAAAACATCCGGTAGTTGGCTGTCCAGCCGACTAAAAAGAGGCTTACAGGTAACAGAAAATTGCCGAGTAAAGCAGCCGTTAATCGGACCTCAGGCGGTAGATTGGTTCTTCCACCATGTGAATCCTGCCAATGCCGGAGTCTGTTTGGTAGAAGAACAGGTCAATAAGTATTAGAGGAGCGGATGTGCTTAATGTGCCAATGATAGCGCCGAGGAAAGCGAGCGATTGGCTTGTATTATCGAAACAGTAATAGTGTTTGAAAATCTAAGGTACTGCAACTACAAGGGTGTACATGAGCGCGAATATGATGGCATTATACAGACTGACCATTGTGACAATGGTTTCCGTGGTCAACATATGAAGCGGACGCTTAACGAGTGTTGTGGAAAAGTAGCGCAAGGCTTGCGGGAGGCTCATATTTGCCGATGTAGTCTGAGTGAGGCCATTTTGCTTGGCGCGACGCTGTAGAGTGACCTTTTGATACGTCCCTTTGGTCAGACAAACAGGTATGTAAAACGCGGCGGCGACGATGACAGTTGCCCACTGCGTCCATCGCCATCCTCTAGCCTCAACGAGAAAGCCTCCGACTAAGGCAGCCAGAACGGCCGCGGCAGATGGTACTGTATAATAAGCCCCAAGGCTGATTCCGTGATAGGCGCCCACAGTGGTATCTAAAATGTGGCTGAGGCGTTACTAATATTTGGCGAAGCGAACATCCAGCGAGAAAGCGGCATATGGCCAGTGAGACAATGCTGTTACTCAAGCTAGAACCAAGCACAAATAGAGCGAAGATAGGTGTTGTGATTAAGAACACGGCTTTTCGTCCATAAGTTTCGAATAGTGGTGCACCGATCAGCGGTCCAAATGCCAGCCCCAGATTGTATAATGCAAGTGGCAGTACAGCGACCTCTGAACTGCAGTGAAGAGAAGCGGCCACATCATCTTGAGCAGGGGCATAGATTGCTCTGCCAAAGGTACCGACAAAAGCTAAGGCTGTGACAGCTACAGTACTGAATGTGCGACAGGCGAGAGAGAATTTCGAGGATTATCCGGATCATCTGGTCCTGTCCAGTCAAGAGTAGCGAGCTCGACTACATTGGTGGTTGTCTGCGAACGCAAAGCGTCTAGTTGATAGGTCATGTGGTTTTGCATTGGTTGATGATAATGAAAGCTTGATATGTTCAGAATCAACTCAAATTCTAGATTTCGATTTTGTAGATGTCCCGAACTCTTAACGATCGGATTTAAATCCGGTATATGCTAGTTAATGCGTGAGACGGGTCATCTATGAGTCATTAGTGAATAGTGAAGCCGTTGCATTCTGATTTGATTCTATTGGCTCAATTTGATTGGACTGTAAATTAGACAAAAGAATGCAATATCGGAGCGTCGGTTAACTATTCGGTTAAAATGACTAACCCAACCCGAGAATTGTATAGCACTCTCTCATATCAGACGCTATCAATCCATGTACAAATTTTCTCAACGGCTATTTTACCAAAAGTGAGTATCGATCTCAATCAATTTTGCTAGACATAAGCTATAAAGGCGACTTGGTATATGCCTAGTGTCATGTAATATGTCGCTGATTGCTCGTACTACTCGGAAATTCTCGCATGAGTCATGTTGGTGCCGATTAGCGATTCCTATTCGAATCTGGTCTAATTTAGTAGTTCTTCGTCAATCAATTAGTCGTGAAGAGTGTTCCCCATCCTAGTTTATATAGAGTATAGCAAACTAATAGTCGTTATGAGAAATTTCCGGTACTGTGAGTGGATGGGATAAAGAGATTAGGGTTAAAATTGAACAGAACGGCAATCTCCTTTTTCGGGAGATCGATCCATCAGACATCCTGCCCGGGACTCGACGGAGACAATATTCATGTATGTAGCAGATCAATGTCATATTTAAGTCTTAACTACTTGAAACAGAAGATGATTAATTGCAAATCTCATTATGAACTAAGAATTTATAGAGAGCTAGATGAATTCTCTTTCGTATGTGTGCTTTGTTATCTGCTTCTTGTCTTAATCGAATCATTGTTTGCCCCTCTTCTCTTGAAATTGTGGCATGGGAAACAAAGCCTTAGGAGATTTAGTGGATAGATCGAAGAAAGCACTACAACAAAAGCTTTGTATTCGATTCTTTGTACAACGGGAGTGGTTACTATCTGTTTGACAGACGAGCTATTGAACATACCTGTTGTTCTTTGAATCCTCATCCAAGGAAACAAATATTGTAGACGCCAGGGCATGATGCGGATAAATACATGGAACTACTGTTTGCATGTGTTTAGTGTCAGTATTCATTGAATGCGACTTTGAAATTTGCAACAATTGTTCAATGCATCGAAGACCACAAAGGGCCGTAAAACATAGGACGACCAGATTCATAATGACTTTCATCTAAACAAGACAGATGAGATACCTAGGTACTCAAAGGCTTCAAGCAATTGTAAATACAAAGGCCAAGTCCTTTTATAATCAAGCCAATGAAAAGGTAATTGTTTTCGTTATTTGCGTAATAAAAAAATCGACTGCACTACTTGAGAGTCTTGATTGAGAAAGATAAATAGCTGCAGCAGACCACCCCGAACTCGATCTGATACTCCTTGATCAAGTTAAAGATTTAATATAGACAATCAATTCTACGCAAGAAGTTTAATACAAGAACATCTCAAAATGTCGCAAGCTCACCACACGAAAGATGGGAATGAAGACAGCCGCGATTTGGCGGAGCGCTTACAGTCCCTGGACACAGTTGTTGAAAAATCTTCCAAAACCCTTCAGAGGCTAGTGGAAATTCCACTGGAGACACACCAAGCGTCACAGGAACTCCAAGATCTTATAGAAGACGCGGAGAAAGCCGCAGTGGGAATACGAGATACTTTGAACCAGCAACAGTCCCTCAAGAACAGACGCCAACATAACCCTGACCAGGGGCAGGGAATTTCCAATGAATATCGAGAAGAAATGCAGTTTCATGCAGCCGGATTGGAGGCTTTCGGTTCAGATGAAAACCCTGTGACTAATGGACGCATCGCCAATTATCATATTATCCATGAAGGTGATATAAAGAAAGATGAAGAAGCCATCTGTTATCTAGCGCAACACGAACCAGACAGGTTACAGAAGGCGAGTGAAGGCTTCAAAATGCTATATAACATTTCAATAAGCGAGTACGATAACTTCCAGATTGCAACTGCACCACATGAAGTCATCAACGCCTTGAACAAGAAAAGTGATATGAATCATTTTCATTTTTCCATCACTGAATGCAAGCCACAGTTGAAGAATTATGTCATCAGTATCTGCGATTCGATCATTAATCGGTGGAAGACTTACATTTCATCGCCTAGTAAAGATGGCCTTATGACTGAAAATATGCACAACCAGAATAAAAACCAGAATCGATGTCTTGAACAAGAAATTAGCGACATGTTACAGATATAAGTCGAGTCTCTTTTCGGATGAGTTTGCTTCTCCTGCACTTTACTAGGTAGATATCAAATAGTGATGAAGTATCTAGGAACGAGACCCCAAACATTGCATATCTACCTAGGTATTGTTTTGATAATGAACTGAAGTATGCTTTCATCTTGTACATCTGGTTTGTAACTAGGTAGATATACTTGACGCTTCTTAGACTTGCTATCAAATATAATGCTCGTACGTTCTTGATAAGGTTACTATGTATCTTTCATCCCAAAATTAGATTGGCAGTCATACTGTGATGTCTGGATTGAGTTGGAGACGGTGACTAAAGAGTTGTTGACGCTACTGCTGTATAATATAGGATTGACACTCCAGTGTGATTATAGTTAAAGACTGTCCGTCTACTAATGACCGCTCTTGCCAATTTTTAGATATTCCATGAGCACCCCGGTCTTCGGCAATGAATCGAGAATAAAGTATAACGATATCCCCAGATCTGTATAGCAGTTACCGATGAGATACTGAGAAGAAAGTAGCCATTTGTGATTGACAGCCAGATGACTTCAGGATGAATGGTTGTTTCGTGTAAATTGATATGGATATACGTACATTCTGATTCTGGTGCCCATGTCCGATACTCCGCGAAACATAGTCCATAGAGCCTGAAATCACCCGTCGGGCCCTAGATCTACGTATGCACCTTTCCGGTTTTCTGTTCTCAGAACGTTATTCAGCAGAGTCCATGTCGATCATTACGTACCGTAATTCTGGGGTTTGAAACTCAAAAGCTACCATCCCGTCTTCAGTGACGCCGGCTCCAGGTTTGATATTATTGATATTGATCCCTGTATATGAGGAGGTGAAGAATCCACTTTCTGCACCCCCCACACAGTAATACTACCGTAAATTAGATATGCATATGCAAATTTGCCGAGCATACTAGCACATAATACATTGATGTACCTGCATAGATAGGTCTCTCATGCGGTCACGCGGCTTAACACGCCGCGGGGAATGTATTAAGAGCGTATCGTTTCCTCCACATTCAAGGATATTAAGCTTATTCATTTGAGTTTCATCAAGTGACTCGATCATTTTCACTAATACAACGTATCAATGCCATTCGATGTTTCGCCGCTCTACTCTAACTCCTCTCCAAGCCAAGAAAACCTGTCGTCCACCGCAAAGTAAACATGCAGTCCTACCGGAAATGGCGACCTCGAGGACTTGCCGAAAATTGATCACCGGCTGGACCTATATTCCCCGATGAATTATGGAAGATGGGTTACATTTCACGTTGAAACAGTTTGTGCAAATGTTTCGATTAAAATTTATAAAAAGCCACTTTCCTCAGCAAAGTAGATTTTGGTAGTGCAATCGAGAAGGGTTCATCGTAATCAATTTGCGAGCTGAAGTCAGAATCTTCACGATCACAGGCATTGCCGGGTTTTCTATAGGCCTGACAGGAATGTATTCCGCATTTCTTTTGCTGCTGGCTTCGGCCACGCCTATAGTCAGCGCCCAGTCAGCTTCTTGGTCCGCGGCCTACAGTAAAGCCACAGCTGCGTTGAGCAAACTCTCTCAAAATGACAAAATCGGTATGGTGACAGGCGTGGGATGGGGAAAAGGTCCATGTGTTGGGAACACTGCTGCGCCGTCTGGAATCTCGTACCCATCACTCTGTATTCAGGATAGTCCCCTAGGTGTTCGCTATGCGAACCCCGTCACAGCGTTTCCGGCAGGCACGAATGCTGGGATGACCTGGGATCGGACGTTGATGAACCAGAGAGGTGCCGCTCTAGGTGCAGAATCCAAGGGCCTAGGTGTCCATGTTCAGTTAGGCCCTGTGGCAGGTCCCCTAGGAAAGATCGCTCAAGGCGGTCGTGGTTGGGAAGGATTTGGAACAGATCCATATCTCAGTGGTGTTGCTATGATTGAGACCATCACGGGTATGCAGAGTTCGGGTACTCAGGCATGCGCAAAGGTGTGTATATCTCCGCGAAGGGAGCTCTGTAAATGAGAATGGTCTAACGAACCTGTCAGCACTATATTGGCAACGAGCAAGAGCTAAACAGAGACTCAATGAGTTCTAATATTGATGATCGTACTTTGCACGAGCTTTACCTGTGGCCCTTTGCCGATGCCGTTCGTGCCAATGTTGCCAGTGTGATGTGCTCCTACAACCAAATCAATGGAACATTTTCCTGTGAGAATGAAGAATCAATGACAGGCATTCTGAAGACAGAACTCGGCTTCCCAGGATATATTATGTCTGATTGGGATGCACAACACACAACAGTTACTAGTGCTAACTCTGGACTTGATATGACCATGCCAGGTAGTGATTATAGTGATACGCCAAGCAGTGTTCTTTGGGGCCAAAATCTGGCCAACGCCATCTCAAATGGCCAAGTTGCCCAGTCGCGTCTCGATGATATGGTGACTCGAATTTTGGCTGCTTGGTATTTAGTTGGTCAGGATCAAGGCTTCCCTGCAGTTGCCTTTGACTCTTGGACCGGTGGGCAAGCCAGTGTTAATGTCACATCAAACCACAACCAAGTTGCCCATGCAGTCGCTCGCGATTCTATCGTTCTGCTTAAAAATATCAATAGCACCCTTCCGTTGAATAAGCCGTCAAGCATTGCTATTATTGGCACTGATGCCCAGACAAATCCCTCCGGGCCAAATGCTTGTACTGATCGTGGTTGTGATACCGGAACTTTGGCTATGGGTTGGGGCAGTGGAACCTGCCAGTTTCCATACCTCACAGATCCTTTAACAGCTATAAAATCTAAGGCTGCCAGCGACGGCACCACGATCACAACCAGCATCAGTGATGATGGAAGTGCGGGGGCCTCAGTCGCTCAAAGTGCGGAGTATGCAATCGTTTTTATCAATTCTGATTCTGGCGAAGGGTAAGTGCATGATATCTTATTGCGCCCGGTACCAAGTAATAATGAAGATCAGGTATATAACGGTTGAAGGCGTCGCTGGTGACCGCAACAATCTTGATCCGTGGCACAGTGGCAATGCATTAGTGCAGTCCGTCGCTGCAGTCAACAAGAAGACCATTGTCGTCATTCATAGCGTCGGGCCGGTCATTCTTGAAACCATATTGGCGCAACCTAACGTTGTGGCCGTAGTATGGGCTGGTATACCAGGACAAGAGAGCGGTTCAGCCCTTACAGATATTCTCTATGGAAGTACAGCTCCCAGTGGAAAGCTAACCTACACGATTGCCAAACAAACTTCCGATTACGGCACTGCAGTAGTCAGTGGTAGCGACAATTATCCCGAGGGACTTTTTATTGATTACCGACACTTCGACAAAAGCAATATTGAGCCTCGATATGAATTCGGCTATGGACTGTCATATACTACCTTTGGTTACACGAATCTGGCCATTGATATTACGGTTTCGACGGGCCCAACTACTGGTCAAACAGTTCCTGGTGGACCTTCTGATCTTTTTGAGTCTGTTGGAACTGTGACGGTGCAGGTCGCAAACACAGGCAGTGTTGCAGGTTCAGAAGTTGCACAACTCTATATTGGGCTGCCGTCATCAGCACCGTCATCGCCATTAAAACAGTTGCGTGGGTTTGATAAGCTTTCTCTCGCTGCTGGCGCTAGCGGTACGGCAACATTCGATTTGACACGAAGAGATTTGAGTTACTGGGATGTATCGCAGCAGAAGTGGGTGGTTCCAAGCGGAGCATTTACCGTATATGTTGGAGCATCGAGTAGGGATATTAGGTTGCAGGGCACATTTACGGTAGGTTGACTATGACTATTATCACCTCAGGAGTCCTATCGTCAACCATGAGATTTAAATTAGGTGAGCCGATGCTGACCGTGATTAAGCCTGGAGGTAGCTCGACCACTTCGACTATAACTTCCTCTAAGACTTCTACTACTACCAGCACTTCTGTTACCACTTCTGTTACCACGAGTAGCAGTACCACAGTTAAAACTACCACAACTAGCTCGACCTCATCATCTGCCGGGCCGACACAGACTCCTTATGGACAGTGTGGTGGACAGGGCTGGACCGGCCCTACAGTGTGTTCATCTGGCTGGACTTGCAAGGTAACGAATCAATGGTATTCTCAATGCCTAGAATAGGTTCTATGGAAATAATATATGGTGGAAATGAATCAAAAATTGTTTGTGTTTATTACATATAGACATAAAGAGCGATTCGATACGGTATGTGGTGGTATCCTGAATACTGCTTCGGTGAGGGGTCAGGATGCAGTATGGACACACCACCATCACAGCTGTAAAAATGTAAGGGTTATGTAAATAATTCTCAGTGATATAAACATGAATCAATTCTATGTTGTAGCCTAGAGATAAGGTCTAGGTCTGTTGGTGTACACTTCTCGAAGCACCCTCCCACACAGAGATGCATACCCATATATTGGCGATTTCCCCACCTAGGCATTGATTGGATTGCCATAGGCTCAGGCCAGTTCCGCTCTTGACTGCAATGTGGCTATCTAAATTGCGACGTATTACAATTGAAAACGTAGGAGCTTTGAGATAATGGATAACGGTATATTGTGCCGTAGACTGAGCCTGAATCCTCAGCTTTCATCAACTGGGCCAAGGCCAGTATCCCAGAATACAAGTCAAAGCGTGCTAGGACTAGCTTCAGGCGACAGCCTTAGAGGTGGGGGTAAACTCTTAAAAGTTGTTGAAGATATCGAATCTGTCTGTGTACAGGTGAAATTTCGGTAGAATGGATTCACCCGATGTCCGAGAGGGTTACTAATTTGTTTGGCGTGTGAGTCAACATTATATAGACATATCATAGATACAGTATAAAGCCAAAAAAGTATTTGAAAACTCAATAGTCTATCCTGAACAGCTTCTACCTTCGAAATAACAAGCTCGGATTTCGATTTCAGGTTCCTCATGTCCATGAACGCCTCCACTACAGTTGCCATTGCCGGTATTACTGGCAGTCTTGGGAAGCTCATCGCGGAGTACCTCTTGGCCAAACCTAACGTTCGTATCCACGGCCTCTGCCGTACACCTTCCAAGCTTCCCAGTCAGCTCCGCAATGAACCCCGTCTCACGATTCATACCACGTCCTCAACCGATATCACCGCGATCCGGGCCGCTGTTCATGGTGCCCATGTGGTCATCTGCTGTTATCTAGGTCCTCCTTCCTTGATGATTGACGGACAAAAACTCCTCATCGACGCATGCATCGCTGAGGGCGTTCCAAGGTATATTGCTGGGGATTGGTCGATGGATTTCCGCAAGTTGGAGCTCGGTCAACACCCGCCTAAGGATCCGATGAAGCTTGTGCAGGCATATCTAGAGGAAAAGGAGGCAGAGGGACGGATAAAAGCCGTTCATGTGTTAAATGCGTGTTTCTTAGAACGGCCGTGGGTAGGCATGTGGGATGCCAAAGGTCATCTCTTCAAATATTGGGGCACGGGAGATGAACGCTGGGAATTTACCACGTATCGAAATGCAGCTCAGTTCACTGCAGAGATCGCAGTGGACCAGGATGCACTAGGGTGGTTTTCTTGTAAGTCTCTGATCATGTGCCTTTCAGTATACGTCGCTAGTTTTCTTCATCCATATTCGTTATGCGTACGGCAGCCTCCTGAAGTTATTACAGAGTCTAAAATGAATCGATCAATTACAGACTGACTATCTTGTAGTACGTGGTGACCACGTCAGTATCAAAGAGATTGCCGCAGCCTTTCGGGACATCTATGGCGAAGAGCCGGGATTGGTACGACTGGGAAGCTTAGAGGACCTCTACAAGCTTATGCATGAGACACGGAACCAGAATCCAGACAACGCCATGGCCTGGCTAGGTCTGTTCTACACGTACTATTCGCTTAACGGCCAGACGGCATTACCTCTACCGCTCCACACCGATCGTTATCCTGCTGTCAAGCTAGTCACTGTGCGGGATTTCTTTCGCCAAACGCCGAAGGAACGGATCGGGAGGTTTGGGATACTGCAGCCGTGAGGAAAGTAAGAGCGTGGATTGGGTTTTTCTTACTGCAAAGCAAAGGTCGCTCAGACGCTTAAGGAATATTTTTCAAGCTTTAGATTGATGTTCAGGTCCGGCAAAAAACCCTGACACTGGATCCAAAGGAGATCTAGCGCATAGTATCTTATTTTTACTTGCTGCTGTGTAGTATCTGATGCCTGACTGTAAACTCAAAGAGTACATCACTTTTAGGTGTTTATGTTTTAGAAGTCTTGCACAAATATATCACATTCCAAGGTTTTCGTTCCGCATTGAATATTCCTTGTTTATCCTTGTATGCCTCCGTACCGTGGGTGATACGTCAACTGGTACCATTTATAAAAGCAAATAACTGAAACACCCCATTGATCGAGTTTCTAGCTTCGGAGTTTCCTGTCACAAGACTGTGTAATCAAAGTCACTAACTCCGGGAAGGGCTCTTTGATGCAATGCCAACGAAGCTGACCCAAATCGAAGTCGGACTTGTATCTTTCTGCAATCTGCAATGCTAACAATAGGCATTTAACCATAAGACAGTTTTTAAAACCTGGTTTATATCTATTGGTGCATGGTGCAGTAGAGAGTAAGCCTTGGTTTAGTATACTACTCTCATGCGTCGTGATTCTCCACTACAATGCCTGTGTTGTCATAGAAAAAGCTGTATTTGACTAATCTGAGATCATCAGAAATGACTATTCTATCAACTTACACTTCCCACTGCTACTTCCAAGTCTGGTGCCTGGCGATGAAAAAGAAACAAACAAAAGAAAGAAGTTGATTATCAGGGTTACTAGGGTCAGGGCTTGGTTCAGTCGAACCCTAACTCTCTAGCTTTGGAAATACCTCGCTTGTTGTTGGCACGATTCAGGAAGCTACTATGTGATAATCTATACCTGATGAATAGATCACTTTTTTCCCAAGAATTCGACAGCAATAAACATGTTCATAACACCCACCCAAAATTGTCGCATCAATCACGTGACATCTCCGCATAATTTCCGCCAAAACATCAAACTCCCGCTCCGCGAAAAGAACAAATACGAACATCATCTATCCACCCTAGCGGAAAGACGACAAAATGGTGCTGGAGCTCCACGTCTGGGGACCGGGATTTTCCCTGCCTTCAATTGATGCTCAATGTCTTGCTACAATCGCATATTTCGTCAAGACGGTTCCCAATGATAAATGGGTGTTGGTTGCTTCGAGTGATCCTTCCGTGTCGCCTAATAGTACGTTCTTGACCCGTCGAACCGGGATTCGGTTTCTTTGATATTGATTTTAAATTAACAATGGTGTTGTGAATAGATGAATTACCAGCGTTGAAAGACGGACAGACTTGGGTCTCCAAGTTTCGGAATATAGTCGACTACGTACGGCAGTATTCGAGCGAGGAGTGGGATCTTGATGTGGATTGGGATGGATTGGACAAAGCGGATATCACAGCGTATGCCTTTCTTCGCGCTTTATATGAGTGATGGGGCTAATATTTTGGGGGGTAGATTCTCCGCCTTTCTGGAATCCAATGGCCAACTCCTCCTCGATTTATCCCTCTACGTGTCTAGCCAAAATTACTACGCCACCACATCTCCCGCCTACGGCTCCATACTCACCTGGCCAAATCAATGGATCCTCCCACCGAAATTGCGCAATGCCGCCAAGCATCGCACGGAACATCTGGGTCTGTCGTCGCTTGATCTAGAAGCTACAGAAGAACAACAACGGGAGCGCGAACGGGCAGCGACTGGTGTCTCGGCGGGACAGATCCCGGCAAGTCTGATTACGCGACCTCGCGAAACTGTTTCGACGTTATTGGGGAAGACGGCGCAATATAGTCAGTTCCGGCTTGACGGGTTGACGGCAGAGTTATTTGAGCCGCTGGAGCAACTTTTGGGCGCGAAGAAGTATTTGTTATCTGACGGGCAGCAACCGTCAAGTCTTGATATGTTGGTGTTGGGATATTTGTCGCTAGTATTGTTCGCCGAGGTACCTTCTAAATGGCTTCGGGAGTCGCTTCGGACGAAGACTCCTCGACTGGCCAAGTATGTGGAACGAATGCGTGATGAGTGTTTTGGTGGTGTTGTACAGCTTGAGGAGGCATTTCCGGATAGTGCTGAGATCAAGATAAAGTCGTTTCTTCCATGGAGGCAACCCGAGAGAATCAACGCTGTCAAGATCGGCAGCACACTCCTCAACACTCTTGCAGATGCTATCCCAATCTTGAAAGATTTCCGCATGAACAGACGGTTACAACAATCTGCCAAATCAATGGGCAGCTCAAAGGAAGAATTCGACAGCAAAAATGCGGAAGCTGTATCCGTTTATGCAAATGCGCAACGTCGCGATTTATACATCTCCATTGCCTCTGTAGCTGCTGGGCTGGCGGCTATGGTTGGGTACTTGACGTACAACGGAGTCATCGTTTTTGGTAGCGAAGACGACTATGAGGAGGAGGAGGAAGTGGTATACGAGCCTGAAAGTTTGGACACGATTAGTGCCCCTACAGTGCAGAGTCTTTTTGGCTGACCGGCTCCTTCCGTTCTCTACGTCTCTTCGCCTTTTCATCTTGAACTTGACACTGACATTGCATCCCGTCTTTCTCTCCCTATCTTTTTCTTTCTTTTTCTTCTTGCATATATAGACCAAGCGGGCGTTGTTTCCTTTATTCTGGATTCTTTCCGAGGCTTCGGAGAGAGAGCACAATGCATGTACCATAGTGTAGCTATCAGTGAATGTACAACACCAACATATATAGGCCGATGACTAAGCAAAGACTCGAGATAGCAATATCGCACTAATTCCAAGACGGTTAGACAGGCACCAGCCAAGATAGCCACCTTCTAGAACAGGCTTAGTATGTCAATCAGGGACTGCACGTCCACCAATCACAGCTCTTCAAATCAGAAGATGTCATCGTCCCCAAGGTACTCAACCCACGCACTGTATGAGCAGAGATTTATGCCTTAACGCTGTGGCAGCAAAGCAGTACATATCCCGACTCTCCCAAGGTCCTCAAGGCCGACACGCCCACTTTCTCCTCTCTCATCCTTCCCCGCCGTCTTTTTTTCTCTTTTCTTGACTCGATGGTCCTCGTTTCGTCCCTTTGCCATATTTGTGCTGCGTGTCTGCGTTGAGCAAGACGATCAAAACCCCTGCATGTCGATTTGAAATCATTGCTGTCATTGTTCGTTCATAATCGTTTCCTTCCCAAGGCGGATTGATTAGCTTTCGGTTAGTCCGGTGAGACTAAGATCACACGGAAACCACTCCCTCAGCTTGCAAATCACATAGACTGGCTTCACTATATATATTCAGCTCGCATCGTCCTCTTCAAGGGTACTGTTTGTCAGCATCGTCATTTCCAAGGATCCGACACCCGGATAAGCATCCAGGATGGACACCTGCGACACCTCCAATGGCTACGATGGTCGCATGGGACTTCGCATATCCTCCATCTTCGTCATTTTAATAGGCTCCCTCTTCGGCGCTGTTTTCCCTGTGCTTGCCAAACGACTTGGCGGAAATGGCATCCCCTCATGGGCCTTTTTCATCGCCAAATATTTCGGGTCGGGGGTTATTATTGCCACGGCTTTTATTCATTTGCTGGGTCCTGCCGAGGAGGCGTTGACAAATCCTTGTCTGACAGGTCCTATTACAGAGTATAGTTGGGTGGAGGGCATTGTGTTGATGACGATTGTGGTGATGTTTTTTGTGGAGTTGATGGTGATGCGGAACTCTTTTCCGGATGGGCACGGACATGGGCATTCGCATGATCACGACCACGAGGATGGAGTGCAATCGCATTCGCATTCACAGTCGACTTTGCCCATACCGGACGTTGATGCGATAACGCCTGGATTGCCGATCAACACCACGTCAAAAGAACACGAGCATATTCCTGGAAACGACCATCTCAGCCATACCCGGGACCACCGCGATTTAGAGTCAGATAAATCTCCTCTCATCTCTGCGGAGGACTATGCGGCCCAAGTCACGGCTGTATTTATTCTGGAATTCGGCATCATCTTTCATTCGGTATTCATCGGCTTAACGCTTGCCGTCTCAGGCCAAAACTTTGTAACACTCTATGTCGTTCTCGTCTTCCACCAAACCTTCGAAGGTCTCGGATTGGGTTCACGATTAGCCACTCTTCCCTGGCCAGACTCTAAACGCTTCACACCATACCTCCTAGGAATAGGATACGCCATTTCCACCCCCATTGCAATCGCCATCGGCCTCGGCGTGCGAAACACATACCCACCAGACGGTCGCACAACATTGATCGTCAACGGCGTATTCGACTCTATCTCCGCCGGGGTCTTGATTTACACCGCCCTCGTCGAACTCATGGCCCACGAGTTCATGTTCAGTTCATCCATGCGCCGAGCGCCGCTGAGCACCGTCCTCTGGGCATTTTTCCTGATATGTCTCGGCGCTGCCTTGATGGCATTATTGGGTAAATGGGCTTGAACTCTTCTCCATCTCTTAAAAGAAAGTGTTCTTCGTTTTTGCTGTTATGTATCTATGATTTGTTTGCGTTTGCATTTGATTGGCGTTGGGTAAATGGTTGGCTTTTTCGGGTTTGGGTTTGGTTTTCCGTTTCGGGGGTTTATCTGCATGTAGCCTTTGAAATTTCCCAGGTATGTCAGTGGGAAGGGCTTGGATTTAGATGTTAGATGACATGAATATATTATTTATACTTCTCAATCTTCAGGTCTCAGTATGAGGGGAATGATCGACATCTCCATGGTGGGGTCATAGGTTTAAATCTCGAACCAGGAGGAGCTATCTGCACGCAATATAGCTCCCAGGGAAACTCCCATGAACTAAGAAATATATCTGCCTCATAGGGTAGAAGAATCATCTCACAAGGTCTTCTCATGCAACGAATGTGTGGATGGAAACAGGATGGAGCGTTGAAACGCATTGGCCAATTAAGGAGCCCTAAACAAGTACACTATCTTGACTATCCTGACTATCCTCCATGAAGAAAATGTACACGCGTCAGAAAACACAAGCATCTAACCCTTATAGCAGGATTTAATCCCATTTAGCGCTTCGTATATACTACGTGGTCCAGGAGTAGTTCTTCAACCTCCGCAGTCTTTCCGCGGGGAGATACGCACTCTGTAGCAATTCCATTGGTCCAGTCTAATTGTTGGATGTAACCATAACAAAGATCGTCGGATAAGAAATGAGGGGGAAGAAAGAAAATTTCCTCCCTGTGCGGTTTAATTTTTTTTCAACTTTTTGGGAAAACCTTGAGCTGATTGTGCTTGTGTTTGTATGTCGATAATATGGCGGATATCCAAGAACAGCATCAAGGAGATGCAATCGCGTCTTTGGATGAGAAGGGGATGGCAATTGGATATGCCACCAAGACCGAAGGTTGTGATCAGCATAACAATGATGAAGAAATCGGTCCCTCGAATATGGTGTCGAGAGCCCGGCAGAGTTTATCTGATTTATTCACTATTGTGACTCTCTCAAATACACATCTTGAATTGAAGATAATGCTAACCTCGCGACAGTTCGCGGCTGGCTTTGCCCTAATCTCTGATGGATACCAAAATAATCTCATGTAAGTAGCACACAACACTACCCAGTATATGGTCAATGACGATTGAATCTAATACGTATCTGGCACAGGACAATGGCCAACGTCCTACTCAAAAAGGAATATCCAGACCAATACACTTCATCCGTTAGCACGCGAGTGTCCAATGCGCTTTTGGTGGGTGAGATTATCGGTATGCTTGTTATCGGGTATTTCTCCCCTGATCCCCAGCTAACGGGGATTTACACATACTGATTGTTTTAGGCTGACATGCGACTACCTCGGCCGCAAATGGGCCATCGTCATAACCACCATCATGATCGTGGTGGGCGGCATACTCGCCACAGCATCGAACGGGTATACAATCGCCGGCATGTTTTGGATGATGACCGTTGCTCGTGGGACAATTGGCTTCGGTACCTCCCTTTTTTCCGCATCTACTTATTCAATGCTAATGCGAGAATGAAGGCACCGGCGGCGAATACCCAGCATCCTCTGTCTCAGCCTCCGAAGCCGCCAACGAACATGCCCTCAAACGTCGGGGTCCAACATTCATACTCGTCACGAACCTTCCTTTATCGTTTGGTGGGCCCTTTGCGGTCATCGTATTTCTGCTTGTGTATTCGGCCTGTCATCAGTCTCATTACAGTACTGTATGGCGCGTCTGTTTCGCGATTGGGTGTATCTGGCCGCTGTCCGTGTTCTATTTTCGGATTCGAATGCTCAATTCTGTGCTTTATCGTCGGGGCGCGATTAAGAAGAGGGTTCCATATTCACTTGTGGTGAAATATTATTGGAAATCGTTGATTGGGACTTGTGGTGCTTGGTTCTTATACGGTACACTTTACCCTCTTTTTATCAGGTGAACTGACGTTGACTGACTGGTTGTAGACTTCGTAACATTCCCCAACGGCGTTTTCTCAGCAACAATCATCTCCTCCATCGTGCATGACAGCTCCATCCTCCGCACAGCAGAATGGCAACTCCTCCTCGGCATAATCAGTCTCCCCGGCGTATTCATCGGCGCCTGGCTATGTGACCGTATCGGTAGAAAGCAAACCATGATGCTCGGTTTCGGCGGGTATTTGGTTTTCGGGCTGATTATAGGCTGTGCATATGACAAAATCACAAAGATTATACCACTATTCGTCATATTCTACGGTTTGATGCAGAGTTCGGGAAATCTGGGGCCAGGGGATATGCTGGGTCTGATTTCGAGTGAGAATTATGCGACTGCTGTACGGGGTACGTGTTACGGTATATCAGCTGCATGGGGCAAAGCCGGGGGCGCAATTGGCACTCAGGCCTTCACCCCCATAGAAAACAACCTGGGAAAAAGGTGGACGTTTATTGTGGCTGCTATCTGTGGTGTAGTGGGGATTATTGTCACGTACTGCTTTGTGCCGAATGTGACGGGTGAAAACCTCAAAGAGAATGATGAGAGGTTTAGGGCGTATCTAGTTGCGAATGGATGGGATGGGGAGATGGGGGAGGATGATTTGAAGGCTATTGCGGATGAGGGGATTCCGCCTGGTATTGTGGATAAGTCGGGGTTGAAGAGTGAGTAGTAATATTGATGGTTATAGTACAGTAGTGGTTAGTTCTCTATACATTGTATATGTTTCCAAGCCCGAGCTCAACGTTATGGAGGAAGAGAAACTGTCGCCTACCAATCCGGAGCCGTATCAGTGCCAACAGTCACATTTCTCACGACACATCCACCACTTCCAGGCCACCCAGCGCCCAACTTCCCATTGATAGCGTTGCTCAAAAACGCAACGGCAACTGCATCCTCGTTAATCTCCTCAGCAACATGCCCACCTATTGTGTTTCGCTCATACAAAATCTGCAATCCGCCTTCTTTCCGTGCAGCAGCCGCTTGTCCTTCAGCACAATACTTGTCAACCAGAGTATCGGTATCCTGTACAGGCGCTAGCAGGTCCTCAATAGCCTTGTAAATGTACATCGGCATATCAGGCAAGCCATGCACACCCATGGTACCCTGCGTATCCCAAAAATGCTGCAACAGCGGGTTCGAGAAAATATCATCTTCACCCCCGATAAAGTATGAATAGACATCAACATAAGGGTACGTGGCAAAGATCTGGCTGATAGTCATGTTCCGTCCTGCGGTGAAGTTACCAGATGCCTTGGCTTCATCCGTCAACCGAGTCAATAAATACGATTCCACGATAGGGAATGCATTCGCGTATCCCCATAACCCCGACACGATTAGTCCTGCGTACGGGGATTCGTTGACTGCTTTTAGCACTTCAGTAACGGGCGTCGGCAAACCGCCAATGGCGACACCCGCAATCTCAATCTCAGGTGCGTACGAGGCGCGGAGTTCGGCGGCGAATTCACTCGCGATCGAGCCACCAGAGTATCCCCAAAGACCGATTTTCCATGCCTCCCTACTGCCAGAGGCAGGGGAGGAAGAAGATTCAGTCACAGCGCGCAACCCGTCAAGAACGGCGTGGCCCTCAGCAACGCCAACGGCGAAAGTGGCATTGGGACCCTCAAAATCGGTTACGCTGACATACCATCCTTGCTTGAGCAAGGCCGCGATGTCTGAGAATGTCGAGTTTAGTTCCGTGGAAAGTGTCCAGGAGGGACTTGCGTCGACGGTGGGGGAGTTGTACGGTATTTGATACGAGACTAAGCCTTGAGACTTCTTGCTGCTATTTTGCTTTGATACTGGGACGAAAAGAGTGGTAACTGCGAAACTGGGCAGATCGTTGCCGTCGTTCGTGCGATAGAGAATGTTGTAGCTTGCGGACGTCAGGTTTGTGCCTATTGCGGCGTAGATGGATAAGGGATCGGGGCGGACACGGATTATGCTACCTGCTGGGTAGGAGAGTAGGTCGTCTGGAGTTGTGTACCAGGGGTCCTTGGATGGAGGGAGAGCAGCTGAGCTGCGTGTTGGGAGGGTGTAGGAGAGAGCGGACGATGCCAGACACAGTGCCGCGGGTAGTATGTATGAGTAGTGCATTTTGCGATGATGCTTTCTTTCTATGTTCTATGGTTCCGAAGTCTGTTCAATGAACGTCAGAACCACGAGGCAGTCCACCTACTTATACTCGTCCCGAATACCATACCTGCATACGCACGAAACAACCATCAAATCAATCGGCGAATTCTTGCTATCTCCATTATACCGGATTTGAGCGGATCTTATTTCAAATCAGACTAACAAGTAGTAGAAACAGGCTGCATGCCCATGACTCCATAGAAAGTCCAACCTCGAAGCCCTAAAACTGTTTAGGGCTGGAAGGCTTGAGCGGATAGCGTATAGATTTCCCGATTAGGAAAGGTGAAGAATTTAAACATCTCAGATCGACAGCCTGGAACTCCACTTTTCACCTTGACTTTTGACTTCAGCTTTTGAAGATACGTGAAAGAATTCTGGTTCTGAAGGATTATTCCTGAGATTTGAGAATGGGCAAATAATCCCGCCGGCCCTGCCTACTAGTAGTATAGGATGGCAATTCATAAGCGTATACCGTACAAACTGACAGTTGGGCTCTAAACCAAAATGAGAATGATCAATTTACTCGAGACTAGTCCACTTTTGAGCCACTAGTCCAATGCAACGACAAATTCGTCTCATGAGTCAATCGCATTTTGCGCTCTTTACTGTTTAAATCCGACCTCATCGAACAGAGCAAGAATGGCGGAATCAATTGCGCTAGAAGAAAGGTCCAATGTGCACCAAACTGCAACACTAGAAGAACCAACTCGGCCCATCGACCAAAATGAGTCAGTCACAGGCATCAAATCCATTCTCCTCACCCTCTCCATCATCTTCAGCATCTTTCTTTCTGCGCTCGACTCAACCATCATTTCTACGGCTATCCCATCTATAACCGCCGAATTCGGCAATCTCAACGACGTAGTCTGGTACTCCAGCGCTTATTCCCTCACAAATTTCGCGTTCCTCTCTTCATGGGGAAAAGCATACAAATACTTTCCCCTCAAAACTAGCTTTTTACTTGCTGGTGTGGTTTTCGAGATTGGGAATGTCATTTGTGCTACTGCAGCCAGTTCGACGGCTGTCGTTGTCGGGAGGGCGATTAGTGGCATGGGTGGTGCTGGGATTATGAGTGGTGCGTTTATTATTATTGCTGTGACGGCAAAGCCGCAATACAGAGCGGCGTATATGGGGATTGTGGGCGTTACGTTTGGATGCTCAGGGGTTGTTGGACCGTTGTTGGGGGGTGTGTTGACGGATAGGGCTTCGTGGAGGTGGTGTTTCTGGTACACCTCTTTTTCTTCTGCTTTGTATGGAGTAAGATTGCTGACAACCGACACAGGATAAGTCTCCCCATCTGGGCAACAGGCGCAACGGGAATACTGTTCAGCTTGCGCACTACCACCGCCAACAGCGAGTTTACATCTGCGAGTATCCGTGAAAAGTTCTTCCAGATGGATTTCACCGGCAGTCTACTCGCAACCGGGTCCATGGTCTGCTTCATCACAGCCATGCACTGGGGCGGCGTGACCAAGCCCTGGTCCAGCGCAGCCGTGATCGGCTGTCTGGTCTCCAGCGCCGTTCTAGCAAGCCTATTCATCGTCAACGAACGACTAATGGGCAACCGCGCCATGGTGCAAGGCCGCTTACTTCGGAACTACACCTTCGTCGCAAACCTCATCTACGTCTTCTTCCTTGCGGGACTCTATTTCCCTCTTCTATACTCCCTCCCCATCCAATTCCAATCCATCGATAACGTCTCCGCATCGCAGAGCGGCGTGCAACTCATCCCCTTAATCCTGGGGATATCCATCTTCACCATGATCTCCAACGCGCTCTTGTCCATGTACAGCAACAAACACCTCCTGCTAACCATGCTCGGTGCCATCGTAGGCACAATCGGCGTCGGATTAATCTACAGCATCGACGACGCAACAGCCTCCACAAAACGATGGATCGGTTACGAAATTGTAACTGCCATCGGCGTAGGGCTGGCGCTACAATTACCCATGATCGCGAACCAGGCCCTTGTGGTGAGCGACGACATCCCCGAAGCAACGGCCTTGACGCTGTTCTTTGAGAATATGGGTACTACGGTGTTTAATGCGGCTACTGAAGCGGCGTTCACGAGTAGTGTTGTATCGAGTCTCAAGGGGGTGGATTCTGCGGCTGTTATTGCAGCTGGGGCGAGTCAATTACGAAAGTTGTTCTCGGGGCAGGAGTTGCAAGAAGTGTTGAGTTCGTATTTGGATGGGTGTAGAGTTAGCCATGCCTTATCATTGAGTTGTGGGGGTATTGCGACTGTTGTATCAATGGTCATGGCTGTGCCTGTGGTGAAAGAGTATTTCCTACGGAGGAAGTCGCGTGTTTTATAGATCGATGCTCGATTTGAAATGCGACATCTAATATGCAGCTAACTGACAACATCGCCATGCAACATGCAACATGCAAATCTACTTCAACGCTTTCACTCCATCCAAAAACGCAATCACGCACGTACAATTATCACTATGCGGCTGCTCCCCCGTCGCCGTCGTGACCATCCGCGCAATATCGGTTGCTCTCCTCCCGGCCACAAAATCACTCACTACTTCCGTCATAAGCTGTTTCTCATCCGTGACATCCGTGACGCCATCCGTAGAACATAATAGCGCATATCGACTCTTCTCGTCGAGTTTGATGGTTCGCACATATGCTTCGTTGGAGAGGATGTTGCCTCTAATTTTGGAGCCGCTGGCATTTGCGCGTTTGGCTTTTTTGGTGCCGCCGCTGATGTTGAGGTTGTTGATTGGGTTTTTGTATTGCAGGTCACCTAGGGCTCGGGACATATTCAAGGTTCCTTGGCTCGTTAGTAAATGAGTTCGTTAAAGGATTCTAGTTTCATGCGTACACACCGAGTCGAGCGGTTCCTCCGTATATACGCACTGCGCCACCAGCCTGTTCAATCCGGCTCTTTTCTGACGGCTCATTCGGTTTGTGCGCTACCGTCAACCGTTCCTACCACAATCAGTACACAAACCTTTCAATTCCCAGAGGGGGAGTAGGACAAACCTGCCACGTAATAAACTCCGACCCCTCATCCCGCCTCGCAAGACAGATATGCGAATCACCCACATTCCCAATTACCATCACCCCCTTTGTCAGATTGACCAAACACAACGCCACCGTTGAGCCTGCTATGACGGGCCCGGGATTCTCTTCCATAACCGATTGAAGCAGAAGCTCATCCTCGTCTTCGAAGGCCTTCACGATTGCGGCTTCGTAGTCTCCTTTCTCGAATTCGGGGCGTTTGATGAGGATGTCGGGGAGGTTTTGGCGGACGTGTTCGGAGACTTCTGCAGAGCCACTGTTATAATCAGCCATGGACTTATTGTCTAGGCAAAAGGTGAGAGACCTACTGCCCGTCATAAGTCGCAAACAAGGCGAAATTATCAGTCGATTTTGTAGGCGGAAACTGGTGCGGTAGGAGGATTACATGGCGATCTTCTTGGGATACTCGTCCCCCTTGTACCTGTTGACTATTAGTTTTGTTGACTTCAAAGCTGTAGAGAAACGTACTGTAGCGGCTCCGGCGTCGAAGAGGAGGACAGCGTCCTGGGCGGGCATAACTCGTGTAGGCAACATATTGACAGGGCGTTATTTTCATATTCTTCGTATGTGTACAGACAGAATTGTAACCGTGTGTGAATAGTCATAGGGAAGAGTAAGATGAGGCCATTCAATGTTTGAGCTTCATTTCCCCAAATGATGATCGGTGACATCATGCATGGCAACGGCTGATATTTCCGTGGCCGCTGGGCGAATAGTGCCACTTTCAAAATTGCCATGAAGCATGTTCCTTGCAACCCTTCGTATCTAGGTAAGCTTGAATATGCGAGGATAGAACACTTGGCGTATGTCGTGATGTCGACGAGGCTGTTCATTGTTTACAAAGGTATGTGAATGTGCCTCGGCAGAGTGTATAGTGATCCCGCCGTCGCACTCATCTCGGCTTTCCATCAATCAGGGTCCGCATGTGTATAGATCAGAATTTCAGCCGAAATCATCCAAAATGAGCCTCTTCCCGTATGTATTTGATATTTGTATAGGTCAAGGATGTTTTGTTCTTCATGGTTGGTCGAATTGATGAACATGCCGCCGCGGGGATAAGAGATAAGATCGTCCGATAAGATAAGAAACCCCCGAGAGTCTCGCCGCAAAGCCTGACTAATTTGCTTTCTCCTACTCACTTTTATAACACTTCAAAGATCACACTGTCCGTCTTAAAACTCGGAGTTACTTCAAGATATATCCTGGGACACTGAAGTCTCTATCGGGATTACCAATTATTCATACGATAAAATGTGGAGTCTGACCGGCCTGTTTTCGCGGTCAACTCAGCAACCAGAGGTCGCGCAAGCAAAAGCAGACGACGTCCCAGAAAACGCCGACACTTCATCGCATCAAGAAACAGACTCTGCGCAGTCAACACCAAAGGCTTCGGCGACGGTATCAGTAGTGCAGGTTCCTGAACTCAATCTACACGAGCCCGACAAGTCCTCCGACCAAGCAAACCAAAATGCTCCCACGATAACCTCGCCGACTCCGAATAGCCCCTCTCTTATGCCTCCTCCTTCTGTTCCACGCCCTACCCCGTCAACAAGTACACAGCAAAGACGACCACCAACCCTCAAACCAACAGGTCAAGGCCTCCTCGTACCTCCGAAAGTGAAAGCATCCGCCCTCCGCCCACCCCCCTCCTCCGCCGCAACTCTCCGCAACCCATCAACAGCAACCAACAACAACCTAACAACCAGCACCCTCGCGCCCTCCCAACGCCCATCCCGCAAAGTAATCCTCGGGCCTGGCCACTCCCCTCTCGACTGGGCAACCCTAACCAAAGACCCACGCAACAACCTCCGCGGCGCAAACCTGCCCCCCACACTCATAAAAGTGACGCCTTCTATGCTCAAGACTCAAAACGGGCGCAAGGGTACGGACGCATGGACATCGTATAACGGGAAGGTGTATAATATCACGCCTTACGTGTCGTTTCATCCCGGTGGGAAGGGGGAGTTGTTACGTGGTGCGGGCAAGGATTCGGGGAAATTGTTTCTTGAGACGCATCCGTGGGTGAATTGGGATGGGATATTGGGAGAGTGTTTAGTGGGGATATTAGTTTCGGAGAACGACAAGGGGAGTGAGGTGAATGAATTGGATGCGATGGATTGATTTTAAAGCGGTTGATAGAAGATACCCAGACGTTGTTCTTTTAAAAACTATATATATACAATGTATACCCAGTCATAGAATCTATTGCAGATTTCATACTTTCTTGTTCGCGTAGGCAAATTGTTTAGAGCTCATCCTTGGGTACGCCATCAATCTCAACCAACTCCGTCTCAAAAACAAGCGTTGAGCCGGCGGGAATCGGTCCCATGGCCCTGTTACCATATCCAAGCTCAGGCGGGATGGTCAATGTCCGCTTCTCTCCAACGCACATATCCAACAATCCCTGATCCCATCTACTCAAGTCGCCACGTTAGCTCCATCAAACCTTTACTCAACGAGAACCGGAGGGGGAGACAAACCCTTTGATAACCCTTCCAGTCCCCAACTTGAATGACAACGGCGTGCCGCGATCATACGACGCATCGAATTGTTTCCCGCTGTCGGCCAGAGTGCCTCTGTAGTGCATCTTGACGGTATCGCCGTTTGTGGTCTTGCGGTTGCATTCGACGGGGTTCGTAACGTCGATCTGGAGTTCGGCGGCTGTTGCGAGGGTGGCGGCGAGGAAGAGGTTTGTGAGGAGGGTTGGGAGATGCATTTTGCTTTTATTTCTTTGTGTATGGATTTGAAAAAAGAGTAAGTCGAGTTAATCGAGTGAATTGATTGAGTTGAGTGAAGTTGGGGGATGTTGAAGCCATAACAATTAGCTTATCGGGACCTCCACGTATGCGATTACGATAACGCGCTAGTCTTGAAAGATAAAGCGCATCATCCCATATTTCCTATTGGGGAAAGTTTATTGAATGACTTCTTTGACTCATTTCTCTTGTATTTTTCGTTGTCATAACAGTGGACAGAAAGTCATCTACTCAAGGTGCTATTAAATCAGTTGAGCAAGTAACTCAAAGTCATCAAACATCCTGCGCCATCGTCACCATCCACACAATGTCAACTCTCAAGCGAATAACAGAAGAGCCAGATCTGTATAAACCAGGCGGGTTTCACAGGGTTTCGCTAAACGACACATTCGACTCAGGCAGGTACACTGTACTCAGAAAGCTTGGTTATGGCTTGTATTCCACCGTCTGGCTTGCCAGAGATGCCGAGTAAGTCGAAGCTTCCAAATGTTGTACTTCGGAATATACATGCTGATCTAGTAGACAGAGCAAGAAAATAATTTGCCTTAAAAATCTCACGAGCCGACTCCTACGGTAGCGTCGACGGTCAATATGACATCTTCGAACGAGAAATTCTCACAAATCTCTGATGTTTCCAAACATAGTACCCATGAAGGGCGCCACTATATCCTACATGAATTCACCCACAAAGGTCCCAATGGGGAGCATGTATGTTTAGTCTTTGATGAGATGGGCTACCACTTAGGACATCAAGCCTTCCATTTCAAAGGCAAGAGATTGCCCGTCAAGCCCGTGAAGTCTATCGCCAGGCAGATTTTACTAGCGTTGGACTTGGTGCATTCCGAATGTGGGATTATTCATACCGGTACAGTAGCCCACCTTTAACAAATAGTATGACACTAAAATAAGGGGAATAGATCCTCAACCGTCAAATTTAATTATGGAGTTGGAAGACTCGGAAAGGACGATATCTCAGTATTTATCAGAAAATGCGCCGCGGATAGATGATGAGGGTACGCCGCTTCGAGAAGTCATACCGACACCACTTTTGTCTGCGATTAGAAATCCTCATATCAGGATAATTGATTTCGGCGTAGGTGAGTTTGAATACTACTTTTTGATTTCGTGTGTTGGGGAGTTAATTATTGATGACCACAGCGTCTTGGAAAGAGAAACATCTCACCGATGTGATTCAACCATCAGCCCTACGAGCTCCAGAGGTTACGATAGGCGCACCTTGGGATAGTAAAGTCGATATCTGGAGTTTGGGATGTCTCGTATATTTACCCTATTTTTACATGACTGACTAGATATATCGCTGGCCACTTTTGAACAGATTATCGAATTTAACTACGGTCTCGTCCTTTTCAGGGGCTAAGAATTAGAGAAGGGAACATGGACAGTCAACGACGATCGCTTAGCAAGGACGATTGAGGTTCTGGGTCGTTTTCCGCCTGAGTTGCTGGCACAGGGGACACGGACTGCGGAATATTTCAATGAGAGAGGTTCGTCTCCTTCTTCAAGGTATAAACAGAAATTCTAATGCTATGGGAATGGTGAAGGAGATCTCCGTCGAAGTCGGAATTTAATATCAATCAGCCTGGGGGGAGTTTTGAATGGGCGAGTGAATCGTTTCGTAAGGCCGGGTGATATGTCTGAGAAAGAAATATACGTCTTTATCGATTTCATCAAGGGTATGCTTACCATCGATCCTAGTCGAAGAAGTCAGCGGCGGAGTTGCTGGAACATGAGTGGTTAGCGATGTGGTTTGCTACTTGCACCAGAGTATGTACTCTCCCTGAGTAGTTTACCGAAGGAAGGTTACTACTAAGATTGTGCAGTGATGTGTAGTTGTGTAAAAGAGCTTGCGCTTCAATCTGTATTCCAATCTGATATAAGACGGTAAACAAGTATATGATGTATCATACACCCCAACATCAATAGTAAGCAAAGTAACCCGAAATAGAAGATAGTTGTGGTACAATCTTGATCTGACCTTGACCTCTGCCCAAATCAAAAGAGAAAAAATAACGCCATCATGAATGCATTAGTAGTGGTACATGACATGGCAATATGACCTGCCGATGGCTTGAGTGTGCTTGACAGAAGTGCCAGCAAGTGCAACGCCTTCAGCGAGGTTGATGTATGCGATGCCAAAAGCAGGAAAATGAAGAGAAACAAATGCACGCTAATCCCAACACGAGGAAACGCCAGAAACGAGCAGCGGACATTTGACAATGCGGAGTGCTGTGTCTGTCAGTGGTTGACATCGAGCGGTGAGACTTGAAGCAATCATCGACAAGCGACAGAGACAGAGACAACAATGTCATGTCCAATGCAAACAAAGAAAACAACGGAGTTAAATATGCAGCACAATATATGTAGTATGTACTGCACATCTACTGTACAGTGTACATACACATACATATGTGAGTATGTCGGTGCTGGACTGAGCTGGCAGTCCCGAATACCAACACATTGACCGCCGCGAAAAGATGATAATCAAGAAACAACAAGAACAGAACAAGACAAACAAGACAAACAGAAAGTCAAAGTCATCCACTCATACAAGATTGTACACGTAGTAGTACAGGGTGCGTGCAACGAAACAGAATAGCGATGGAAAGGCGGCTAATGCAAGGGCAGTGTGGGCGAGGAGGAGAGAGAGGGAGAGCTCGACAAATGGCACGGTCGGCTTGACGGACTGGTATGGATGATCCGGAAATGGAATTTTGAATCATGAGATGGATAATTTGTCGGGCCGGTCAGGATGGTGCGATGCCAGATGTCACGCTCAGAGAGAGAGGAGAGAGAGAAAGACAGGAGAGAGACAGGGGAGAGCAAAGTATCGGAAAAATCAGGGGTGAAAAAAGGGAGAGTCGGAGACATGCGGAACAGCCAAGCTAGTAAGCCTCACTTTCTGCCGCGATGCAGAAAGAGGAATAGCACATAGCGGTCACTAAATATTGGCGCAAGGGTTGATGAATGTTCGCCTCACTTTGTCTCTCCTTTTTTTTTTTTTTTTTTTTTTGCAAGACGCGCGGGAAGCGGAAGCGGAGCCAGTCAGATCCCGTTTTGGTCGGCGCTTGATCTCTCCTCTTTCTCTCTCAACAATTTGAACAAACAAGGAACAACGATAAACGAGAGAGCCGGCCAATCGAACTATTCGTCTCCGCTTGACTATCTGACCAACCAGTCAGACAATCGCACGCAGCTTCACATTCGAATAGGTTTATTTCCATCGACTTTTGTCCCAGGAGGCCGGCCTCTTGTCATCGTAACTAGGCCCGCCGCCATTATGTACGACGACTAGTTTGGGACCGGATCTGCGCGAGGGATCTAGATTTGGCGACAGGGGTTAGTCTATGGATTCATGAATACGTAGTGGAGAGTGGAGAGATAATGAAGCAGATTCGAGACTTTGAGATCGTCATCAAGGACGATGATCAAAGGGAGTAACGTAACGAACGTACCTGATACTTCGGCGCCAGGTATCCTGTCGCTGCTGCTGACTGTGCTGGTGGAATTGGAGTCGGAGTAGTCGCTGAGTTTGTGAGGCATGGTGGTGGTAGGGATGGTGGTGATGATACGGTAGATAGAAACGGTCGAGATGTGGAGAGTGAGTACGGAGTAGGTGGATAGCTCAAGTGGCACAGCCAGGCAAGAGAAGATCGAGACGATAGAGGGTCTTAAACAAAGACCGGCAAGAGTGATGCCCTTATGTCGATGACAGAAGAGCTTGGGGGCGGCGTTCTGTTGAAACGAACACGGACGGAGAGCAATAAGTGTAGATGTCAATGGCAGAAAAGTTGAGTTGATTGATGATAGATAGGAAACAAGAGAGGATCAAGGGTTTATTTATGTACGATCAATCTACACTACGTAGAAAGTAAGTTAAGATTGATTCCATTTACGGTCTGGTCTGGTCCCAGGCAGGAATGCTTCTCCAGACTTGAACGCCCTAGTGTCAAGCACTCCATGATCTAGACAGGTTACGTACATGTACATATCTGCCGTGTACAATTATAGCTAGGTACCTACGTAGTACCTAAGCCAATGGGATTGCTCGATAAGTCATACATTATGCTAAGCTAGTTACACCGTCGTTCTTCACAGCCTTTGCACTGGTGCGGTGCAGTCAGCCAGATTCAATGGCAGCCTTGTATCAAGAGTCACAACCAAGACGATGCCGCCAGGCAACAGTCTCAATCACTTATCTACCTGCCAGGCAGCCTGATGATCATCTTGTTTTGCATTTCTGAAGCAGACGCTGCAGAGGTATGGTATCTACTACGTAGTGTAACAGAAACGGGCCTTGCTGGTTTGGTATGGGTCCAGCCTCGCAAAACGCCTCGGCCTCAGCCCCATTATTGTCCGACCGCCAGTGTCCGCCACAGCGTTCAGTCAGCGGCCAATAAGGGCTATCCTCAGGCCTAATCATTGGGGACGGTTGCGGTGTGCCTGGATAAGGCACAGCACCAACGATCGGTGCCGGGCGAACCTTGCACAGTATGACCATGTTGTAACTACGTACGTACCTTTTCCTTGCTAGGAACAGCGCGATGAATTGAATCAGATGATAGATGGTGATGATAAGACAGGCAATTGCGACAAACATCCAATCACAAAATTCCCCTTGGGGCCAGAACCTGGCCAATCACTGTATTCCATTCTGTTTTATTTCCCCTGCTAAGCAACAATCGTATTAGCTTCACTCACCGTCAACCACTAACCTGTAACTACGTAGTATACGTCAATACGTAGAAGCAAATAATCTTGACCACATGACCTCGTCGAGCCTCGCGTATTTGTTCGCGTCAAGCCCAGCACTGATTGGGATAGGCTTGCGTTGATCACCGCCATTTACGTGTTTGTTGACTTGTCCGGAGAAGCGAGAAGCATTGTTGGGGAGCATGAATCGCTACGTAGTTTACTCTCCGCATTACGTAGGGAATTGTTGTCAATAATAACTGAGCTCTAGAACACCAATCACTTAAGTTACGTGGTAGGCGCTGATTAAGCGATAGAATGAGCTTTAACAAATTATTCCCTCTTTCGGTATTCCGGGCATGCTACTACGTCACGGCATGAGTTGGACATCTCGGCTGTGATGGCTGTCCAGCAACTGGTTAGTCAGTTATTTACTCCGTAGTTAGGTAACTTAGTTAACTAACTAACTAACTAACTAGTTAGTTAAGTTACGTGTAGCAAATTTGATTAATCATCAGTTCTGTTCATTTTTTCAGGGGCCAGCGAATGGTTACTGGCCACGACAAACGGACGATTCCGCTGACGCTGCCGCGGAAGTCTCCAAGCCTGTTTAGTATTTACTCGCCCGAAGCCGCCTGCGACGCAAATGAGGTTTAGGGCCTCTCCCGGCGCCCATTGCGCCTAGCTCTAGGCTATTCTTAGGCGGTTGTTGGGGGTAGAGTTTAGCGAAAGCAAACTTAGTCCAAGGCTGTTTTTGATTCAGGGGCTTAAGTTTTATCCTTTTTACTCTACCTAACGTTTTCAAACACAAAACAGGTGATCAGTGGAAGCTTGGAGATAGAGCTAAGATTTGAAATCAAATCATGGTTGATAGTAGTCAGGTAAGGTCAGGACTCAGGAGGTCTTGTGATACCCAACTTACAATTCTAATGCTTTGGTGACTACGTACTACACTGTAGTTATCTAGGATTCTAGGTAATTCCAAAACATCCGAACCTCAGGCCAAAAGGTTTGGGTTTCGTTGCTTCAGCCCTAACCTTGTACCAAAAGACATCAACCGCCTTCTTTCCAATTGTCTTCAAACTCCTTTAAATAATAGAGCCAGCTCGATGTGCCTTAATCGTATAAAACTCCTCCGGCGCCCACGGCGCCCCTTCGACCGTAAATTCGAACCCCTTTTGCTTCAACAACTCCTCTATCTCGGCCCTAATACCAGACTTCTCCATCGTCTCTAGGACAATATTCTGTATCAGGGGCCAATGATCATCATCCAATCCCCTAAGTACATCAAGTTCTGCACCTTCGACATCGACTTTGAGTAAATCAATCACTCGCTTTCCATTCTTGTCGTTGTTCAAAAAATACGATAATCGTTGTAACTTGACATCAACCTCGTACGAGCCCCCGAACCAATGATCTGCCATCTCCTGTCCACTCCTTTTCACTGCTTCGCGATGCAGAAGGACCTTCTCTTCTGGTTTTAGGGTCGAGTTACTCGGTAACGTAGGATAATATGTCAATTTCTCCTCATTTTCCTTCATTGACAATCCCACTGGAAATACCTCAACAGCATTATCATCAACATTTCCATCATGCAGATCATCCCCTCTCGCGAATGGAATGTTGTTGAGCTTAAGATTCCGACATAAAAGCTCAAATAACTGCGGCGCAGGCTCAAAGGCTAGTATCTTTGAGTCATGGTATTTCTGTTTCATGAACAGCGTGAATAGGCCGATGTTTGCGCCAGCGTCGATTATGAATGGTCCCGAACATGGTTCTAAGGCGTCTGAGGGGTGGTGAAGGAGGTTTGGGATGTCGTAGCAGTGATCTTCGAATATCTCTTTATAGATGAATTGTGCTTCTTTGGGGTTGGGCGCGTAGCAGGATAGGCTGTTGGATAAGGGGACGAGTTCTGCGTTTTCGGTCATGGTTGTAATGCTGGAATGAGTAATGAGTACGTTGATGTGAACTTAGATGAATTTCAGAGATATTTGGTGCATTATTCTCCTTTTAAAGACCTAGGTACATATACCCTGGACTTACCTATTGTCATATCGCCCCCAATCCTGCCGGCTACTCCGTAGAGAATCCTACATTATGACCTCAGCTGTAAACGAAGAAGACTACAGTTTGCGAGTCAGCTCACGTCGTGTACAGTAGAGGGGCATCGCCAAGGACAGAGTACATAAGCGGTTCTCCGAAAGTAACCTTGGTGTTTTTTGTAAGCGCCGTTGATCGTTACGTATGCGTTGCCTTGATTGGAAACTGGTCCGGGGTATTTGGGGCTGTGGAGCGACACTAGATTATCAGATTAGATACTAAATATCATTTGAGCGTAGATTACATACTACATACTTTAGGAAGAATAGGTATAATGATAATATAACAAAGTACTAGCAAAGGTATCATGATAAACAGGTTCAACTCAACCCCATATTAACATCGTCACCCAACCCCAACTCTCTCTCCGCCCTCTCCGTGCCACCAGTAGCCCTCGCACCCCAGCGATCAAGCCGATTTTGAGCATCCTCAATCTCACGATCACGAATACTCTTTTGACTATCTGCATCGCCATCTCCAGTTGCCGTGTGACGAAGACTACTAGTTACACTCCGTTGCCCGGGGCTACTGCTGTATTGGTATCCAGGTTTAACTCCGTAATCACTTGTGCGGGAACGATGTAGACTCACGGGTCGGGAATTCCTCGGCGTGCTGGATGCGGAAGGTTTATCTTGCGAAGCGGTGGAGGTGTCCGCGTCTTGGTTGTTGAATGAGAAGGTGGATGCATTAGACGGAGAGGGAGGGGTGTTTCTGCTCAGATCTTTGGAGTTATTGAACCATCGACGCTTTCGCATGCTTCCTTGAGGATCTGCTGAAGCGGTTGACTTGATACTGGCAGCGTCATCCTGGACTTTGGTTGTTTTTTCGGGAACGTCTCCATTTTCATCAACTTCGACAAGCTCGGCATCTCTGTACCACTTTCGACGCCGAGTATATCGTCCCCAGCTGTCCCCTCGTCGACCGTCTTGCCACTATAAAGGATTAGAGAAATACTCGCTAGGAGAAACGATACCGGTTGGCTTACCTTGTTATCGTAATAAATCCAACCACCGCCGTCATTAGTATTATCGCCACCCTCGATCCGCCATTGACTTCCTTCAACCCAACGCCAAATTGCATTACCACCATTAGCATCGGGGAGCTCAAAATTATCCTTCGACGGCACGCTATTCAAATGCTCATCGGTCCAAGCCGCTCGTTCATTAGGAAATAAAGAATACGTCCATCCAATACCAAGCCATCGTCGCTGGTTCTCATACACAATAAAAGTAAATCGTACACCTCCCTCGCCCTTGCTGGAAGTTGCAATTGCCGTGGCATGATTCTTTGGCTGCACAGTCTTTGACTTGTCGGCTACTTTATCTGCCACTTTATCCGTCGAGAAATTGAGTCCGGTAAGGAAAACGCAAATACGTCGAACGGTCAGTGACCGCCACAGGAGAACCCTAAAGACGCGAGCAGGGCTGGAATGGTACGTAAGAATAATTGTGCCAACACTTAAAACAACACGCCGAGTAGTGATGATGTAAAATGGAGGAAGAGTGAGAAGGATCCATATAGGCGTAATGCAAATAATTCGGATCAAAAGTGATGTCAAGGCCGGCCGCGTAGTAGCCGATGTTGCGCTACTCTGCGTGGAAAGGAAATCGGTCATTTCTCGCAACGGGCCGAGCATGATGTTGCACCGAGTGGTGAATTCTCTCATCGTCTCGACGATCTCGTCTAAACTCTTCTGATGTCGCGTAGAAAGAGATTCCGATGTTTTTTTCCGATGTGCATGTTTCTCGCCCGTCACTCCGGTCGACGAGAGTGGCGAATACCGTCTCGAATACATCCCCAAGATCAACGAAATCACCACCAGTATGGGTCCGGCATACAGAATAATGGCATCGGAATATAGAACTATGGCCCAGAAGCCTGCAACGAGCAGGAAGCTCGCCCACGGATCTCCACTAGACCATGTCAATAAACCGGCGACTTTGTTCAACGGCAAAAGGAACGGGTGAGAATGCGCCAAAGCGCGTGTGATGGGCGGAGGTGTAGCGACTAGTAGAGGGGATTTGCGATTCACTATGACGCTCGAGCGCTGCCGCGATGTGAGTGAGGATCCGGCTATGGTCGTAGGTGAGAATGCGGCCACTGTCGGTGGATGGGTGTCTCGGGGATTGCTGGACTGCGCGCCATTATCTGAAATAGTAGACGACGGCGACATGAGATCGGCCCAGGGTATTTCTATTGAAATTAGCATGAGGGAGACGTGTCGTCGAATAAGAAGTCCAGCATACCAAACGCTGCCATGCACAAGAGCTGTGTATTCCGTCAACTCCCTCCCAAGGGTCATTGCGGGTGTCGCATTCACGGTGAGCTGTCGTCGGGATTATATCGATGGATCAGTATGTATGTGACGAGTGAATGGATAAAGAAGAGAATGAAATGGATGTAACGAGCAGAAGAGACTGAGTGAACTGAAGGAAAGTTGGAAGAAGATCGGCTGCGGGGAGCGGAGAAAGATCAGGCTGGGAAGTCGGCTCCGAAGCATGTGACCGCCTTCCAACTTGGATTTTTCTCACCTCCTTCCTTTTCTGGATTTAATTCTACCAATAACTTGAAAAGAGCTGTATTCTATCGTGCACATCATAATTTTCGACATGCATCAATCTATCCCTATGTCTCAATTCAATGTCCTAAGGCAACACTGTTCGGCACTCGGACTTCTCCACATGACGCAGCTTCAGCCCAACTTTACGGAGTAGCCTCTACCCACGGACGAACTGTTCAACCTCGGGATGCCTAGTCCACGATAGACTTAGCGCTCTTTAGTGGCTGCAATTGATTAGTTAGTGCACGAGTTTCGCTGATCAAGCCGGATGATCCTTTGTATGTCCGCGATCTGTTCGATACCTGACAGCAGCCACGTTACTCTATGTCCACCTCATCTTATCCGATCGCTCCTCCTCGAACCCTTTCGTGCGTCCTGTGCCAGAAACGCAAGGTCAAATGTGATCGTAATGACCCGTGCGCTGGCTGCGTCAAACTAGGTGTCGAATGTATCGCTTCGGTGCCTGCACCGCCGCGGCCTAGGAAAAGAAAGACCGATCTACAATCTCGAGTGGAAAGATGTGAGGAGGCATTAAAAGCACAGGGTGCTCGGCCGGAAAACGGCGAATATTTTGGCTCAGGAAGCCCCTCTACAACGGTTCCAGTGTCGCATGAGTCCGGGGAAGGGAAGTTGGTCGTTGATCAAGGGAAATCCCGCTTTGTTGACAAGTACGTTGCCTCTCGGGCAAATCCTAACATATCGAGGTTTACTGGCTGTTAACACTGTCCAGTGCATTATGGATGGGCCTTGCGGATGAGGTTTGAAGACCAATGATTGTTAAGTACTTTACTCTTAAATATTCTAACTTGCAAAAGTTACGGGACTCCTTGGAAACGCCATATCAACCAAAGCAAGCTACTCCCACAGGACGCTCGAGTCTAGATGCTAGCTTTCTTCTCCTTGGATCATCCCAACCGAGTCAGGGCATCGCTTCGCTGCATCCTCAGCCTGTGCAGATTTTTAAGCTATGGCAGGCATTTTTAGACAACGTGAATCCTCTATCAAAAGTTATCCACGCACCCACTGTACAAGTCCAGATATTGGATGCCACTGGGAAGTTAGATAACTTGCAGCCTAATACAGAGGCTCTCCTGTTTGCTATATATACAACCGCGATATGTTCACTTAGCAGTGACGAATGCGAAAGCATTATGGGAGAACCAAAGACTGACCTTTTCCCTCGATATTTGACTGCTACAGAACAAGCTTTATCAAGAGCGGGTTTTCTCGAATCCTCCGATCTAGTGCTTTTACAGGCCTTTGTATTGCTGCTGGTATTTTAAACCATACTTTGAAGATTTAAACTATAACCCAAAAAACTGATTTCATTGTTTACAGATAGCAATGAGGCAAAAGTACAGCCCACACTCGCTATGGATTTTGACCGGTGTTGCGATTCGAATTGGCCAAAGGATGGGACTACACTCCGATGGCAGGTCGCTTGGTTTGTCAATATTCGAGGCCGAGATGCGAAGACGTGTCTGGTGGCAGATTGTTCTCCTAGACAACAGAAATGCGCAGCTATCTGGTCTAAAGAACTCGGTAGTGGCTAACTTTTTCGACACGAGTATACCCGCCAACATCAACGATAATGACCTTAACCCAAATATGAGCGAGCAGCCTTTAGAGCACAAGTATCTAACCGAGATGATATTCTGCCTTATCACCTATGAGATTGGGAAATTTGTCAAAGAAGGCGGATATCAGAAAATTTTTAGCGCTCCTTCGCCAGCTGTCAAAGACCAGATAATAAGCGAACTGGAATTTCGACTAGAGGACAAATATCTGAAGTATTGTGATCGTTTAATACCGCTACACTTCTTGTGCCTGGCAGTTGCTAGGTCTATTATAATGAACATAAGACTGATGGCTCATCATCCTCGTCACCGGAAAGCAAGCGGCGCTACCATTCCACGAGAAGAGCGAGATATGTTATTCAACCTTAGCCTGCAAATGATCGAAAACGATACATTGGCTCATACCATGGGAAGCTTGAAGCCCTATTTATGGCATGTCAACATCCACTTTCAACTGGACGCCTTCATATATCTTCTAAGCGAAATACGTCGTCAGCCACCCGGTGACCTTTTTGATCGAGCATGGGATCGGGTGCAACAAGTATACAATATGCACAAAGAGTTGATTACTGAGGATTATGCTTTGTATCTAGCTATTGGCAAGCTAGCTATTCGAGCCTGGGAGGCTCGAGAGTCTCATCGAAGTCGCGTCTACGAAGGAAATATTGATCCTCCTCACTTTATTGCAGCGCTGCAGCTGAAATTACCAGCGAAAAAAGATCTCACGAAACCCGATGACACAATTCTTAACCGCCAAGCATTACTCGATTGCCACCCGACAGACAGCGAGCTGCATGATGGGACTCTTGGCACTAAATTTGATGACAATACGCAGTTCAACCCCTTGTACGAAGAGGTTAGTCCGTTATCTTGGGAGCAATGGTCGGAGCTATTCCATGAATATGAGCAACAGATTGCAAATAGCAATAGCCCAAGAATATTTGGCTGAAAATAAGGGTTTCTTGATTTCGAAAGACTCATTTGTCTGCAATACTAAGTTTTATGGCGAAAATACAAGATATGCAGGTAGACTCACACTACTCTTATTCTCTATTTCATATTGCATTACTACTAGGCAGGTATTTTACTAACTTTGAAGAAACCATAGTCTACAAGAGGATGGAACATTGCAAGTGAATCCATGCTCCCGACTTCTCCTATTTAAGACATTTTGAAATATGTATTTCCGCGGGACAAAAATGCACTTTGATCGTAGATTCCATTGTCAAATGTTATGTAACAACGGCTGGGCCGAAATGAGGGAAACCAAAGAGCCATGCAGTGGTAAAAGGACTAGAAGTTGTACCATTTACTCTCCTTTCTGCTTTACACTTTTCGCTCTGTGAATACTGCACCGAGAATCCCGGCACAGGAAAGAGCAACAGCAACGTCAAAAACTTACCAGGGCTTTGTCGTATACATGGAGGACTTCAGCTAGAGATTCGGGCGGCACGATATCTTTAAGATTTGTAGCATCAGTGTCAGTCACCCACGCTATACTGAATCCTGGAATGTCTTTGAGATCGGATACGAGCTTATTACGGAGCAAGTTCTGGCCACAGAGTCAAAAACCGATCCACCAAGCCACTGCGCAAAAGACATGAAGCGAGACGCCAATGGGGGACGTCTCGTTTCGTTAAGACAGTCTGGGAAGCCATAGCTGGCACCTGTAGGCCTTGTCCAAGCCCAAAGCCGTAGATAAACTGGAAACTAATCCACTTGGGCTGGCTAGTGTTGACGCTAAACGTAGTAAGCAGCCCAGCGCCAACAGACATCATGATGGTTCCAAGGATAAGCGGCGGCGTGTAGTAGCCTGCATTCCAAGTGATGGCGCCGCCAGTTATACTTCCAGCGACCAAAGAAAGAACAAATGGCAGAAGTCGTATATCGGACTCATAGGCTGTTACTGCTTAAATGGCCTGGAACCATGTGGCCAGGAAATAGATGATTACCATCATTGTTGATCCTAAGCAGAAAGCCCGAGAAAATCCAGCTGCTATACTCCTTTGCTTGATGATTCTTGCAGGTACGGTTGCGCTGTCACCTTCCCACAATTGAACAGCTATAAAAGCCAGAGAAGAACACTGGCAAGGACTAAAAGCGCAATGATACGGCCATCCTTCTATTGATACGTAGAGCACCCCATTGAAGAGCTAGGAGACATACAGTGCTGGGAACGAACACCAGGGTTCCAATAGGGTCGATCTGGCGTAGCTGGAACATGAGCGGTTTACCAGCCTCTTCCGGGGGCGGCACTTTTAGCAAGAGAGCTATAATGACCACAGTGACAGCACATATGCGTAAATTGATATAGAAACCTATAACAACATTCTTTGGGTAACCTACAATGATATGGCGAAGGCGACAAAAAAAAAAAAAAAAAAAGGGAAATCAAGACGTACACCAGCGCCAAGTGACATGAGTAGTGAATACTCCTCCAATAAGCGGGCCAACAACGGATGCTATACCAAAAATGGCACCAAAAACACCCTGGAATCGGGCCTCTTTGCGAGCGGGATTGTGTGGACCATGACAACCACACCCCCGGAAAAGATGCCGGAGCAGCCAAACCCGGCAATCGATCGCCCCCATATGGAAGCAACTGAGTTGGGCGCTGCTCTACAAATAGCAGACCCAATTTCGAATAGCATAATCGTCGAGAGGAAAACCCATTTAGTGGGATAGACTGTATCCTCATCACCCCTTACTTCACATGTGGAGCTTTCCATATCGTGTTGGCTCTTCTCTAGTAACGCTTCTGGCCTTGCTAACGCGGTGGTTGTTTCATTAGTAGATGGTGGCACCGTTGCCTCAATAGTTGTTTGGGCCTTTTGGGCCTTTGTCTTCTTCATGCATCTTTGAGATTATCTAAACAAGACGATAATATAGAAGAATAACCAATAAAAAACATTCCATGCAGACAAGTCAGATTGTTAATAGCTAGAACCAATGTTGTTATACGAACCCTTAGGGTTAAACAACCCTAATCTGCCTTCAGGGGGTCCACACCACACAGGGACGGCCCCACCGATGCTCCGGGACCCCGCAGCTGTATAAAGCTTATTATTCTGCCCATCGACCCACCCAACCAGCCTCTAGCGTCGGTTTCGGGGTGAAATACCGGGGTCTCGGGGTGCTCGTCGGACCCGAAGGCTGAAACATCAACCAATCAACCATTCAGAGCCAACAGGGCAGTCATATTTACTATGTACATTGTAGTCTATGTTATGTCCTCGTGTTTGCACGTCTTTGCAGGCAGCAGTATTCCAAAACCCAAGTACCGCTGATAAGAGGACGTTACAGTGAAGTAAATTGGCAGATGAAGGTCTTTTTCAATAATATTCTGCGCAGCAGCACTGTTCCTAAATACGCATATTGTGTTACTATACAAGCCAAGCGAGTCTTTTCATCCTTACCCAAAATGCATGCTCCAATCCCCAAGACGATGTTTGCAAACACACCTTTTGACCTCATTGAAACACCAGTGTATGCTCAAAGAAAGGCCGCTGGCAAGGTATTTTTGACAGAATCCCTTCGAGCCGAGTATATTACTAACCACGGCGCAATCTAGAAGGCAAATGATCAGTATGCAGAAGCTGCTAGTATCATGGTTCTAGTACATAATGTCATCATTCGAGGTTTAAATAGCATATACAAACAAGCGCCACATGTCAAGCCCGAAGATTACGCCGACTTTATTGCATATGCAACTTGCTGGTATGAATTCACAGATAGTAAGTTCCTACCTCTTTCTATTTGCCCTTTGGAACCAAGAGTTGTTAAGTTTTTGATATATAGACCATCATAATAATGAGGATGAAAGCATATTTCCAACAATTGAAGCTCAAACAGGGGAGAAGGGGGTCATGGATGAAGACCTTGAGCAACACCGAGCTTTTATTGTGGGCTTTCGCGCTCTTAAATCGTACCTGGATTCTGTCGCAGAAACCCCAGCGAGATTCTCAGGTGCTGAGCTTGTTTCTCTGCTTGATGCCTTTGCACCGCAGCTCCATCATCACCTCACAGATGAGATTCCACGCATGGTTGCTCTATCACGCTTTGGTGACAAAATTTCCATGCTAAAAATTATTGAGACCGAGGGGAATCGATCGGCTCAGGCTCTTTCCAAGACTGGTGCTATGATATTTTTCCTTAGAAATAGTGACTTGGAGTTTGAAGAGGGGCTATGGAAGAATTGGCCTCCAATCCCAGGTCCTGTGCGCTGGAGTATCCTTAAGACCCTCGGTCGGTGGCATATTGGATGGTGGCGTTTTGCAAGCTGTGATGAGAGCGGCAGGATGCAACAGCTCTACGCCAGAAACTAAATCCTCACGGAGGTGCACATGTTACAAGTCTGTTCATAGAGTACTCTCGCCCGAGTGCCCTGCAGTTTTCGCACCCGAGGTCCACTCCACGGCGTTCACTGACACTTCAACACTTACCTATGTACAGTACTTTTATGCATTTGATAGTGGTTTTATGATGTATATATACCTTATCTGTAATACTACATCTACAATCATAGCACTAATTTCCGGCCTCGTTTCGTTCCTTGTCAGCGTAGGACCGTTCAGTCCTCCGCAACATTGAAAAATTCACCCTTGAGTTGATTAGACACTATTGGATAATGCACGATGAACCAAGAAGTAGTATTCTGCTATACTGGGGAGCTACAATTCAATGAAACACAAAAGATAATAGAGACCGATGACAAAGGAAGCAGTTTGAAAAGTCTCCTCGTCTAGTAATGCGTAGTGAATTTATGTCTCACGCAAGGGGCTGTCTAGGATGAGATAACACAGTGCATGCTGGACCGTCGATAGAGACCCATGGCTTGGATTGATTCGACTATCTTAATGCCTCTTACGATCAAATCGTCCCGATATACGGAGTGGTCGTCCTATATCGCTCATTGACGGATGGCCCCAATCTCATTTTTCCGACGGCCTTTTAGGACTCCCTTAGTGCAGCCTAGGCTTTTGGTGTTTTCTTTTATATTTTTTCCTCATTGAGTCCAATAACATATACGATACTCGAGCATACGCGAAAGAAACTATCCCATCACCTCCGCGCTTTCTCGAACATGATCAATTCCAGCCCGAGAAAGTCGACTCAGCGTACCAAGGCGGACCATATTCTCTTGGCCCGACCACGGCTTTTCGGAAATGGTACCAAGTGGAACTCTCTGCCGGCCCTCATTCAAAGTGATTCGTACCTATCAAGCTGGAACGAGATCATCTTTGCTAGGGCAAACGAATGGTATCTCCAAGAGCTCATTCTGTACCCGGTTCCTCCAGGTGTACAACTAGATGGGAATGGAGCCCTCGACGTTGCCAGGGAGCTACAATGGCGTATTAAGCACTGAGCATATACTTTCCGTTTGACGATGGATGATCGTGGAAAAATCGTATATGGAAAGAGCTTCTGGTGGCTTCAGGGAACTCGACGCAATATTTCGGAGTGGGGATAATTGGAACTCAAAGTGAGTCAGCCGTATAGAAAGACTCTACAGTATGATGGGATATTGACTTCTTTGCATTCAGTCACTGGCTTGACGTTGGTGAGTTCTTGGTAGCATTCTCATATGCTTATGATTGGCTATATGATGCCTAGACGCATGAACAACAGGAGGCAATTATGTGGTCTATGATCTCACTTGGATCGAAGAAGGGTCTTGAAGCTTATGAATCCAATGCTTGGTTCCTTAGTGTTCGAGGAAATTGGAATTGTCAGTAGTAACGCGTCTAGCGGTTCGATAAATGAATCCAAAGTAGCTACATTTTCCATCTGGTAAAATACTGCCGTAAGGTGTCATGAATCAGTAGGCATCTTATAGGTACTAGGACTACTAATACAGGGTGTTTTTAAGCTATGAATAAGCATAATGTGCTGTATGACCAAAGCTATTGCCCATAATTAAAACATTAATAGCATGTATTATACAACCTATAACTGCATGCCCTCTTTGGCACGTAGGTAAACCTATGAGCCCAGGTTCTACTTGATAGGTCCGAGCATGAGGGGCGCTTGGGGCTCGCAATGCCTTCTGAGGGCTTTTCCACTCCAGCCCTAACAACTCAAGAGCCAACTTGTCGAACCTAACGGTGAACTTTTTCTAACTTCTTCTATTCTGTTCTATTCATCGGGTACCTATATTTTATTGATGCGTGTTAACATTTTTTCCAATTATCCAAGACTTACATTTATGTTTATGTGCCACTTTTATCATATATAGCTACTCCTGTGGGTTTCTAAACATTACATCTATAGGCCCAATTCTCAAGCTACGTTCAGCATGACCTCGAGAACATACAAATTAGCCATACAGTTCACTACACGGTAATATTTGCTGCTTATGAAAAAGACAAGTAATGTCAACGGCGATTCCGATATGGATTCAACATTCCCCTATGATAAAAGGTTCCTAAGCAAGTCAACCAACCATCTCAACCGGGTTGACAGAATTGACATAGTGCATGTAGAAATAAAAAATCCCATATTTCTTCCTGCATTCAGACACTAACACCATATATCAACTCAAAATGCGACCCGATTCGTGGGGCCAAAGCTACAGAGCATCGAAGTCCCTCACTCGAAGGATGACCGTCAGCGATAATAGTAAATCGGAAATTCGAATGATTCGGTCCTTAAGTGAATGCATAAAGCTCAGTCAAAGTTTAATATCTCATACACACAAAGGCCACTCACTGCTCTTCCTCTCTGTTTTGCCATTTTCACGGCGTTGGTGTCAGAAGGACTGCCGCGCAAGACGCCTGACAAGCTCCATAAGCCGTATTACAGGCGATTATAGAAGCCGGTGCGGTCGCACCTAGGGTTGCACCCCAAGTAAAACCTGCAGCACCATAGCAGGCCATGACGACGCCTGAACATCCGGCCTGACAGACGCCATACGCCGCAGGCCCGGCGCTCGCAATGGTGGCAAGAAGTGATGCCCCGAGTGCTGTTGGTAGTAGCTTCATATTGAGGATTCTGAAGCAAAATTTGATGGAATTCAATAAGTCTGATATTAAGGTGAAGATAAAGTCGATGTTTAGAATTTTGCGAAAGAGAAGGTTCGTCTGCAAGAGACCGGACACGAGCCTTTCTTAAGCCATCTCTCCAGTGAATGATGTGAGTCATTTGATCGGGTATAATTGCATAATGCCCCAATGCTTGCTTGCGTACTATGCATTGAGGCTGAAAACTAGCCTATTGCAATCCGGCGATAAACGGTGATATCTCATGCAGGTATTGTGTAACCACATTGAATCGGCCTGATGAAAGTGTCAAGGATAATGATTGGCCTACTGCACACTTATCATAGAATTATTTCCTTACTGCTTCCAGAGGGTAGGCACAGATTTGATCGTAATAGGTGCGTCAAATATGTAAATAAGTTCATCGACGAAATGGATTGCATGGGAATGATGCACTAATATTTTTTCCAATGCATCGCCACGTATCTAGGACATATCATGGTCGATGGCACAAGGATATAACTTGGTCTGAAATCAACTGGACTATATCTCACTAGTAGTAAACATCCCTGAAGGAAAGTAGAACCGAAACAAAAGTTCCACTTAGCTTTGAAATTTTACTATACAAATTGAAAAGGTATATAGCAACCATGGGCATGACGAGTGAGAGTAAACTCTCCTTAATGGAAGCTTCTTCGGGTAATACATTCCATGTCGATAGAAGACAATGTAGTTATATTCATATGAGTTACTGTAGAATACTATAACTGCATTCATTAGACACGCTAAGTCCCGATTAAGCAATTTGTATTAAAAGGGGTAATATGATGGCAGTCTAGTGGCAAATAAGCCAAATAGAAACCAGATAATAGATGCAAATGATAAGATTCTCCTACAACCCTTCGAGGACCTGAACGGTTAGAACTGAAAGGGATGGAAGTGAATCCGCCGAGACTCGACAAAAAACGAGAATGGAAACATAGGCCTCGGGTGTAGAATTAATCTGGTCGGGAAATAAGGAATGTAGAAATGATATCTGAAAGAGAGTGTGAAAATAAGTCCAAGATATAATGATAACCTTGTAGATCACTGCCCAATCGAACCTTGGAATGGAGCATCCTCAAGTCTAGACCGGCATGACCGTTATCATATTATCCCAGTAATTCTTTGTTGCTCCGATAATATTGCTTGGGCTCGCACGAAATTTGAGACAGCGTTTTTGTTCCGCCGCAACTCGCCCACCAACATAATTGATTGTATTGGCACCAAATGTAATGAAAATATCAATAAAGTCCAGGAACCTCAAATCGCTTATGACGTTATCGAACCCAGCAGTATATAGCTCCGTGCCACGTTGTTCCAAAGGAAGGGCCGACCTGTCATAGTCGTCGATGTCCGTAGAGTATGTTATTTTGATATTTGGTAACGGGTTGGTCCATTTCACTCTCGTTGGACCGTTCCGGGGAGTCATGTCAACTTTGCACAGAAGGTCTCCGGTTGGCGTAGAGGTCATCCAACGCGAGTTATGATAGTAATTTATGTAGACATGCAGGACCGCCACCGTAAAATTCCCGTTCCACGCTCTCCGCCGTCCGTTCGCCTCCAGACATTTCGGTATGTTTTTGTAAGTGTTTCGTGGCGTTCAAAAAAGTTACAGTAGATAGAACTTTATCCTTTGATATGTCGACTTATAAGTTGTAGTATTCTCGACAAAGGTACTCTGTAGTCAAATCATTGAAGAACGTAAAATTCATGGAATATGAAGCATGCCAGATTGCTAGGTTACTATTGAGCCCTTTTATGCTTCATTTTGATCGGTCAGATGATAATCATTCAGAATGAATATCATCTGGAGACGATGTCATATATCTTGACTCAATAGTACCTTGAGACCTATCGAGTCAAATATTAGAGTCAGCTATATAAGTAATTTGGTGTTATTCAGATAAAATGTGACAGTTCCCGCTGATGGGATAGATGAAATAATGGAGTCACAAAGGTAGGTCAAGATTCTAGTGATATCACTACTGACTCGTTTCCTATAATATGCCACATTATGATATAATTATAGGTATCTTGACTCAGACAAAGAAGTCAATGAGGCCCATAAATCGTGCGTATTCGAGAGAGCATCAACTTAAAACCGGATATATCCATATATCAGACGAACGGAGTCATATAATGACTGGATCAGCTGAAATCCATTCTTTGAATGGAAAATCGACAATCAATCGCTGGAAGTAGACCATCACAGAATCTTCGTGTAGTATCATGAAACCTGATTTTGAGACTGCTGATCATGTGCGAATATTATGTGGATATAAAACACCATAAGCCGCGGGCCCAACATTAGCGACGGTGATTCGAAGTGATGCAGCGAGACTGTTAATAGCAGCTTCATATTGAGAAGTCTAAAGCTTAGATTTGTAATGAATCAAAGATATCGGGGTAAGACGTATGGCTAAAAAGTCTCGAAGCTCTGGGAGCGACCTTGGAAGGAAATTTGATTGCTTGCTAGCTAATAAGCTGTGGGTGAAGTTGTTGTTGGAGAGAAGAATAGTCTGGCTAGGAAGCGTGATTATATCTTTCATTCGGTGGCAGTGGTGAGGACAGAGGGAGAGAAGGAACTATCTAGCAAAAATATTAAGAAGATTCAGCTGGGCAGCTAAAGAAGAAAACTAAACCTATATCTAAACCTCCGCAGGTCTTGCAGCCTTGCCCCAGAGCATGATTCCTGATGAAATATGCCTACAAATCCGCGCAAAGACCCCTAAGAAAACCTATCATCAAGTCCTCAGCGAATCTATTCCCACAACCTGAATTCCATGGAAGAGTGATCTCCGGGAGGCCCTTTGGTGTTGCACAACCTTAGGTACCAGCTTCGCCCGATTCGCAGTGTCGCCTCGCATGGCAGGTTCCAGGATTGGAACTGTGACAAGCGATAGAAATTAATAATTTTAATACTGAGCTAGAGACCATGTTGATATTTTGTCTGAAGTATTGAGAAGAGAAGATTTACCTTCAAGACAGCAGAGACGAGGCCTTCTTATTTCACCTATGCGATGGCTGACGTGACCCATTTGATCAGGCATTATTGCATGATGGCCCAGTACTTGCTTGCCTACCATACATTGGGGCTGAAAATTAATGTATTGCAATCCGTTGATAGACAGCGATAGTGTTTGTGTAACCAACATTGTCATCGAATCGGCCCGATGAGAGTGCCCACAAACCAATCGTGTAATGATTCGCTTCTTTCCTACGTGCGGTAGATACGAATTTGTCGTTTACTGGAGATCCAAATGGAAGTAGTTGGTGAAGTTGATGAAGCAATCATAACCTTAATCTATTGTTATCACTTTTCATTGATCAGTCCTATAACATCATATAAGCAATATCCATCTAATAATAGTCTATATTTCGGCAATTTAAGCTTAGTTTGGCAATATCTTGAGATTAATCTCTGCTGTCAATTTCTTGGGAAGGAGCAAGTCTTAGGGTAGATCTCAATGTTTACTATACGTATCTGAGCCGTAGATTTATTCATATACATTATATGACACGACCCGTAGTGTTAACTTACGGTTCAAACCACCTAGAAATTGTTGATACTACGCTCTTCATGGTTACCGTAGAATGGTACAGCAACATTTTGAGATGCACTGAGATCCCGTCAATAAATTGTATTAGGACAGGGACAATACACAGCAATCTAGTGGCACCGAGCCAAGTAGGGGAGCACATATGTAGATAATAAATACAAGTAATTGGCCTGTCTCACGACCCTTTTAAAATTGAACAATTCAAGAGCGAAAGGGGTAGAGAGAATCCATACAAATAAAGTATATAGTATGTGGATCATATACTAGCGATAGCCCAAGACCCAAAGAAGCACCGAATATCTAAGTCTCACTATTCGGCTCCCAGACTCAGCAGACTACTGGATGTCACGGGTCTCAAGACTCAGAGCCGGAACTTGATTCAGAACTTAAGAGTAGACGAGGTTCGCTGACCAATTGCTGCCACGGGTAGATAGAGTTTCGATCGAAAGTAGTCTGCAAATGAAGCCTTTGCATAGTTCGAATTGTTCCACGGCTGATTCCTTGCTCCCCTCGGTTATTAAATGAATTAATAACGTAGTTGATTGTGTTGGCAGGGAATTCAAACCCAACAATAAGAAACCGCTCCCACCTAACTTGATGCATGTTGGCATGGAACGTCGTTGCCATTTGACTGTTGCCAGAAAAGCTCAAAAGGTGTGTCTCAACGAGATCTGGTGTAATCCCATTTGATGTAACCGAACGCTCAGTATAATAGGAAACCGTCACTCTCCCTAAAGGTCTGAGCAATTGCACACGTGGTGGCGCAGATGTCCTGTTGATGATAATGCGCATATCGTACTCAAGGGGATCCAATGAAGTAACATGCATTGTGCAGCTGATTACATGGTTTGCAAGAGGTGGAGGTGAATTTGCATAGAAAGTCCTCAAGATTCGCTCCTGGTGTGTAAGGGACTCCTCTGGGACATCTTGGGGCGTCGGGGGACTGGGGGTATCGTGTATGTAAGGCATGTTGATGTCAACGCGGTTCGTATGCACGACTTTCTTAATTGACAAAAAAGCTTTCCAGGTTCAAATGCTGTTCCTGGTTGTCTTGAACTAAGGCAATACGATAATAGAAAAGAGAATAAGAAATTTGGGTGATAGAAACAGCGCAGTTGAGCTTCTTATGCTTCGATTTCTGAGTCAAAAGAGTGCTGTCATTTACCTTGACTCGCTAAAACTTGACTCAGGGGAGAAGTCTGCAATTTATATAGAATCATTATTTTTCGAGTAAGGATGATCTCAGATGAGTAAATTCGTGCAAGTGTCAGTGGTTAGAGGAATGAACGAGAAACGACGCCCGGAACGCTAGATGTTTGCAGCAAGTTGTGATCACAAAAATTCCTGTAAGTTACTAGAAAACGCTAGTTTCTACATCAGTCTTTCGACGAAATATCCAGGTGAGCCCCTAGAAGGAGCATGTAAACAGGTTAAATCCAATGTTAGGTTTCAATCTAGTTACTGGTTACCTAATAGTATACAAAATGACATATATAATGGAATCATAATTAGAATATATAGATTATTGTACAACCAAAGGGAATGTAATGACACCGCAGGTCTGAAGGGATAAATGAAAATGAAAAAGAAAATATAAAATAAAATAAAAGGATGTGCCAATAAGGGCTAGGCTGGTTGCGAGTGCCTCAATTTGAGAACGACTCAGCGAGGTGTGCTGCACGACCGGAGTATCTCTTTCCCCAGATTTGATGACTCCCGCGAGCATAGGTGTTGTAAGTCGATAGAGATACCTTTCTCATCTCTACAACCATCCGTTTTTCCCGCTGTCCTTGATGTGTTACTTTATAGTAATTGACTGTCTCTCCGTCGAATTGCATGCCGATAAAAAGAAAACGTCGCCATTGAAAATCCAACTGGCCTTCAAAAAAGGCAGCATACCCCTCCTGGCCATGCACAAACTGCAATTGAATAGGTTCTCTTGTTGGGATCTCTACCGATTCTGTACGATAAGTGACCGAAACCTTTGGTAGCTCAGCCCATCGTACGATATCTTCCGTCCCATGATTATAGAGTGTGATCGTGACATTGTAACGATAGTTCTGGTCAAAGTCGACGTTAAAGTACAAATCAATGTCGCCAGCATGTGGAGGTGCGCCAGCATGAAATTGATTTGCGACGTCGAGTGCACGAAGCTCCCCAGATTCCGAGGGCGCCCTGGGAGGGGTTTCCATGTAAGACATGGTAGGATAAAGCCTGCTTGTATAGACAATTATACGGATCGAAAGAAGATGCTCGAGTAATGTTACTTCCTCGAAAAGGGAGATTTGATAGTGTAGTTGAGGATATAAGAAGAATATTTTCAAAAGAGATATGGCTCCATTGCAGTTGATGCTTTTATCTTTCATTTTAATGACTCAATATGCTGATCGTCATACCGTATGACCTCGATGTTGACTCAATATTACTTTGAATCTGAGAACAAGTCATCACTATGTATATAGTCATAAATTCCCAAAGAAGTTGACGACGTTCAGATGAATAGATGGGATGAATAGGTCTTTAGCAAGGCTCCATGAGTACAGATCTGTCTCGGGGTCTTGGGCTGTTGCTAGCCATCATGGAAAACTACAACAACATTAATCACTTACGACATTAGAGTTATGATAGTAACAGAGTCATTTTGCAATGTTAAATCCAAAGCTGAATAGCTTAGGCTTTTCTTAAAATCCCAGGCCCACCTCAAGGTTCTTAGACTCTGGTCCACGGTGTTTTGGCGTAAGATACCCGCACTAAGTAGCTGGGAACGCTCGGGGCTCGACTCAATTGCTATCAATGCCATACACAAACTCATAGTGGTTTAGACGTAACATTCGTTAAGGCTTTTTTTGGGTTTTCAGTCAATCAATACGCGAATGCTTCAGCAATGTTTTCCTAGTAGAGGGAACTTGATAGTATACCCAAAGAATATTCAAGGATATGTAAAAAGAAACTTTGAAAGACTGTTCCATTGCCGTTGAGCTCGTTATCATTTAACTCATGACTCGCAGTAATGACTTTCATATATGTCGTTGAACTAGATAAGAATAGAGAACAAGCAACGAGATGTGCAATAGAAATATATTAAAAACTTATCAATGGGCGTCTAAAAGTAGATACGTTTAGAGGAAGAAGGAAATAGAGTAATAATAAAACATACAGAGTAGAAAAGATAATAGAGATATAAAGAGAATAAATATGTAAAGATAATAGTAAGAAAAGAGCTAAAAAGAAAACAGCTAAATAAGGTCCAACAGATAGAGAGAGAAAAAAAAAAAGAAAGAAAGTCAGAAAGTAGAACTAACAAGCCAGAGCATATAGTATACAGACAAGCAATAGCCTCGCTGGTAGAGGGGAAGCATCAGGAATATCTATCTATGACCGTTGACACCGTTGACACCGTTTGGACTTTCAGACCTATTAGAATAGTCATATTGTACTTCAGGCCATTCATCGTTCTGAATCCTTGGACATTAGATAGACCCATCCTCGCCATTGACCCCGACATTGGGGTCTCGCTTGAGTTTGGTCGGAAGATGAGCCTTCCGCATCCTTTCAATATGCTCATCCTCAATTGCTTCTGGTATATTGGTATAGGTAGTTTCAAGAGACTCAACAATTTCTTTGACTGTGTTGTATTCTAATTCAATTAAGATTAGAAACCAGTCCAGCCATCGAATGCCGTCTATATTATCGCCAAATTTCATTCGATTTGCCCCGGGATGTGTCGAGTTCATCTTTTTCGGATCAAACTTCTTGATTCTGTATGGTAAGACACCATGACTTCCCCAACCCGGTTGGCCATCTCGCCCACTCTCGTGGATTAGTTATGTCAAGCTTGACTTCCATTTTGTACGTAAGAGGTTTGGTTTTATCCTCCTCCGGGAACATATAGAAGGAGATTTTTTGAATTTTTTTTTTTTTTTTTTTTTTTTTTCGACCTGGATGCTTAGTCTTATAATGGTCGTTCAGTAACCGTGTCAGTGGGTCTATCAACAAAGGCATGTTGACAAGCGCGGCTCGAATGCACGACTCTTCGATTTAGGAAAAAAATTTGGATTCGTGCAACGTTCCAGATGGCTAACACTGTAGTCGAAGAGAAACAAAAGGGGAGGTGTGAGAGGGAGAAACTTCTTCATTGCAGTTGAGCTTTTTTATGTTCGATGTTCATGAGTCAAAAGATACTGTCACTTTATCTTGACTCCCATAACGTTGACTCAAGAAACAAGTCACCGAGGTGTATGAGATCATCATAGGCTAAATAGATTGACTAGTTGCATACGAGATAGATGGGATGAGCGAACTATTGGAATTATCGGGAGTTGCTAGCAAATGGGAAACAGTACTTCAAAGTTCAGACGTTGCAAACAAGTTATGACTACAATCGTTCAGTGAGTTATTGGAAGACGCCATTACTATTTTAAAATTCAAAGCATTATATAACCGGTATAATAATCATCACATGTATTCGTAACCTACATTTGAACGTATATCGCAATCTAGTTCCTAAGTAGATACTCAATATAGATAGGCATACTCTGTCATAAACTCCTTCAAATCAAATTGTTCGGACTAATAACTAATGCCAATTATTTAATAGCGATCAACTTAGAGAGGAAGCCAAGGAAGAATGAGTCGATGGAAGACAAAAGTACCCAGTCGAGTTAAGAGATTAGCGAGTACCCATTCTCTTTACCGAGCGATTGCCCACGACCAGAGTATCTCTTTCCCCAAATCTGCTCATCACCTGCCGCATAGGTTTTGTGACTCAGGAGAGACACCCTTCGCATTTCGTCAACTCTCAGTGCTTCCACAGGCCCATTTTCAATCTCGTCATCGCTAGAGCCAAGAATATAGTTGACTGTGAATTCTTCAAATTGCATGCCAATAAGAAGAAAATATTTCCATTCCCAGTTCACAAGATCGTCTTCAAAAGAGGCAGTTGTCTTCTCTTCGTTAACTTTCAACCCAACGACCATTACGCGTTGTTTCGACTCCTCATCTGCGAAGCAGGTAATTTTGACATGTGGTTCTGGTTCAGCCCATTGTAATTGCTTGTCGTCCTCATAATCATGGAATTGAATCGTAACTGTGTACTTGTGTCCTGGGTTGTGAAAGTGCACGTCAAACTTCATATAGATGTCTGGAAAAGGTTCAAATGCACCTGCAAGAAATCTTTTCTCTAATAGCTCTCCGACGGTAAACACTTCAGGCATGTTGATTTAGATCCCGCTTCTGGATACTGCTTTCTTAATCGAGAGATGGATGCTTGATCAATATTTATGCTGGCAAAGGCAGGTCAATGATAAAGTTTAAAGAAGAGGGAAAGTACATGCAGAACAAAAATTGCTCCGTCGAAGTTAACCTTTTTATGCTTCATTTTAGTGAGTCAGGAATAATTACTGTCGTGCAATATGACTTGAACGAATATGATCAGAACTCTTGAAACACGTCACCGAGGCGCATAATGACATTGTACACCAAAGGAGATGACTACTTGGGAGTCTGACAGCTTCGGATGAGATAGACCTATGGATGTGATAAACATATGTCTCTAAATCAGATTTAGATATTGATTTAGGGTTAGATACATGAATGAGAAGTTTCGGGCTAGTTTTCAAGTTTCGCATTGTCAAGGTGAGTTATGATCGTGACTATTATTTTTTATCATTACCCAATACCATAGCCATATCAAACTCCTTCGTATTGTTTTACCGAGGATTGGAAATAGTAGCCGATTAAGTTATTATAGATGTCTAATAGATACATGTAGTAGATAAGTATGAAAATTATATCATAGCCCTCTTCGAATTCGAATGAGACTAAAGTAAAATCACACAAAAATATGAAGAAACTTCAAACCAAAAAAAGGATCTGGGTATCAATCTATCCAAGTAGAGAGTAAGGATTGTAGTAAATAATATCAGAAAGGTGTAGATCGAAAGCAAAGGAGGGGATAAGATAGATAAATCTCAAAGTGAAGTGCCCAACCACGGTGGATTGGTACACGAACAATAGGCTAACCGGAGTGTAGGACTGGTACAATCTAAGCTGTTGGTAGAGCGACCTCCACATTGAAACAATGGAATACTTGTCCACGAAATATTGGTTGGTGGAGCCCTAACTCCAAGGCACATCTGTCGTGCTACCGTAATAGGTGCCGAATTCTCGCTTGAGACAGCAGTATTGACATAATTGATTGTATTTGCGTCAAACTCGATACCAACAAAGATGCGCTGCTGGACCACTACATGTCGTTCTCGAACCGGAGTACTGTCTTCGAGTCCGCATCACGGTATTGCAAGGGAACTGCGGCTCTGACATAGTCTTTCTCATCGGTATAGTACTTGACTCGGACAATTGGCAATGACTCACTCTATTGAAGGTTAGCTCCAGCCTTTTGAAGATCAATATCGACTCTGCAGTAAAGGGGTTGGCGGGAGGGGCGGGAAATTTCATTTCGCCGTGGACGCTTGCCCTGATTGAAGACGGGTTCTGATCTTCGAAATGACCTGTCTACACTAAGTAATGGTCCAAGCATCTTTTATAGCTTTCAAGGTTCTCTTAGCAGAAGTAGATCGATGGTTAATGAAAGAATGAACGCAGAAAATAACGAGAATGCAGACTCTTGCGCCGAACTCGAGTCCTTTTCTGCTTCATTTGTGTGGGTCAAGAACGGCTGTTCCTGAGATACAGTCATATTTTGAGTCAACAGCGGCCTTAAGTCATTGAAAAAGCCAGTGAGGTCTATAACTCATCAGTGTTCACGTGGAATGAATACCATTAGTCAGGCCATGACTCTAGGGGAAATCATATAATGACCACATCTTTGACTCTATCTATGACTCCAATCTAGTGATTTTACTCATCTCGGACAAAAAGGGCAAAGAACATGATGAGATATTTATGTGTTTCTATCCTATTCAAGTCTTTGATTGTTATTCATTTCTGTACAATGATGTTATTTCGGGATTAGTGACACATCAGCCTGCATTACCTTTATCAAATCTATAAAATCCTCGTCTGACAATATATTAGAACTCATTTCCCACGTAATCTATATTACTTGTAAACAGATAAAGTAGTTGTTTCGCACACCGGCCAGTTGAAGCTCCATTTCGCTGCCGAAATAACCGGTAGGGTTGTGGCACCTGCACATATATCTCTACAGAGTGCAGTTACTCAAGAATGAGAAAATTAGAGTCATCGGAGCACTGTCGAATGCCCTCTCACGAATGGTTGTATGTTGAGAGGTCAAAATAAAGTAGATATAGATTGACCAATCAGAGATAAGGGCAAGACGGCATCACGTGATAACCTATCTGCGCTAGCCGCATTGAGACGGCATTTTTTTTCTCCGACATTCTCTTCCGAAGACTCGCCGCAAAGTCATCAATCGCATCACGTTGTCATTCATACCAATTCAGGGCCATCACATCAATCATCATGGTACGTTGATGCATCTATTTACTTTAATCCAATACTCCGCGAAGATGCAATTTACTAATCTATGCTACTTACAGGCTCACCGCATCATCACAACGCTCGTCGTAACCGGCACCCGAGTCTTCGGCCGCGCCTTCGCAGAAGCCTACAAACAAGCCTCTGCCAGCTCCAAATATGCCGCTGAAATGAAAAAAGGAAACGTCACTGGTGCCAGCACATATGCCTCCAATGGACTTACGCTTGACGAAGCATGCAAAATCCTGAACGTGAAACCTCCCCAAGCCGCCGCTGCTGGCGAGGCACAACTCGAGACTGTCATGGAGCGATTTAAAAAGTTATTTGATATCAATGATCCGGAAAAGGGTGGAAGTTTCTATTTGCAGAGTAAGATCCTGCGTGCGAGGGAACGTATTGAGATGGAGTTGCGCGAGACGGAGCGCAAGGCGGCGATGGATAAGGAGTTGAAGGAGGGTTGGAAGCCGAAGGTTTACAAGGATCGGTGATCGATCTGCCCCAATTCGCCAATCGCGCCATTTTCTTCTTGAGTCGACCATCGCCAGTCACGGGGTCTTCGAACCGGTTCGTTCTGACGAGCTCGACATTTTATTTACCATCTCCCTTCTTCGTTCGCCCATTTCGGCATCATAGAACTTGTACTATACGTGACGAAAGACGTCCATTTCGTTGTTTATTGGGTTGCGGCATAGCATGGCGTTTTCCTTTCTTTCATTTGTTGGATGGTTTGATCGTATGACTGGCCAGTGTTACGGAAGGATTAGATTCAAGGTGATTGATTATTCTTGATAATATCAGTGTTATATGCCGAGCATTTAACCAGTCATCGATGGAATTCTTGTATTTATGTGATTATAATAATGGCGACGGATCTACTACCAGAGTCAACTTACTTTTTTCTCGGACTGTATGCTAGCGAGTCATCTTGTCTGCCTAGGCATTGCTGAGACGCATTCAATTGGCCGGAATGACTTTACCCTCATAAACGACTCGATAACCTCGAAGCGCCTTATTGTTACCAGGATCATTTAAGTGCATATCTGACCACGCGGCGGTTATCAAAATGATTAGTAACACGTCCAGTTTAGGAATCAGCCTACTTCTCTACACCACATACCGAGTATTACCGACACATTATGTTAATTGACTGACTCGTAAATCCATCGGACGCTGATGTCTTTAACCCTACAATCGAATCAAGCCCGGATGTACCTTCAACCCCGATGCCAGAAAACTGGCGACTGGCGCGGTTCAGGATCATTTCGACGTCCATTCGACGTCCACTAATCTTGCAACGCTCAAACTTTTGATCGTCCACGGTATTATCACATTTATTCTTAGCAGTATCCACTATCCGTGCTGATGGAGAAAGTTGAAGAGAACGTGCTAGGCATGTGGGCGTAGATTCCGCCCCCTGTGAATGACTCGAATGGGGTGCATACCTCTCTTGGCAGTGAGATTTCCTAAACACTGAACTGTGCTACGTGCATACGTCTGATGGGGCGGCATGCCGTCAAGCATGAAGAGCCAGGGTGTGATTCGGTCGGGAAGACGATATGTTAGGACGCCAAGTTGGAGGACAATTGATCAATTGATACCCACGTAGTATTCCATCCTGGGTTATAGGCAGTAGCAATATGTATTGCCGGATGATCTCTTCCGTGGGCTGGCGTCGGAGATTCTGATTTCTATCAGGCGGCTCTCGACATTTGACGTCCATCCACGACACCTCGGCAAATATATACAGAGTGTGGTCCGTGTACCACATGGGCTGTACAGCTGCACAACATGAAGTCTAAACTCAAGCGATCCTCCAGGACAGCTCAGGGTACAACATATGTACGTAGTATGGCTAGTTAGTTAGTAAGGGGAGAGAGTGCCAAGTCGGAGAACAGACGATGGCTCTATCCCCGAATTTGCCATTCCGGGACTAGCTCTGGCCCCACTCGGGGTTCTGCTGGGATCCGCACGTGACAAACTCTAAATCGCTGCTTCTTCTTCTTCTTTGTCTTCTGCCTGCCATCTTACAATGTCAATCAATATAGGCTATACGAAGCTCGTAGGCATCAGCTTATGCAGATGCAGTCGCATGCACGAATTTCCTGGGGTCAATTCGCATCACTTCTCGAAACATCATCCCATCCGAACACTCCACTTTCTTCAGCCAAGACCTGAAGCACTACTTACTACGTAGCATATAGTACAACATACCCTGGCTCGAGCTGAAAACTGTCTGACGCATAATGCCACGCATTGCTAATTTGCTATCGAAAATCAATCATCACATCAACTGCTTATCTCAACCTCAATTGGTCCTCAAGACAATTAGCTCATTTAGCTCGTTCTAGCGTCGAATTCTCTTCCAACGACAGCCTGTGTCTCTATCTGGCCTGTAACTGCCTATTGGGGCCAACTCGGTGTCCGGTGCTTCGTACCACTTTGTACTAATGCGTACTTTACTCTTAGCGCAACACATTCAGTCTGTCGCTGTCTGTGGCACTGCCTTGGGACATGCCCTTGTCGTACTGCACGTTGTCTGACAGGTGGACTAAGTTGGTTTTTAACGTTCACTTTTATTAGTACCAAGGGCACATCCAAGACTTCTCCAAGACTTTCCAAGACTTTTCCCATGCTGTTTCTTCTTCAATGTATCATCTACCTGTGTACCCAGAGAGGGCGGAAAATCAACCTATATGAACTGCTAATTCTTACCTTTCAGACTTAATCCGACTTTGTTCGATTCGATGATGCTACCGCCATTGTTGAATATTATACGATGAGTCGATTCGAAGTTTGTATGAATTGGTGAGATAAGAAACGAAGTCGACAAGTACGAACAAGATGCCAACGCCATCAGAAGATTTGGGTCCGACGTTGATTGCTGTTACGACCGTTCTTCTCGTACTTTCGATTACCTTTGTCGCCTTACGATGTTATGTACGCTTGCGACTAGCATGGGGATTTTGGTGGGATGATGGATTCATACTTCTTTCGCTGGTGAGTCTTGTTCCTTTATATAACTACGTCCATCCTCGGTTGGAATTGATATACTGATTTTATAAGGCCTTCCTGATTGGCTCTCACGGTGTAGTCTACTACCTCGTCGCCCAAGGCCTCGGAAAACATACCGCCGATCTATCCGATCCTATCCCCGAAATAGCGACTCTATTGGACTTTCTCTACGACTTTACAATTGTATTCGTCATTGGTTCTTACTTCAACAAGATTTCAATCGGACTGTTTCTGCGTCGGCTCAAGTTCAACAGTCGCTGGTTCATCATCCCAATGTGGATATTGATGTTCCTCCTAGGTGCTATCAACATAGCCGCATTGGCAATCAATGTGTTTAACTGTGATGATCATATCGTCAACGGATCAGGCGGACATGTCAAGGTCCTCTGCCCGACGGACGCTGATGCTACCCCCGTCGTATACACTCAGTCTGGATTAACGATTGTCCTGGATCTGTTTCTGAGCATATCGCCAATCCCCGTCCTGTGGCATACACAGTTGACCTGTCAGCAGAAGATTCGGGTATGGGGTTTGATTGCGCTGGGTCTGATTTCGACGGTTGCGAATGCGTTGAGAAATAAGTATTCATATGTCCTGGCGACGTATGATCAGGCCTGTACGTTCTTTCCGTTTCTTTTGATGGAAGCCAGAAACTAACGGATTAGATACACTTGTTGTATTAATCATCATCTCCGAAATGGAATTCGCGCTAGGGGTAATCGCAGCATGCTGTCCCGCAATCGTTCCATTGTTTAAACGAAGACAATTACGACGATCATACCATGATATCGGCGGCACACCTTCTAATGAATCCGACCGTGGTGCTGCCGGCAGCCGCGGCGAGAGGAGAGTTTCCGGTCCTAGAGGCTGGCTTGAAGCTGCTGTTGGACTCGAGAGCGGTACAACAATGACTACGCGCAGTATCAAAGCTGATCGGGAAGATCATGAAGAGCAGCAGCATCATGAGCAAAGGCCGAGTAGTCAGAATATTTACTTGTTGACAACGCCGAAGCCGGCTTACATGCAACAGACGTCTACTAGACGGGAGTATCCGGGTGGTGAAAATAGTTGAGCTTGGCACTAAAAGCTATCATAATCATACAGTACGAGCCGATAGGGAGATTGGACAAGAGCTTGCATACAGGCAGGTCTACGAATCATGTCACCTCGTTTGCGGAAAGCTGCAGCTCGAGGGGACATTCATGTGTACAACGACAAGCGAGACGTTGGTGAACTGTTCTGCCGCCTGATATATGTCGGACAATACACAAAGGATGTCGGACACTTCACAGAGATCAACCTGCCGAATACACCAATTGGTCATTAAGGACCGAGTAAGGATGACCGCTCCTCCAGGCTCTAACCGACGTTTCACGGTTCGATATCCACGTTGCATCAGACTCAAACAAAAGTAGTGACTGTCCCACCATGTACATCGCTACATCAAGTTTCTACTGGAGAAACATTATCAACTTGAAACAAAGTATACTTGCTCCGCCTTGAGTCTTGAAACTCCCGACAAAAAGGAGCATAATCCTAAAATCAACTCGTATCGGGATTGAGAACCTACCCAGATCCGGGGGTTTGTACATATTTTGTTATGAGCAATCCATGAACGAGTGAATATATACACAAACTTCTTTCAGACATGCTAACACAATCAGCAATTCCCTAAATTCACCGAACTAAATTGACCAAGTCTATCTTGATCTAGAATGTCTACTATTAAGACGTGCGATATCCCTGCAGTGGCGACATCGAGCTTCCACGTAGAAAGGAAAATCTAGCATGCAATCCCCCCTTCAGAACATTTTAATCTGCTTCCTTTCTCTTTTTAGTAGCAATTATCTCTCAAGCAATAGACACCAAGCAATAAATCTGACAATATAAGATCATAAAAATAGATGATCTAGAAAGTACATTCACATGCAAAATAAGTCCGCCAGTCAGCGGGCCGCGATGGCGAAGGAGGGGCAAATTTTATTTTTCCGCTTATCGGATCAGATGCCTTATCAGTCTGATATATCTATCCTTTTCTTTTTAATCTACACATTCATCTTGTCCTCCAACTGAACTTTTACAGTTGAACAGCGCATACCTTACAAAATGACACGCGCACCCCCCTCAAAAGTTTTAACCCCCCTCGTCCTCGGCACTGCACCCTTTAACACCCTATATAACAACGACCCCTTCTCCCTCCCCGCCGTATCCATCGTCCACCGCGCCCTTCGCGCCGGCATTCGCGCATTCGATACCTCGCCTTACTACGGTCCCTCAGAAGAGATTCTGGGCCAAGCCCTCGCCTCCGATCGAGTAGCGACCGAATTTCCGCGTCATACATACCAACTCCTTACAAAGATTGGCCGAATCGCTGAATCATCGTTTGATTATTCACCTGCTTGGATACGATATAGCATAAAACGAAGCTTGAAGAGGCTACATACCGATTATTTGGATGTTGTTTACTGCCACGATGTGGAGTTCGTATCTGCGGCCGAAGTCCTCGAGGCAGTGCGCGAGTTGAGACGAATCCGGGATGTGGACAGTTCGATTCGGTACGTGGGTATTTCGGGGTATCCGGTTGAGACTTTGGCCGAATTAGCGGAATTTGTGCTCAGGGAGACCGGGGAGCCGTTGGATGTGGTCATGTCGTATGCGAACTACAATCTACAGAATACGCGATTGGTGACAAAGGCGCTGGCGAGGTTGCAGGCTGCGGGTGTGGATGTTGTTCCCAATGCGTCGATATTGGGGATGGGATTGTTGAGGGGTCAGGATGTGTTTGATTGGCATCCGGCGCCGAAGGGGTTGAGGGATGCAACTCAAAGGGCTGTTGAGGTGTTGCGGGACCAGAAGAATGAGAAGTTGGAGTCGTTGGCTACGAGATATGGACTTGAGTCGTGGATACGAGAGGGTTCAGCGGTGGGTGTGTATGGACACCCACTAGAGGCGACGGATGGGGCTGCGGCGAAGCTGAGTGATGGTCAACGATTAGGTGTTACGGTGGTGGGTGTGAGTAATGTGAAGGAAGTCGATGAGTTGGTTGCTATATATCGTGACGTTCTTGATGATGTTGTTTATTCAGATGGGAAGCTGTCGGCAAAATCTGTTGAGACGGCAGAGTTGACCAAATTGGTGCGCTCAATATTTGGACCAGAATGGCTGGATTATGCCTGGCCGAGTCCGCGCGAGGGGTGGGCTAATACGTTACCTGAGAGCCATTATCAGTTGCTACGAGAGCAGACTACCACCACTACAGCCGTGGCAGGAAAGACAGGAGAAATTGCGGTTATCGCGACTGAAGTTCGCGACGTTACAGGGTGATTGCTACTGCATATAGCCGATATTGTACATAAATGATCTTATTAGTATCTACAACCGAGCCCTCGGATTTAATAATTGAGTCACGTTCAAGTCTTGCTGCCTAGGTGTACTACGTATTGGAGAGAGACCAATTACAGATTTATCGCGGAAATCTTATCGACTGGCGGGGTGCTCGGCCTGTTTCTCCGAACTCGGTAAATCCGAGTGCGGAGTTAAGGGCTAGGGATCTCCGTGTACTTTGAAGTATAAATACTCCGGCACTTTCTCTTGAGTACTTTGATTTCTTTCAGATGTTGTTGTATCGATCCTCTGGGCATGTTTCTAGACTATCGTCATATCGCATTTGGAACTCATTCTATCCATCTCGTAGTATACACTTCAGCACTCGACTCAACATGCCGAAACCTACCATTGAACACATCGGCTCTTACGATGTACGTCTTCCCCTCTCTGCTTCATTCATAGATACTAATAGCAATTGCAGGACCTCCGCGAACTCCATCTCCTCCACTACATCTACTCCCTCCCACACCTCTCCTCTCTGCGCAACAACCCAGCCGCCATCCTGCGCGAAATCGACAACTTCTCCCAAACAACCGGCAAAACTCTCATGACTGTAGGCCCTACGAAGGGCGCTTTTCTTGCTGATATCATAGCAACTCGCAAACCATCTACAGTTGTGGAGCTAGGTGGGTTTGTGGGGTACTCCGCCATATACCTCGGTGATGCTCTGAGGGTTAATGGCGGGAAGAGATATTTGAGTTTAGAGCTCAATCCGGTCAATGCAGCTGTTGCGAATCTGTTGATTGAGCTCGCTGGGCTGAGGGATATTGTTACTATCCACGTCGCGGCGAGCCATAAGACGCTTGCAGAGTTCGTTAAGGATAATGTCATTGATCATATAGAAGTCATGTTGCTCGACCACTGGAAAGATCGATACCTGCCTGATTTGTGGCTCATGGAGAATCTGGGTTTGTTCAAGCCCGGTGTCACCGTCCTAGCGGCGGACAATTGTCTAAGACCCGGTGCGCCGGAGTATTTGGAGTGGGTGAGAGCGACCTCCAAGGAAAAGACGGCGTTGTTGAAAAGATATGGATTTGCGGCGGATTCAAAGTATATCAAGGGAGAGGAGTTGATAAAAGCAATCAAAGAAGGAAAGGAGGATGTGGAATTGGAGCATGTCCCAGGAGATCCGACCTGGGTTTATGAGAGGGAGATGACAGAGTTTGATTTAGGGAACGGACGACATGTAAGTCTTCCTCCTTTGCTTTGGGTTTTCGTTGCTAATGTCGTGATAGGATGGAATCGAGGTTGTCAAGGTGGTTGGCAAGGAGTGACCCATTGCGCTGGATAATACATAACGAAGATGTGTTGATGTATACGTGTTAATGAACACCAAATCAATGTGATTACAGCATAAATCTAAACCCTTTCTTGACTTCCACGCCCTCAACAATAACCCTCTTCCCTCTCGCCAAATCCCCATTCATCCTCGCATAAACCACCCTCATCCCCGCACAAATCACCACAAACACAGCCTGACACACAAACACCGTTATCAGCGCAGGCCTATACGTCGGCGCATCCTGCGCCCTGTAAGCTCCCGACGACACAATCCCTCCCAGATTAGTACACATCGATATAAACCCTAGAGCGACCGCACGCGCAGAAGTGGATTGCGTATTCGCACCCACCCACGCGGGGACAAGAAGCATAGGCACGAACGTGCCGAACGTCAATAGATAAGTCAGGAAATATCCAACTTTGACGTGATGCACCAGATCCAACGCGCCCAGCAGAATCCATCCTATAATGGATACAACAATAACGACAATCGACACCAACGCGCGTTGCTGGATACGGTCCGAGGCCCAGCAACTAATGTACATTATCAACGCGCCTGTCAGGTTAGGACCGATAGTGTACAGACTCGCCCTCACAGTATCCTGTGTAAGCCTTTTGATCATCACAGGTAAGAAGTTGGATGTACTCGACGACCCGACACCATACAATAACCCGCAGAGCGCAAAGGTCCATATTTTCCAATCCCTGATCACGATGAAGCCGTCTTTGAAATTGAATTCGTTTTCAGGGCTGTGCTCAAGACGTAGAGAGGCACATTGCTTTTGGGCTGCAGTAAAAAAGTGTCATTCCTGGACGCTGTGTGGTAGAGCCACGAAAGCTATAAGGGCGATGCCGACGCTGATGGCGCCTTCGATGAGAAAGAGGTATTGCCAGCCTTTGAGGGAGCGGTGCCATTGGAATACGCCCCAGGATATGAGGCCACTTATAGCACTCTACATGACTTAATCAGCCCGACTCACAATTCCACATTAAAGGGGGAGACAGACAGCAATAAAGCCCATCAAAAAGAAAACAGACAACCTCTTCGCCAACTCCGTCCTCGTATAAAAAGTCGATAAATAAAAAATCGCACAGGGCAAAAACCCGGCTTCCATAGTACCTAAAATGACTCTACACGTCATTATCCCGCCAAAGCTTTTTGTTGAGGCCTGAATCATAGCTAGACTTCCCCATCCCAGAACCAACAGCGGGATTACTAAAGCAGAACTGTACCGTTTCGCGAGCACGGTGGCGGGGATACCGAATACGGAGTAAGGGATGTAGAATACTATTAGGAGTAGAGAGTATTGGTTTCCTACGAGACCGAGATCTTCTTCTAAGGTTGCGGATTTGGCGTTTCCGAGATTGGCGCGGTCGGGGCTGTGGGTTAGATAGACCAGGGCTATTACCATAGATTAACTAGATGACCAGCTCTTTTGTTGTATGGTTCTTACACAAGGTTGGAAGTAATATCAAATCCATCCGTCTAACGAGCGATTTTTCGACAACGGGATCAATTTGGGAGACGTCACTCAGAACATTCTGGTTTGATTCTGTGTCTGCCTCGTTGGAGACTTGTATTGTCTTTTCCATAATTTTTGCATGTGGTTCTGATTGTGCAAGTGAGGTTTCGTGTGCAACTCCCCCGCTCAAAAGTTCTTGAGTACCTAGGTAGATGGAAATGACTCACAACATTACTAGGAAATCGGTCTTGCTCCGAGTGACCACCATTTATAAATGCCCTGCTTATTCTTCAGCGGACAAACCTTTCCGGATAAACATAAACCATGAACAATCTTATCATAGCTTAGTTAACAATGAAGACTCGCATATACGCAGAACTAAAGCAAGGCGTGCATATGACAGTCAAGGTTCTGGATAGGCTAAGATATCGGAAACTACCGCAAGCCTTTACATTGTGCCTTAAGTGCTCTGAGACATCAGCGTTGGTAGCTACTAGTGCGGGAGGGCTTGCAGGGTTGAGGTGTTTATATATCCATGGATAGTTTATTAAGGATAGTAGTGAGGCAGCTAGATTGATTGGATTATGGTGTATTGATTACGCATGTTAGGAGTCGTTGGCTTAAGGAGCGGTTTATGTTGACCATTATATTGGGTAGATAATATCGGTTGTCATTCTCTGACTACTTGATAGAGTAGATAACTTAGATGGGGAATTAGAAATTATCTTGTGATCTTCTTCTTCCCTCCAAGACTTACAAACGAGTTACTGCACTGGGTTTCCGCACTAGTCAACTGGATTGTAACCCCAAAATTGAGGGGTTTCTTGAGTGGAAGCTACCTAAGTGATAAGATCACAGCAACGACGGCAGAAGAAGGAAGGTTTCGATTTATGGGTATGTAGAAAGTGAAACTTTCTAGCGCCTTGAATAATTCTTAGAAAGGCTGATCATTACGATAGGATGTTACTATCAGTAGTAATCCTTCTTCCAAATCCGGCACCGCTGAGGTTATTCCCAGTGCAGTACCGCCTAGGGTCAGCCCTAGCGAACATCCTGCGCCGCACTGAATCAACCCTTGCCCGCGTGTCGAGCTGTCACAGTTACCACGTACATGGGTTTAGTGGAAGTAGATCTACGTATCAATTCGGGATACCAATTCCATTATTAATGAAAAATAATACGTAGGTGAGTCTCCTGAGCATTTTATATCGAAGATTCATGGATCCTCAGCCCGAGCGCACTAAGTACGCATGCAATCCATGCTAAAATACACCAGCCTTTTGGCTTCAGGGGGAACGGAGAGAAATGACACTGTGGCACTGCTCCTGAACGGCTTTAACCATCCGCTTCTCATTATTTGGTACGTGCATGTATAATGATGTATTTCGCTTCTTTCCTCGCAGGACACCTCGTAATTGAATTTCATTTTCTCCGTACTTCAGCTGAACGAAAACCCACTTCCGTGGCTCACCAGACAATGAGGCAACTTTTGTGGAATATGATTTGACACTGGATGCGATCATCCTCGCTCAGGCCCTGGAGGCTGACGGGACATAAACTCTGATTACGAGACTGGCACAGGGTCGCACCTATCCGAAATCGATCCTGTAATTCTATACATCGTGATTTGCTGACATGGAAAAAGGTACGAGACGGTCCTTACCCTTTTCGGTCAGGCTGGATCCCAGAAAATAAGAAGATCGAAATTGCACCACGAAATAAAGGCCGTGAGTACGAACTATCAAGCCATTATTAACTTATTAAGGAGCCCCTTCAACCCAAGCCGGAAGAAAAACATGGAGGGGAAACCTGTCAAAAACTCCTCAAACTTGTGTGCTCGCTGATGGTGCGAACAACGCCATAGCATAGCGACAGAGGATCGGTTATTCCAAATTCATTCTTTTCCTCTACAGCCATGGGCTTTCTGACTGTCGGTTACATTTCCGGCATCATTGCCGCAGTTGTGTTTGTCGGTAGGTGGAGTCCGCTCTTCAATACAAAAGAAGATTTACTTATACAACACAGGGCGAGCGTTAATTCCACTTCTTACGTCTCTTCTCATAGCTGGGTCGCTCAAGGATGTCAGCTCTGCAGCAGGATGGTATGGTATAGCCTGTTCCACTACAAGTATTTCGAATATTGACCATTTGTTTCTTCAGGAGCACCCTTTCTAAGGAGCTGCATGGCTCGTACTGGCCAACAATATTCCGTACTGATTCGATGGCTGGAGATAGCGTCCCACGATCTGTGAAATCATGGTCAATAATAAGAAAATTGGCAGCCGGCATCTTGTCAATTGCTTCGGTGGTGACTCCTCTCGGTCTCTACGAGGTTATTAGTCCCACTACCAGCCCTGTTCAAACACCATTCCAGAACACCTTGGACCTCTCGATCATGGGTAACTCAACTCCGCCACACGATAATATCCCATTCAATCGAATCTGTCTGGCGGGCGTTCCGGGCCAGCAGTCCTATGGAAGCTGTCCAGGGCAGCCGGTGACAGTAATAGATAATACGGACGCAACCACTGGACTGGCAAACTTCACATATCCTTACGGATATAATATATCTATACCCCAAGATATAGTCGATCTCTTTCAGAGCGGGTTAGAGACAATGTCGCCGACAGTCTCGAGCTTCTTTGATATACAATGGAGGTATTACAATCTCGTCAACAAAGAACCGTTCAATAACGGGTCCAATTACGCTATAGGTGTCTATCGACAGGCCGAGATGATGGCGCTTAACAACGCCATCGAACCAGTCGAAGGACTGATTGTTGACACTCAAAACGGAGCCGTCGGTTTTCGCAATCACAGTCTTCCGCCCTCGTCGCCGTACGGAAGCACTTGGTCTGAGGATCTCTTGTTTGTCGAACCCGAGACAGTTTGCGTGGACATGAATATCACCTTGGACTTCTATCTCAGCTTTTCGGGTGGGGGCAGCGTAGGCATTCAAATGGAGAACCTTGTTTTGACAGATCGTGGTGGCTTCGTGAACTTGAATCGCACTTACCCTACATTCGACAAAGACAATTCCCAGTCGAACCTGGACTTATATGGACGCGCTTACAAGGGTGCGTGGCTGAGCAATGCATTGTCTATGGCATTCCTGAATGTGACGAATCCTCATAATGGCGATGAACCTGCGTTTAGTTATCTGAATTCATCCATCGGCCAAGAATTTGTGATGCCACCTGCTGGTGATACAGCGACCTCCGTCTATTTTTCATACGATGCTTTCGTTACGTCTAGTACTTGGGCAGGATACTTGGGGGCTCCTTTATGTGTTAATTGTGGAGGAAATTCTACCAACTCTACTGGTTCATCGAATTCGACAAATTATCCAAAAGGCAATTTCCCAAATCCATTTGGCATTACATCAGATAATTTTACAGTCATTAGTAAGTCTTTGAGTCCAGCTCCACCATTGTGCTCTCAGAGATCCAACTGACTTGTTTGACTTAGCCGAGTTGTGCACAGGACAAGGCACCGCGGATTTGGCTAACATCACGAACGTCGGAATAATGTGTGGCCTGGTATATGGAGCTGCACGACGAGCTGATGGAAGTACTTCCTTGATATTTGAACCGAATACGAATTGGACTATCCCCCTCTACTCATGCGCTTCGGCATCGAGAGCTATTATCAAAACGGTACAATTCCTCTACAACGGCACTGACGGTCTTCGGGATCTACAAGTTGTATCTGTCGAGAACAAACAATACGCGAGAGACGAAGATATGCCACTTTGGGCCGTTGAGAACACTCAAATGGAGCTCCCCAATGGGTTGCCAATATGGGGTCTCGTTTCAGCTGCGAATCGAGATTTGCCAGGCATCTCTGTCGTCCAACAAGAGGCTCTGTGGCTGCCAGGTTATACTCAGGTTTTAGTTGCCGGTGCAACAGCTACAATGATTGATACGTTTGATAATCTTCCCGCGGCTGAGTTCTCTTCAGCCATTTTATCCTACATATATAGTCTTGATGACGCGACGCAGTCCTCCTTCGCCGTCGCCTATGACTACAGTGGAAAAACAAACCTAGGCATGTTTGCACAATGGCAGAAGGACTCACTGTATGCGAACACGACCTCCAGGATATTGAACTTGATCTGGACGGACATGGTCGCGAATGGTGTAATGGGAACACGTGGCTGGCTCTCGAACTCGGCCACTGGTGGGAGTGGCAGCAGCAGCAGCAGCAACGCGAAGCGTGGAATGACGGGTATATTCAAACGACAGGCATCTGCTGCTGATGCTTCCACATTTGTTGGCGTTACAGCATATAACCGGGTTATCCATTATCATTGGCTCTTTGCAATTCCAGCAGCTATAGTAGTTGCCTTTGTGGTCATGATTATGTGTGCGACCCTCGTCTTTTGCATAATCGGGCATGCTCGGCCGTCTTCTATCCATCGTCATTTGTATCATACGTCTCCTGGGCGGCTGATGACTATGTTCTTGTACCCGAACGAGTTCAATGCACAGTCGTCGATGAAAGATTGGTCTAAAGACGTTGGTGGAAAACGTGTGGATATGAGTGGGCATATCCCGCGGCCCATGGATGAAGTGCGCATGGGAGACTATGAGCAGCGACACAATTCACCGGAACCATTGATACACAAAAGGAACGTCCCTACTATCTCCGTTGGAGCCGCTCAATAATAGGAGAACCATCCCAAGGGTCGATGAGCTGGTTATGGAATATATATATATATATATACACAAAAAGCCTCAAACCCACATCAAAGCGAATGCACAGCCGCTTGCAATCCTTTACACACCATAGCCGGAAAATGGGATTTTTTTCCCCTGTATCCTTTTAACAGAACTATCGCGAATAGACGGTAAAAGTTCATAGTGGCGGCTCCCTGGTAAAATGGCAGCGGCCATAGACGGGGTGTTTACTGAGCCTCTCAATGACTAGTCTTTGTACAGTCGTTGTCGGACTGTCAAAGAATCACTAAATAATATAATAATATCCCTATAAGCGCAAGAGATACCAGAAAAGATAACTTCATTGCCAACAGAGCAGTTCCCGATGAAATTAGGGTTCGGTAGCACATGTGACTTCGTCCGATTCTCCATTTCAGTCCAGCCCTGAATTGTTGATCGTCTTAGTGATGACAATTTTGAGTACTTTTTATGAAAGAGACTTTATTTCCATATGCAGCTAAATACTGATCCAGTGTAAGGTTGAGCATATACCAACTACAACAAATCCAAGAACAAGAATGTACCTTTAGGTGTTGAGACCACTGAAAAAGGTCGTGCAGTGATACCAAAAATGGTAGCGCCGGCACCAATTACGCACCAAGGACTTCAGTTCGCTTAACACAGTGGGTTGCAGCATGCCGCTTTAAATAAGCATCTTTTTTTGTGTTTGTTTGGAGGGGGGGGAAGGGGAGCTAGGGCTCGAAAGCGAGAGATCGCAAACAAGGGTCAACAGCAGGAGTCAAGCATGAGCAAGACACGCTCTGAATATTCAAACTGACAAGGGAGAAGCCTCACGCACATGAGACTGAGCTGATACACAGATTCAATCCCAAGAAAGCAAAGAAGAGATATTAAGCCTCCCATAGACAATTACGGGCCTTGCACCAGCATCGGCTTGCCGAACTATGACATTGCTTCCTGTTACAGTCTTATCTAACTTAAATTTCCAAGCATTTAGTGACTGTAACTACATTCTTCTAAATTAAAGTAGATGCAGGGGTTGTGCCGACCACTATCCAGATTAGCTACGCGTATTGCAAGCAGCTTGTGCGAAGTGCTATGTGCTATGTGCTTTGCATATAATATTTTGCCCCAAACGGTTATCTTCATTCCAGGAATACAGCGCTACTGTTTATGGGATCAACAACCACCCTCGTCAAGTAATAATTCTTAAAAAGAGGAATGCATTCAGTCATGCAATTCGACTTAACCCCCATAGTTAAAAATCATGCAAAAACTGTTCAACGCCGAGCCGTGACAGCAAACGTGGGCACTGAAAATTTCAATACACCCTCTTCACCGCGCGTGTATGGATCCAAATACGCCCTCCACTGCGGCCGGTGTTTTGCTCCATCTTCCAACGCATCTAAGCCTGAGATGCGCAGAACGACGTAGACCTCTGACGGCGTCGCGGAAGTGATGCGTAGCTTCTTTGCCTGGTCCACATTTTAGCCCAAAGGTCGGTTGACTTGCTGTGTGATTTGGAAAAGCTTACCAATCCGTGCTGAACTCCACTCATATAGAAGGCAGTAGTGGGATCTTGGCTGGTTGTGCTCTTGACCTCCAGTCGGTACAGAGGCACATTGCCGTTCTCGCAAGCCGTTAACAGCCACTCAGGCGTCGGGTACGGGTGCTGCATCCCCAGAAAATAACGGGTTAGGGCTCCCTGCTTATCCTCATAGGTAAAATCCGACACTTCGCCGCTGAAGGTCGAGAAGCCAGCACGAGAGCGCAGTGAGCTGGTCCAGTTATCCTCGCCCGTGAAATCGGGCAGCTTGAGCGTATCGCGTAGTAAAGTGTACACCTAATTAAGTGTCAGCTTCCGATCTCCTCAGATGTGACAAGTCAGCTGTCTGAAGGGCTTACAAATTGTTCTCCCAAGAAACCGACCTCAAAGTCACGTGCCACTTCCTCCTTGTTACGATTCTTAATCAAATATGCCTGTCTGCGCGGACTGACATTGACTTGAATCGGCGCCGACGTAGGAGCAGAGTTGTCGGCATCCAAAGCATCCCACATTGTGGTCATGTCATACATTCCACCGCCGCCACCAAACTGAAAGATGAACCCCCCACGTCGAGAGCTGGATGCAGGGTCTGCGTTTCGGGCAAAGCTTTCCATACGCGTTTTGTTCCGGTTGCGATTAATTGCGCTGTAAAGACCAGCTGCCGGGGGACGTGGGGTCAGTGATGGATCGTGAGGGCTCTCATCAGAAGATACATTCACATGATGCTGCAAATGAACCTGGGGCGTGCTAGTTCGACGATGCATATATGGTTGCGAAGTGGTGTTTGCAGCCTCAGACCTCGCCGATGCATGCGCATACTGTACGATAGTTGAGCTTTCGAAATCCGAGCGAATATCACTTCTGGAAGTCATCCATAAATCATCACCACTATCATCCGAGCTGTCACCACTTTGGCTCCGTGACTCTTCGTTGACTGGATCTGTCACCAGAATCTCTTCGTTATCGTCTGCAGCGTCCCCACCAATGATTCCTTTTTTGATCAGCAAGGCCTTCAGTGAGGCCAGTGGCACACTCAGGAGGGAAGAAAGATCTGGGAGATCGGTTGCTTCAAGCGTTAGTGCACTACAAGCTGCTCTGGGAAGTCTACGATGAGCGCACAATCACGCGACTGCTTATTTGCCGAGAAGAAAATCTCCAGCTTGGAGGTATCATCTTCTCCAAGGCTGACTTTTACACTGGAACCTCCCTCGGTTCTCGTCACAGTAGTGTCTCCCAGTGTATAGTGCGTCATAATGTTTGCGCTAATCCAGACCGTGGCGTTTTTAAGAAGGTGCCGAAGCTCGTAAGATGACTCGCACTCGACGTGCTCAAAATATCTAGACCAGCGTAAGCACGAAAAGCATATTGCCCAATCGGGTTATGAACGTGCGTACTTTACAAGTGCATCTGCACGGCCTCGGAACTCCTCAGTGAGTTCACGATTGTAATCAAGCGGTTCACGAGATTCCGTACTTATAACAACTTGATCGGACAAAAACGAGTCGCAGCCCAAATGTCGAAGCAAATCTGCGAGACTTTTCGAGGTGTCAAAATCGAAGTCGAGAAAGGTACCACTGTCAGAGAAGATGTCGAACAGATCTTGCCGGTCATTGACATAGAAACTTCCAATCGAGCAAAGCTCACGTGGGCAAAATGGAGCGTGGCACGGCCAGCAAGCTATGTCATATAGTCGTTCTAGCTCCTGATTTTCCTGCCACAGGTGGGCAATTTCTTGCAGAAGCTCCTTTACGTGTTGGTAATCGCCCTTGTCATCCATTGGACAGTCCGTCAGTGATTCCAGCAAATCAGTGACAAGCATGTCCGTGGTTGCATTCGGCACTCCCAACGTAAACCGGAACAGATCGCGATAGTCATTCAATGAAGGCATGAGGGCATGCTTGTTCCGCAAGACCGACCGGGTCCAGATGCAATCCTCGAGCGATAGCCACCGACCGCGTTGATCATTGATACCACGAAGAAATACGAGGGGAGTACTCTTGAAAGCATTTCTTTCAAAGCGATCAGCTAGTTGTCGTGTTCTAGGTGTGGACACCTACCTTATAGTATTTGGCCAGCGGCGACGGCAGCTCGCAATTCTCTCATAGAGCCGATGCACTCGCTCCGGATCATCGCGATGCTCTTTCTGCATCAGTGCCAAATCGGCAAGCAGTTCATCAACTCCAGCATTTGGGAGTTTGAGAACATCAATGAAAAAGGCTTTTGCTGCCGGTGCATGCTGCTCTATGGTGTGACGGATAGCGGTCTTACACTCTAGCTCCAGCCCATTTTCTTGAAACTCCTCGTCATCCCACACGCACTGACTCGGCGTTTTCCACTCGAGCGCAGATCCTGCTAAAGATGGCACGGCAATGCAGACGGTATGATTATTGACGCTGAATCTGTTCTCGATCAGTAACATTTCATTTAATGTATTACAAGCTGCTCACGAGTCTGCATAGTGGCTTTGTAGAATCATATAGGCTTCAGCGACATCTGTCATAGTCGTCGTCTCATCGTGCCTAAGCTGTTCAAGATATTCTAGAACTTGGGCACTCGTCGCGTTTGGGACTTTCAAGATCTTTCGAAAAAGCCTGTCCAGTTCATGGCCGTATACTGGGCATAAGGCAGGCTTCGAGAAGCCCTTGGGTCTTTGCCAGACACTGCCGTAGACTGGGCGTAAGGGAGGCCAGGATGAGAAGAAGCCCTTGGGTCCTTGCCAGACACAGCCAGCTAGAGACATACAGTTGCGATTTGGAAGATTGATTTCATGATTGCCAAAAGCGTTCCTGTTGATGACAGTCAGCATTGTTAGTAAGCCGCAGGTTGTCTAAGCGTCTGGAACGAAGACCGCTGCACTAGCAGCTGCGTATATTTACCTGACCATCAGCTCCTCGGCAGGCGAGAGAGCTCGTGACTGGATAGCTAAATAAAGTTGTTTTGACCTATTGATGTCCTTATGCCGCATGAAACCGGGCTGGCTAAGCATCCATAAATAGAAGTCGAGCCCCTCATCCCGTCCGACACCCAAGCTGCATAAAAATGTCCAGTCATTTGGGTCACCGCTAGGCAACACCAGGAAATTGCAGTATTCGGCGTGACCAAACTCTTGGGTCTTTTCTAGGAGTTTGGGAAAAGGGAGGTACGTCTTACGCAAAGCAATTCGATCTCCCGACTTACAGACGAATTTATGGTCTGCTAGTGTGTCTTTCACCGTACTTGTCATACACTTCTTATAAAAACCCCAATGCTGGTGCAAGATAGCTAAGACTTGGTCATGTCTATTAGACAACAACCATTCAAAGTCTCCGTGAAGCCCATGGGAAGTGCATGAGATGAGGCGAGGGGCTAGCGCCACGTTTGCCGTATCATTCAACCATTCTGCAAGCTCGCTTCTTTCAGAAGGATCGAGTCGTGCAAAGTAGTCACTATTCAGGAAATGTGCGTCGCTGAAACTGGAGAAAAGTTGTTTCAGCTCACCACCAACACTAATATCGGCATATACCGCACTACCCTTTAGGAGGGGCTCGCTGGCGGAACATTGAAAGTATACCAGCTCCATGTCGCCGGGCCGCAGATGCTGTCGCATTTTGTAGAGATACTTTAGCTGGGCGATGGCATGAGAATGTAGTAAAAAACCGAGCTTGGAGTGGTAATCAAGGATCTGCTTGATGACATTTGGGACATCACAGTCCTTCACTTCAAGGAGTCGAAAGAGCTTGCGCCTCTTGGGGCAAGCGCAAGCTCCTTCGTCGACCAGAGACAAAGGGAGTCCAGGTGGAATGACTATCCCCGAGCTTGCTGGAAAGTAGATCGGATTATCTTCAGATGGAGGACACTTCCAGGTGCCGTTGGCCAAGGGAATCAAGGGAATGCCTTTCAGGTCTCTTGCGTACTTGTTGTCACCCCTTGGTTCCTGTGGCTCAAGGATCACTTTGGCGAGATCCGAGCACCATTCTTTGCTTTGCATTTTTATGGAAAGCATGTATTTACTGTGGAGCTCCTGAATCCTGTCGCATAGCCACTTCCAGTCCGGGGCCTTGACACCTAACGACATGAGCGCCTCGCGGACCGACTCTGGATAATCGTCGGAGACATAGTCGGACAACTGTCCAAACATCGGCTTACCGTTACGATCTTGCGCCCAGTCCAAGAACATGAGACGCTTGGGCGGGTTGAACCCCCAGATCCCGCCGGCTCGGTTTTTGAGGATGGCTGCTCTGCTGAGGTGCTCATTTATATTCTTTGCTATATTACGCCAGTATGCGCTGCAGAGATAAGTATCGTGACTGAGGTAAAGCGGCCACGTTTTTGCTAGCTCTTTCAATTCTGAATTCCAGATACAGAAATTGAACTTGTGGATAGTTTCCTCAAAAGCGTGTGGAATCGCGTCTGCAATATTTTTGTTCCAGTAGTTATCTTCGTCTATCGATTGCCGATTCGACGTGGTGAGGAAATCTGCCTGGATAACAAACTGTACAAAGCATTAGCAGACGCGTTTGAGCCATAATAAAGTATCGCACCTTGAATCCAAAGTCTCCAAGAGGCAGGTATGCGAAGGCAAAGTTTTGCTTCTGTATTGAGGGTACATACGTGCCCGACTCCTTCTTCACTGGAAATGCCAGAACAATGTCGGTCTCTTTAATGCCTAGTCGCCGGGTTTCAGTGCCTTCATAATTAATGGTAGATCGGTGCTTGTATAAATGCCGCATCGTGTTAGCTTTTTCGTCTTTGATCGACACAATTCCAGAATCGGGCATCCAGTTGACGCGCCGAAAACTTTTTGAGATGACCGGTTGATAACGCCAGAAGGGGCTGAAGAGCGTAATATGGAATCGTTCTATACGCCGCAGGAAAAGAATGAGCACAGGGTCGATTGCATCAACGTCGCTTTTTAGCGCAGTTGAAAAGTCAGTGCTCTCGTCACAGATGCGGTCCAGGACGATGGTCGTTTGATTTTCTTCCTCATGGTGGTCAAAGTAGTCTTCGTCCCACTGCGGCGTAATCATGCCGAGCTGTCTGGTCTGATCCAGCTGAAAGTAGTAAGGGGGAGAGCGTATGTGTACCCGATTGGCGAGCTTGAAGACAGACTTGAAGCCGATGCCTTTCTCTCCCGTGTATCCTTGGCCAGGTCTTTTGGAACTCCGACCCGTTCGACATAGCGCCTGAATGTTCTCTCTGGAGAAGCCATCCTCATTGCATCCAATCTTGACACATTCGGGAGTGACAGTAATTGATAATGTTGGTGTGACACCCTCTGCATACTTGTTATCGTCGGCATTCTGAATAACTTCCATCAGGAACCGCGCGCGACTCGTATACAGGTCGGTTGATATGCTAAGATAGAGTACTTCCATTGCATAAAGAACGTTATTGAAGCCATGTCGAGGCGCTCACATTTTTAGTGCCTTTGCTAAGTCTTCTCGAATTTCTTCGCTGCCTTCGATCGCCTGCAGCATACCGTTGCGGCCATTTCTGGCCTCTTCTTCTGCTTGTAGTCTGAATTCATGTGTAAAGGTCCCTTTGCGGCGTGCTAGCTCTTCAATAATTGCGCGGGCCTCCGTCGTGGTCGTCTCGGAACCTGGATCTCTACCCATACTGTCGTAGCCTTGGACGTGGCAAGCGTGCAAATCAAAGAAATAAAGGAACGTGCCTAATGAAGAAAGAAGCAACTGAAAAATTGTAAAGCGCCGTGCTATTACGCATCTTTTTAATCTAGACGTCGTGGTCTCTTGTGTTTGCGGGAGTGGGAATGGCAAACTGCAAATTGAAGACTGCAAGCTGCAAGGCTGAAACCTCTGAGCACATGCACCTAGCTCGAGGTATTTGCGGTTGGACAAGAACAGCCAGCTTTGAGGAGGATAGATTCCAACAAAACTCTCTAGTAGCATGCACGGGGGTTTGTCCATGCACATCCAGTTGACTCACGTTGCTCAGTTTAGCTACATTTTGCATTACCCAATACTCGCAGTTGTTATAATCTTGAGACAGATAATTAATTGCAAACGATATATCTCCTTAGCCTGTAACTTGACTCTGGATTCAAAACTGACTCTACGTATTGGGTGTCCAATGTTGGCAAACTGGATTTCCCCTTACAGTACGTAGTGTGGTTGGAATGATTGTCGTTTGTATCCCTGGACTCAGTTACAGGATGCACAAACGGATCCGTTCCTTATTTGGACATCTGGTCGAGATTGTAACCGGTTCGTGAAAAAGGAAAAGTGTTGATTGTGGAAGAAACGTACCCAAACCCCATTCAACATCGCCAATTTTTGTCGCAAACAGCCATAGCGACACCACGTTCTTGTACTTTCGAAGATCGAACATGTGCCAGTTGTCGCTGTGTACCGCACTCGTAGGCATGATCGCACGGTTTCATTGATATGCTCCAGTCCCTTGCTGATTTGCGAGACCAGAATGGATTTGAGACGTGGAGGACACCATAGTCGGTTTTATGACACCCGCAGACCCTGTCATCCACCAAGAAGACCAACCAGATTATATACCGATCCTGGCACGCAAGGTCCAATAAGGCCAAAGAACATGAAGTGACTAATGAAAGCAGGGTATCTACGGATGGCGGGTTCAACATTAGCCAAACAACCCGTCAGCTGAATGAGAACGCTAAGGAACCACCCCTGCTCTCCGCCATATTTTCGAGCTAATGCATCACGATTGAGATCCCTGAATGCGGGATTTTTGTCAATCCTCAACCGAAGGGTTTCACGAGTTTATAGCGGACGGTGGCGCTGGTGTCTCGGCGATAATCAGTTGACGAACTTCACACGATCTAACGGTAGATCAGTCGGGTAGCGAGGATTCAGGTGCTTCAACGAATGAACGAAGTGAGATGACCAATTGGGAATAATCGCCAAATCAAGGAATCACCCACAAGGAAGCCACCTGATCATGGCGGCTGAAAAAAGACAAATATAGCAAGAGTACCGGAATGGGGGTTCCAGATAACCACAACAGTCCCCTGTAACCAGTCACCCAAGACCTCGTCCATGGCAAGACAGGCATAACTAAAAGGCGAAGTCCAAAGATCCAAATCGCGATTGAGTTAGAGCACACTATCAGATTGATCAGGACCAGTAACGTAGTAAGAAATCAAGGAGCTAAGCCGGGGAAAAGGATAAAGAGTAAGACTATCAAAATAGGAACTAAGAATAACTAACTTAACTATTACGGTTCATAGTTAGCTTATGGTATAGTTCCTTATCCGCAATTAGCGGTGTCGGATGCAGACGAGCGACGATTTCTCGTTGCGGCGACACTTGAAGGTAAATAACAACTATAATATGATCTTCAGTAAGAACAGTGAGCGGACACGCTGATTGGTCAGAATGAGGAAGTATGGGTATCATAGAATGGAGGGAATAGAGCATGCAATCTTTAACCCCGCAACCAAGTCGCAGAGCTCAATTAGCAGAGCCTACTTGTCCTTCTGTAATGATATCAGAGGCTCAAATGAATCGCGCATTTAGGGAGGAAGCTTGATACATCACAAAGCCAACGTTAACCAAAATCCGACGAAGATTTATTTGGCCTAGCGCACCCCAGTTTTGAGAGTTTTCAGTCGCGTCGAAAGGAAATTTCATTAAGATTAGAATTTGCCATTACAGACAAAGACATTTAAGCAATTGGACTCCAAGGTTGCAAAACTCGAGATGCCGAAAGCAAAACAGCAAGAACCCAAATTAAGAACATCCTGCAACAATTGCTCCTCGGCCAAAGTCCGATGTGAGAAAGCCAGCGGCGCGTCTGCTCATTCTCCAATGTGCGTGCGATGCTCCCAACAGCATCTAGAATATATTTATGATGTTTCGCAAAGAAAGGGCAAACCTTTTCAGCCTTATCCGGAAAGCAAACCTGCCAACGTTGCTCAGAAACGGTGAGGAACAACAAAATCTTGGTAACAGCAGCAGCAGCAAATCTGACAACGTAGCTCAAACTGTGCACGATGGCGAAGGGCGACAGAATTCCGACAATTATAACAACAGCTCGAACAACACCACCACCAGCAACAGTACTACGAACAAGGCTAACGCTTATCCGTGGCCAAAAACGGGGCTGGAATCTATCGGATCTCGGTCCAGAGATTGACTTTTCTTCAGTGTCTCAAAAATCCAACAAATGGATTCAGAGTGACCTTGCCTCGGAAGCATGATATGTGCAGTGTAATGTCCAATCTTCGCTCGCACCTCCTCAAATTGGAGAAATTGCTCAACACCACCTACGGAGACCCCATATCAAAACCCGTAGCTGATCAATATCGAACCGAATTCTGCACGATCCGAACTACAATACAGCAACTGTTGTATTGCAAGTGCCGTACATGCTATTATGATTCTACCATGATATTTCTACTGGCAACACTAAGCTCAAGTCTGAGTAAAAGCTATAGGAGCATAGCGATGAATATCCTCATGAATTTGCCCAGTTCGGAAGGAGATAGTAATACGTCTGAAGACCTGGTACCACTTGTGTCCTCGCTCAAGCTTGAATTGTATCATTTTCGAGATATCTGTCGTGTTATTCGGGAAAAGACTTCTAAAGATCCGAGAGCGAAAATAGTGGGCGAAGCTTTTCATGAGATGCTATGCGGCGAGGTCAAAGATGTCTCGCGTCAATTGGACAGTTTCCTTAGTACTTCGAACTATTGGTTGAGTCGAACGCGAGATCGAATTCGTGTGAGCTGCTTCTCACAAGAAAATTTTCTATTTACGTATTGTGTCAGTGCCGGCAACCACCCTGCAGGGAAGAATGGTGTACAGATGAATGGGAATTAGAGCGGACCCGGCCAGCCAGCCTTGTATTGTATCCTTGTCTTTGCCTGTATATATCTGTTCGATGCAGTGCAGTGAAGATTGAGTACATTAAATGCAACGTGCTAAGCGGGGAAAGATGTCCGTGGCATCTATGCAACGATTTATAAACCTCTGTTGAAGCGTCACACTAAGGATAATTTCCTCCGTGCATTTCCAATGAACATCTCTAGGCATTGTTTGACACTATGGCTGATACTCATCATTATTCTGATGGTCATGATTCTGATTAAAGTAACCAGAACCTTGATTAGTGTCATCACCAGTCTGCAATGGTAACCCCATCAAATCGCCCGAACTCCACGGATCAGCCGTAAGATCCGAAGACATCCACATATTAGGCATATCCCAATCAAAGTTGTTGGGCTCAAATAAACCATCGTACGACATCGTTGGATCAAATTCAATGAGACTCGGTTGCTCGAGAGGAATAATAAAAGGTGCCAATTCGAGCGGTGAACTTTTGTTGGACGATTCTTGCTGTGAGTATTGCGGACTTGTGGTGTTATTCCGTGCGGCTTGGTCTGTTTGAATTTTATGTGCATCTGGGGAGGGCCATGTTGCGGTGTTGTTGGTTGGGTTCGAGTGCGTGTTAGTTGATTCGAATGGCGCCTGCAGATTATGTTATTAGAAAAGCTGAACTTGAGGCCAGAATGATCAGAGAATGCTCACAAATGATGTCATGGTATTTATATTCGGCTCCGCGTAGGAGGATATATCCAGCACCGGGTCTCTCCTCGAAGACGAAAAATAATCCGATTGCGCAGTAAAGTCGTCGGTTTCAGGCGGCCTCTTCATCTTCTGACTAGGCCTTGAAGGCGCCCTGGCTACAAATCGTGTGGCAAGGCCGTAAAGCTCTTTGAACATATTCAACGTCGGGGTGTCGGCAAACGACGTCCCTGGCTGGACCGAGTGATTGATGAAAGCACTAATGAGATTCAACAGCTGGACGTCGGAAGATGTATGCTGGTCTTGTGGATTTGAAAGGATGTTTGTGAAGAGAACGAGACTTGCACTGAGCGGGTAGTAAAGTGCCCACCTGAGGCATTGTTAGCCGACTGAATATGAAAAGTAGAAGGTATACGAACCACATGAAATGCTGATTATGCACATTGTTGTGGCTGATTGTGTGCAATAGCTGAATTGTTCGTCGCGCAGCTGCTAGGCAGAGCAATTGGCTTGAATTGACTCTGGGATTCAGTTGCGACTGTTTCTGATCATTGCTCTCCACATTCGTAGCCTGGCCTTTTTTGAAAGATGTTTCCGTGTGATGACCTGATATGCGGTGTAACAGTATTACCGCATCCAAATATGTAAAATGCATCATTACTACCGACACATACTGCTCATCTGAGCAATTGATAGGATGCTCCGGTCGAATATCGATCGGGATCGCATCTCGCCAGCGCTGAAGATGATTGTCCAGTTTGCCCAGCACCCTCATACGATGCTCCTCGGATTTGGTTTGCGAACTAGCCGAGTATAGTTCAGTATATATGCGACTTGCAATAATAGCTAGAGTAATTGAGTCCTGGAAAATATCATAAACCCCTGCTCCGCTGGGTGACCGCAATATTCCAGGCTTCTTAGGCGGTAATTCAACGGCGATATCGTCGTCGTTGATCACCGATGGGCGGCCGAGGTTGTGCCCTATTGCTTTCTCTAGCATATAGAACACCCAGAAGACATTGCGGCGCTGTTCAATTTCCTCGGGGGCAAGGCCAATACCATCCAGACTCCTGTGAAGGCCTAGAGTATACACAAGATTTCCACCTGCGGATCTTAAGGTGTATGCAATTTGGGGATTTGGACTTGAGGTTGTGATGAACATCTATTTTTATCATTAGATCTGCTCTATCCACAGAGGTTGATGAGGAGTCTTACCATGAGAGTAATTGCTTGCATTGCCATCAAAGTAGCCTCGCGGAAGAATAAGTCGTGAAAACAGCAGGTTGCGTTGCGGAAGTACCCAACACCGGTCTCGTGCGCAGTTGACGTGTAATCGATGAGACGGCTACTCCTAACATGTCGCTCTCGCTCGGCTGTCGTCCTAATACTACCCAGACACAATACTGCGTTGAATAATGCGTACCAGGCGCTGCTCGCTGGAGGGTTTGTTGAATATTGCCGTTCAAAGTAAGAGTCAAATACGCCCCGATTAATGACCGGGTAGACACTGTTGAAAATTGTGAAATAGCCTTTTATATGTAAGTCTAAACTTATAACGGCGTTCTCTGAGTTTAGTGCTGACTTACAATTAACGTATTCCAAGGCAACCTCCTTCGTAGGATGAGGTGAGCGTTCTGACCGTGGCTTAGGAGCCCAGAGATTAATATTGCCGTGACCCCAAGACTTGTAGTCACGTTTCGAGAGGCACCGATAGAGCGGAGCTAGCTCGTCCTTGTCATCCACCTTTTGCGCAATCCACCGGACGCCATGGGGAGAGAAAAGTGAAAAGCCAGAGGCTGATCCTGAATTTTACGGTCAGTACAAGCATGCATGTAGTCATCATGTCGTTGAGAACGATACATACCAATGAAATTAGTAGATCCATTAGAGTCGATGACAAGGTTCGCGAGTTGATTGGACAGCTTGGCCTGGCTTTCAATCTTATCTGAGGAGGTCTTCTCCTCTCCCTCTTCCGCTTGTTCCTTCACATCGACTAGACCCGCCCGTCCTTGTAGCCCAGAAGCAATTATGGCTGATTCCATCCTTTTAATTCGATCTTCCATATCCTGATAATAAGAATCTCTCCTCCTGTATTAGAAATCAGCGTTAATTCTGTATTTCATAGATGCGAGCCTATTTTAACAACGCACTTGGTGGTTTTTGGCTTCTTCCTAATCACAGGTGTTGTTATACAATCCAGTTTTCGGGCAGCGCATCGCGCGCATTTTTCATCTTCATTTTTTCTTTGGCATTTTATCTAACGGTTATCCCGTTAGTAGCTAAGTATTATACTTCAGGCTCGAGGTCATACATACCTTCATCTGCTTGCACAAGTCGCATGATGTTCGGAGACTTCGCGACCATGATAGCGCCTTTGAGGTCGCCGGCCCTCGGGTAAAGGCAGCTTCAACTTCAGGGCTATCCATGTTTGTTCCAGGAGATGAAACGCCTTACACGTAGCAATACTCGCAACTATATGGATAGAAATTTGGTGAAGTTGACCGTTGACATTGTCAAAATTATGCGATGGAGAGATATGGGGCAAACGACGCATTAACCGGGATGGGATTAGCCCTACTTCGTTTGAACTGCAGAACTGGCCTTTCAGCTTATACCCATCAGCCAATCAAGTCATGAAGATCAAGATTTATGCTTTGTGAAAGAATGCACTAAGTTGGGCTGAGTTATGGAGCCTTGCATGTACTGGCCAATTGTGACACTTTGCTCGCCGAATAGGTAATCCTCTCTTTCCGGCGAAGGGTTAACTATCTAGCACATATAGACTGACTCAATCTCGCCGATTGCATTTACTCTAAGAAAAAGTCACGGCTGTTAGATTAGTACTATCTGAAGTCGAGCTTTTATTATAGCCTGATGTCAAGAGATTCAAAATGTAGATTGGATCAATTCGTCCGTTGTTGCGGTTCTCAGGCTTTCCGAAACATATTCTCGGATGTTCCGATTCCAGATGTATTAGGGTTACGGGACGAAGAGTCTAGATAGTAGAGAGCCTCTCTATAGTTCTTGAAGAAGTAGTTAAATAGAGATTGATGTTAATTAAATATTATAAGGCGCTCTAGAAACATGACAAGACAAAGGAAAACAAGTCGTGAATATGATACATTACGCCGGCCATAAACCACTCATTTGATCCGGCTCTTCTCCTTGACACTCACTCTCTTTCCAACATATTCACTGTCCAGTCCCTTCTCCAGATCACTAGCTATCACATCCACAATATTCTCCAGAGTCGCAAAATAGTCTTGCGCCTGCGATAGGACATTCAAGTATCCACCGATAAGAGGTATCTTGAGAAACTTTTTACTCCATAGCGGTGGAGAGTCAGCTTGGATGACAAGGTTATCGACAGTACAGTCTGCGGGGGCAGGATATTGCGGCTTGTCGTATTTGGGGACTAGTTGGTTTGCGCAGTAGAGTGACCAGGCGAGTTCATCGGCCTTGTGTGGTTTGATGAGCCGATAGTTTGGCTTGTGGGCTGGGAAGAGGGGGAGGCTAAAAGAACAATGGTGTTAATCTGCAGACTTTGATCTTTGTGGATTCGGAAATTGAATTGATACTCACTAGTCAGTGAACAAGTAAGGCTTCTTTGGAGCCTCCAATATACCAAAGCCACTCATAAGCCAGCATCTGATAGGCGTCTTGCGGTCATGCCCCGCATCCACAGCGGCCTTTACAACGGCCGCAAAGATGGCCGGGAAATCTCCCGCAGAGTGGAACGAGGTCATAGCGGCCACCCCGGCAGCATTGACGACGGCGTCGCAATTATTGTTGAGGATGGCGGCTTCGATGGCGGCGCTGTCGGTGGCAGATCCGACGACAATGGTCTCAAGATGAGACTTGACTTCAGCGGAGAGTTTGGAGGGCGAGCGCACAAAACCGACGACTGTGTGGTTGTGGGCGATGAGGGCGGGCAGCAGCCGGGAGCCAACGTTGCCAGTGACGCCGAGCAAGAGGACCTTCATTTTGACTGATTTCTGTGTTGTAGTTGGTGTTGGTTGAATTGTTGTTATGTATCTGATTAATTAGTTTCTGATTCCCCCGCTGGATCACAATCTTATATGTCGAGAACCTGGAAGCCTAAGCGCCTCTTCACGCTAGGTACTTCGGACCCTTCACAAACCTCCGAACTCCTAGGAAATTGGTATGAATCCGAATTTTTGAAATACTCGGTAGCAACGGAGCCAACGGCACATCAATCAAACCGGTATTTCGAAGAACGGATGGATTCAAATATGAGGCTATTTGTCGCTGGACAGTTCATTATTCCGTTAAATTCTGAAGAGCAGAAAGGAGTTGGCCACGCTCGAATCTGCCCATATTTCCTGGGATAGCCCTAACGATAATTCCACCGCAACAAAATCCTATCTTCAATATTATTCAGGCTATAAACGATTTTTTGACACCATGAGCAAGCCAACTTCTGCACATCAACAGCAATGGGCTGACGGTCCATATCCGTTGATCGAGACACCGAAGCATAAGCAAGGAATAGTAAGTTGAGACTTCATCTAATTCTATAGCTGAGTACTAACAACTAATAATAGACCACCAATACCGATCCGTACATGGAAACTGCGAGTACAATGTGTGTAGTACACAACACTCTCCTCCGTGGCCTCAACAGCATATACATTCAAGGACCGAACGTACAACCTGCGGATTATAAAGAATTTATCGGATATAGCTTATGTTGGTACTCTGCACTCCACGAGCATCACACCAGTGAGGAAGAGCAGTTTTTCCCGGAAATCGAGGAAGCGGTTGGCGAGAAGGGGTTGCTTGATGGAAACGTTGAAGAGCACAGTAAGCTGGCCTTCATTTCCTTCTCTTTTATGTGATGCTGTATGACCGACGAACAACTGCGAAAATTTAGGATCCTTCCAAAAAGGCTTAGACGAGTTTAGCAGCTACCTCGAAGGTCTAGCAGGAAAAGAATCGACTTTTGACGCCGCTCACCTCAACGAAATCATCGACTCATTTGCCCCAGCACTCAACCACCATCTCGAATCGGAACTTGGAAGTCTACTAGCTCTCAGCAAATACGGAGACAAGCTTCCAATAACGCGTCTATGGGATAGAGAAGGATTTCGAAGTGTGGTGCGTATCATTCTAAACATCCCAACTATTAGTCATTTGTGGAAAATTTTCTCCGCTCATGTCGTTTCCGTGACTAGACATCCATGACCAGATTCAATGCACTCCCATTCTTTTTTCTCAATGTCGATGTTACGCATGAAGATTCTCTGTACAAGGATTGGCCTCCTCTTCCCGGTCCGGCAAGATGGGTCATTACGCATGTTATGGCTATACCGCACCGAGGATATTGGAAATTTGCTAGTTGCGATGGCTATGGTAGGCCGAAACCACTTTACGCGCCAGGGCCGAGCCAAATTTCCGGTCAGTGGTGATATAGGAATGCTTCAACCTGCTGTGAAATTGAACTGCTCATATCGAGTATGAATTGGCAGGTCACCGAATATTATGTGATCACGACAATATTGTATTTCTACGTTCTTCCACTCAGCTGGTATTCTACCCAACTAATGCAATAAACTTTATGAGAATATTCGAAGCAACACACCTGCGCGGCCATGCTTGAGGTTCGGTGGGATCTACCGGATGGAAGCCATGCACGTATTACTTAATCCGTCATGTTAAGTTATGGGTCTTTGAAATTAGTCATAAATCGTGGTCCATGAAGGAATCAATTGTGCTAGCAAATATGCAGAAAAGGAAGGAGAATTTGTACAAACACAACCAGTAGGTAGAATATGCTAAATGACCGCGAGAAACCAGAAAAGAGGACCGAGAAATAAAAGCAAATGCCACTAAATTCGAATAAAATAATGCCCCAATAAATGACCTTCCCATCTCTAACTCCTGACATACCCAATTGTTCCCAAAAATCCTACTCCAATGTCCTCTATACATGCATACAATTCTTACCATTGACTAAACCCTTTCTTGGTAACAGTCGATTCTTGAGACATAAATTCAAATACAGGCGTAAGATTCCTTGCCGCAGAACCTCCGAACGTTTGCTGTCCAGAGGCTGAAGTCGTCGTCATCGAACCCCCAAATTGGAAACCTGTGGATTGATAGTCCTGGCTTGTATAGGACATTGATACCGACTGTACCGACGATCCCAAACTGCTAGCTGTTGTCCCTGTACTATTTCCAATACTAGCACTATCAAATATAGTCGGTGCTCCCGCCGATGGAGGTGTCTTGTACTCATTCGCTCTTCGACTTTCAAGTTGTGCCCTAGCATCACTTAATTGGTAATACCATCTACTCGCAATCTCCGCCCCCTGTGGGAGCTTATCGCGATGCCAGCGCGGGCAAAGCATCCAGTCAGCCAGTTCTCGGAGGGCTTTCATGTCAAAGAAAACGATATCCCCAGGTCCTGGTGATGCCATTTTCGCTATCCGTGTGGTAGCGGACGATTTATCGGAGTTTGAGATCATGCTTTGTCCGCACCGTGTTCCTTTCTTCGTCGTTCCGATGCATGTAAAGCGGTATGACTTGAGGTCATCGGCGAACTCTAGCAGGTCTGCAGGTAGGCTGATAGATTTGTTGACCAAGGGAGGAAAAGAAGGCGGAATCGCTGGATACGGGGTAGCGACTGTCGCTGGCTGGCTCACAACTCGACTTTGTATCTTAACTTCCTCTTGTTTTAGGTGTAACTTTCTCATGCTGTCCGTCACAATTCTTGCTTTCTGCTCCAGTTCTTGCAGGTCCTTCTTTCGTGCTTCTATAACTCTTTCTTCGTCTCTGATCCTCTGTTCTTGCTCTTCAAGTTTCTTCTGCCGTGTTTGTAGTTCTCGTTCGCTGTCTTTTATCCTCTGCTCTCGGTCATCCAGTGTCTTCTGTCGTGCCTGAAGCGCATTTTCCCTATCTTTGATTTCCTTCTCTCGTTGGGATACCTTGTATTCTCGAAGTGTAACACGTTGCTCATCTTTGATCCTCTCGCTCTCCTGGAAATCGGCTAGATCATCCGTGATCCTTTTCACCATATCTTGTTTGTAACTCTGTCTCTTCCTTTCGGCCTCCTGATCCAATTTAAGCACCAACTCTCGTCTTCTCCGATCCAGTAATGCAACGACATTCTCCCCAACCGCCTCCGAAATATCGGCTATCTGCTTCCGTCGTCGTTCCCGGTCCTGGTCTGCGTTTGCTGCGAGTCGTGCTAATCGCCGTCTTTTGAGGGCAGAGGTATATGCTAGCCATTGTGTTTGAAGCCATGATATCAGCGTAACTGATACCACCGCAAATCTGAGTGTGCTCCCAACAATGGATAGTACGAGTACGAGACCGGCTACGTTCAGAACGTAGAAGGAAGGAGATTTCGATTTCTCGTCCATTTCGTAGGGATGCCGAAAATCCCTTATTTGAAGATATCAAATAATTTGTAAAGAAAAACACATTGAAATTAGATCCGCAACCATGGCCGGCCTACTTTATTTTATAATCATTGGAGAATGAACTACGCGAAGAGGGGTATCATGACCCTAAAATAGTAACAAATCTCACTCGCGGATTGCTAGGGTCGGGTCGCATAAAAAGGATAGTAACTTGCATACACGATTTGTGGCGCAGGTTCTGGAAAAGAATTTTACTGTATGCGACCGGAAGTTTAGGGTCTCATTCATAGGCCATGATTGCAACATTGCTAGGCTCGTTCGCAAGGCTGTGACATGTGTGACACACTATGCATGCAACTAGTTTCGAGGGAACGCATTCTAGTAGGGTTGTTAGCCTATTGGATATCGTGATTGTACCGGGTACATAGCCCCAATAGCCGAGCTTCTAACACAGGTTACATGCAGTTCTCGTCGAAATCTGTTTCTGCTTGGGATCATTTATTTGGGATGAGAGGATGAGAAAATCTGAATTTCGGTGGTCGTGCCCATTAGGAGTGAGTTTGAGTCTTATATATAATTGGAACATTCTATGTACCAGTTGACGAACCATGGATGATATCCGAGGATCCTGGAAAAATCAACCAATAGGCTTCCCCTGGCATATATTATTCTCCTTCCTCAATTGTACCCTTCAAAAGCGAAGTATCTTCGTAACGGAAGTCTACTTTGTGGCGAACCCTGGCAAATAATAGGATCTATGGCCTCTTGAAAACTTCTCATGTAAGGGATCGGCACATGTCGGGGGTTAGTTCAAATAGCACGTTGGTATCACAGGATAGAATCAGAAGCAAAAATATTGGGTCTGCTTCATAGGAAAAATTCATGTAGTAGATTGACGAGTTTAGTATTTTGTTAAGCTTCGAAGTATATCCGGCAGATTTTAAGAAACACCCAAGATTAAGACATTGCTGGTATAAACATCTGACAACAGACAAACTGCAAGAAGCCAATAACAATAGGGATATTCAAAGCCCCAAGATTTGCAAATTCTAAGCGATGGCAAACCTAGTATCCACTCCCGATGCATTCACAATAGATGTCACATTGATACAAATACGAACTCCAGACCTTCGTGCCAGTGATTGCTGTACAACCGTAATTCCATGGGGAATAAGGGCAGACGTCGATATACCCATACGCGCATTGCAGTTCGGGGACCCCTGAGCACCGGGAGCAGTTTGCATCTGACTCTGGTGCGGTGGAATTCAGAGACTCGGTGAGAGCCAGATCGGTTTCGGGTTCGGCTTCAGTAGTAGGTGCTGCCAGGACGGGTTGTTGAATGAGGCATGTTGACAGGATGAGTGCGAGGATAGGTATACTAGCTTTATCTATAGGATCAGCATAAACTTGGATTAGCAACTATATGATGATTTCAGTATGGGAGAAGGTAGAGTGCATCGATACCTGAGAGGAATGAAAAGGCTTTCATGACGATAGAACTGTGTGTTCCGTGCTGAAAGTGAAAATGAAATGATTCTGAAGATTCTGTCCACTTGTAATTTGCTATCTAGGCAGGGGAAAGAACGCTCAATCTATATACCCCCAAGGGTTACTACTTATCCACTTCAACAAGGGACTTAAGAAGGTTAGGGAACCCTGCAAGGATCACTATGGTCCGTTCGGCATTCACGCACTTTTCTCACTTTACCCAGTAGTTCGATGACCTATCAGTCAGTGATCTAATCCATTTATCATTAGACATGTTGGCTGACTAAAATGAATTTGGTTATGACATACTCGCGGCCGCGTTTGATTGCCAAATCGAGCTGTATCAACATCATATATTATCTCTGCTACTGAATAACTTTACTCCGCGGGGAGCAATCGCTTCTTTGCAATTCTTCTAGTCATCGTTAATATTATGATATACCTGCTATTGGTTGACTTGATTGCCGTTTCGTCTTCATTCCTAATAGCTTACTCATAGCCTTAGATATGATGATGATGATGATGATGATGATGATGATGATGATGATGATGATGATGATGATGATGATGCCAAGAAGATATTCACAACTGCGAGAACTAACTCGTACTGATCAGGCTGAAGGACTGCCATATAGAGGTCATTCCCAATATATGAGTGACTTTTGAAAGGGAGAGCTATAATTGATCGTCTTCTGCAATGGATATGTACGCTGATTTGCCTATTCTCGGTTGATGTTACAGCTTTAATACTACGCCTCATCGAAACACCCTGTCTGTAAAATCAATAACCTGCGCCTTTTCGATAACACCATCAAGACTTTTGATAAATTCCTGATGGACAGGGTCTTTTTGAACGTAGTAGTCTCGATCTTCCTTATTCGCGAATTCAACGACGAATGCGTGCGTGATACCATTCTTCCAAAAGTTAGCAAAATCCCATGTACAAGTCTTGAATAAAAAGAGTTCCTCCGAGTCCCAAGAAGAGGTTGACTCACCTGAATCCCTTCAATTGAATTATCTATGCCACCAGATGAGGATTTGATATATGGCTTTTGAGATGACGGATGAAGACAGTTGTCCTTAAGTCCGAGCATGCGATTGCAGACCTTGACCGCGTCAGTACAAACGCCCTTATTTCTTTTGAATAAGCCGAATTATACAAACTTACATCATCGATAGCCGCAGTGTCAGCACTGGGCTTGAACTGTAAAAGCACAATATGCGTGACGGACATTACGGGTGATGATTGCGCAGGCCAAATTGTCCTGTACCGGTAATGCCAAACGAAAAACAGGTGACAGCGAATGTAACGAATGACTGTCGTACGGAGGGCATTCCTAGGTAGGAAGTAGGCACCAGAAGAGAGCTGCGTACAATCAATGCTCGATACGATGCGTGGGATGGATGAATTGAACGGAACTGTGATTGGCCGCGAAGGAGGATCCAGTCCGGGTAAATGTTTAGCACTCTACCTATTGCGTATGCCCCCACCTTTACCCCATGTGGGAGAATGTTCCCCATGTACTCTGGAGTATTTCAAAGTAGCTAGGCACTGGAGGTATTGTAGATAGGATGGGCCAGGATTGGGTAGATATTGATTTATATTTTCATTTGAGTCTATGTCTAGATATCTACTCGTTCTTGAATTGAGTAATCAAAGTTCCAATATGCGGTTCCAAGGAAACACGGAACTCATCACCCTCCTTGATGAATTGAGGTGAAGGTTTCTTTGCTGCACCGACACCGGGAGGAGTTCCAGTGATAATGACAGTACCGGCTGGTAGAGTTGTGCCTTGGGAAAGAAAGCTGATGAGTTGGGGGACGGTGAAGATCATATCACTGACGGAAGTTAGTGATTCGCTTTGAAAGTACGCATATGGAAGTAGGTAGCTTACGTGAGACCGCAGTTTTGGACCACGGTGCCGTTCAACGATCCCTTGATTTGCAATTTGGCTGGATCTGGAATAATGGAGGGCGATGCAACGACGGGTCCTGGCAGACAGTAAGCGAGTTTATTCATGTCACATGTATCCAGGCCAGAAGAATACACACCTAGTGGACAAGCCCCATCAAATCCCTTCGAGAAACACCATTGACTCTGGTTAGTCTGTGAGGTTCGGCTCGAGATATCGTTCGCAGTAGTATATCCAAGAACATAGTCAAGCGCATCTTCCTCGGAGACATTCTTTGCCCTCTTTCCGATGATGACTGCTAATTCGGACTCGTAATCACCGGTGTTGTCCTTTTGAGTGATTTTGGGGAGATAGCATGGCTCTGGCCATGGGTTACCTAGAGCTGTGGAAGGCTTAAGAAAGACCGTTGGCAGATCGGGAAGGGCGAGATTCATTTCTTTGGCGTGCGAGACATACTGCTGTCATGTTAGCTCGGCAGTTTTGATTATTGGGATGTGTCCTCATTCAGACGGCAGAGAGCATACGTTCAATCCAATGCATCGGATAGTGCCAACTTCTTCCTGCGCCAATGGCGAAAGCACGGTCTTGATACTCTCAACATCCTCGGTGGCCTGCCCAGGAGAAAGAATAGATGAACCAGTAAACCTTTTTACTTGGACATCCTTGCCATCATATAGAGCCAAACCAACATCAACGTTGGCGTCGACGGGCTCTCCGATGAAGATCTTGGAAGGGTTGGATTTGGGCACGAAGCGCACAAGACCTATGATTTCGATTAGCTCGAGAACTATTCATTCTTGCGAAGTAAACATACGGGAAAATGATGAAGCCATTGTGCTGAATCTGCTGAATGATCGAAACATTCAAGTATCGTCAAGAAGTCTATTAACGGCAGTCGATATATATGCGCGAAATTTGTCCAAAAGATGGATAAATATCCAGAATGCGGAAAGTAACAACGAAAAGGAAAGTAAAATGAGGTTCCGGAATCGCAGAATGTCAGAGCGAAGTCGCAACATATAAAGGAGTGTCAAGTGGGGAGAACTGCGCCGGCAAAAGTCTTATCCCTCGGATATTCCGAGTTGGGGAACTCAGTCAGTTATAAGTGACCAATTTGCTCTTGACACTTTCTTTCTGGTTTATTAAGTCAATTCTTTGTTCGACTATAATAAAAATGACAGACACTCAGCCCAAAGGCCCTTACAGACTTGTCACAGTCAACACTGCTCCTGAGCGAGCCAAGAGACTGATTGGTCGAATGGTTGAAGCTCTCAAGGATCGCTATACCATCATCCACGTCGACAACTGCGAAAGTAAGATTCTTTCAACAATTTGAGTGCTTCATGCATGCTAACATTTATTCAGCAGTCGAAGAAGTCGAGCCCAAAGTCACAGAACACCGACCTGACGTCCTGGTACGTCGCTGTCCTGAACAAAGCTCATCGCAGTTGTTTCCAGCTAACAATCATAAACAAAGTTCTGCGCATCAATGTGGACAGCTGAACAATCAGCAGCCATCTTCGAAATGGCCAGAAAGATTCGCCCTGATATCAAGACACACGCCATCCCTCACGGACTGCAAGTTGAGCGGGGTCCTGATGCGATTGTTGAATATTTGGTGGAGAATGTACCCAAGTTGTTAGATGAAGAGTAAATATTAGACATATAACAAGACCAATATTCATGAATCATTCATATTTGCTCTGCTCTCTATTTTTATATTGATGTTTTGTTGCGGAAAGAAGAATAGAAAAAGAGATGCACCGGAGATAAGATAAGTCCTTGTCACGTGTATCCTTATCTTATCAGTACCTATCATATATTTCTTGCGTCAGCGCTGATTATCTTTTATCTGCCGCATTTTCCACCCTTTACATAAACACTTCAAAACTGTCTACAGACACAACAACAACATGTTGTTGCGATCACCACGGCTTCAAGCCGTCGTAGGTCTCTACACTGCTCACTCCAAACGATGTTTCTCCTCATCAACCCCGTTAAAGGTCGAATTGGCCTATCAGTTGATTGAGCCATCGGCGCAAGACAAAAAGCGCAATGGACAGCCCATTGTGTTTATGCATGGGTTTATGGGGAACAAGTTGAATAATCGGAGTATTAGCAAGTACGAACTATACTTTCCGTGTTTGGTCTTGGAAACAAGGGAATGAGTACTGACTGATCTGGTTGATAGAGCGCTGGCACGAGATTTGAATCGCGACATCTACATTGTGGTGAGTCATGATTTCTCCCCTCGCCTATGTGTCGGGTTGAAATTTACTTGGATGGACTGATAGGACCTCCGAAACCACGGCGATTCCCCGCACACACCAGAACATACATACACCCATCTCGCCGAAGATGTGTCCGATTTCATCAAGCAGCACCACCTTGGAAAAACCGTCCTGATAGGACACTCAATGTACGGATTATCTCTTAGTTTGCTCTGCGCAACACAAAATGCGACATACTGATTCGAATTTAGGGGCGCAAAAGCGGCCATGGTGCTTGCTCTGCAATCTCCCGAAACCGTCACCGCGCTGATTCCCGTCGACAACGCGCCTGTATCCGCCATGCTGGGCTCCCCGTTCAATGATTACGTCAAGGGAATGAAGGAAATTTCCGAAGCACACGTGACGAAGCAAAGTGAAGCTGATAAGATATTGGCCAAATACGAACCTGTACAAACCCCGCCTTCCTTGCACCCCTTTATTGTTGGGAAATCACTAACATACTTGTTTCAAAAAAACAGTCCCTCGCAATCCGCCAATTCCTCCTAACAAACCTAATCCGCGACCCCGAAAACGACAACAAAACCCTCAAATTCCGCGTTCCGCTGGAGACCTTGGGCTCGAATCTCGGCGAAATGGCCGATTTCCCCTGGAAATTCGACCGCGAAAACCCCGCCAACAACGCAGATTTACCAACGTACACTGGTCCAACGCTGATTGTTCGGGGCTTGCAGTCGAAATACGTTAGTGAGAAGAGAATACCTGCCGTCAAGCATTTCTTCCCCAATGCTGAGATTGCGGGTATTGATGCGGGTCATTGGGTGATTTCGGAGAAGCCGGAGGAGTTTAGGCAGGGTATGTATACCCCTACCCTTTTGGTTTTGTGGACAGTGGACTAACAAGATCTGAAATAGCCGTGGTCAAATTCTTCCGTGAGAATGATATTGAATGATTCAATTCGTCTCGATGTGGTGTTGATGGGTATGAGTCCGTGATAGGTTTCTGATTTAGCGAATGAGGCGCATTTGTGCATTTTTGGTTGAGGGGAGGTAATTCCATTGTTAAATACATAGATATAGACCGATACATAATCAATTCAGAGACTACTTATTGCGCATGTTATGCATGAGTGACTTGTCAAAATGTGTGCATAGTATCAACCCGGGTGTTGGCATATCGAATTAGCCCTAACCTCTAAATAACCTACACAACCACAGAGAATTCCTAAATGATACTGAATCAGGTTTTATCTCATTATTTGTATTTCCGAGTATCAGTGTGAAACTTAGGCCCTATAGTACAGAACAAGTAATTACAGGACTAGTGGTGAGAATCTTCTCCCCTGGAAACAAAAAAATAATGATGCCTCGCTCACTCCTGTCCTTCCGAAAGCAGACCCTCGCCTCGTGGCATGACTAAGTAATTAGTTGCAACAAATCAAGAAACCCAGAAAAAAAAAAGCAAAGTCCGTTTGGTTTCTGGTTCGCTCGTTCTCTCAGCGCCTGTCGCATGCCTGCAGACCCGCGATAAATCCAGGGTATACTTTCTATAAAAAGGAATATAGTATATGCAATGGCTCGCTCCTTTGGTATCGTATGAAAGAAAATTCCGGGATAAAACGCCTTTATATCCTTGCCTTTGTTCGACGACCTCCTCGTTGACGATATGAATGACGATACCGCCTGAAAAAACAACAAATATTAGGAAACATTGTGGTGATGAAAGAAATGCGCCTGCTGAGTTGCTTGAAAAGAAGAGAATGGGGTGGTCAATCGGCGATATCAGTCGGCGTGGTCCACCAGATCCATCATGGATCTTTGTCGCTTCTTGAAAGGAGGCGGCCCGGTTCTTTCAATCATAGATGCTCCGCGAGGCGGAGTACCTCCAAAAGTAACAGCTCTTGGTGACCCAAACGATGGTCCCGACACCTTGGCGAATTTTCGTTTGCTTTTCTTCTTTCCGGGAGGCGGGCCACGGCTGTTATAGTTGAATGCCCTGGTATCGTTCTCCTCGTCATCTTCTAGAGAAGGACCACCCGACCAACTACTTAACTGTGAGGGTGACCGAGATCGCTCTGATCTCGGGGAATCAGAATCGCGGAATCTTCGTCCAATCGTCTCCTTGGCGTCCTCTAAGTCATCAATTCTGTGGGCGAGCTCTTCGAGGGTCTGTTTTATCTCTTCCTCTTCGACCCTTCGAAAATCGGATAATTCTAGGGCAGTGGCCTTTTGTTTGTCCTCCAACTGCGTGAGCTGATAGGTTAAACTCTCGACGTGCTGTTGGAGGGCAACCTCGAAATTTTCAATGCTTGACTTAGCATCTTCCAGACCACTTGCACTCAGCGTTTCACTTATTTTCTGCTCAACATGCTGGATTGAATCTTCAATTTCCTTCACCCGTGCGGTCAGGCTCTGTTCGACTGTTTGTAATTGGCTGCTTGTTTTTTGGGTTAGAGCTGCGTGGTCACTTTTCTGAGCTAGTGCCTGAGCTTTGAGTTCAACCACAGAGCCAGACACGGCAGTAAGTTCTCCAATAACTCGGTCCTTTTCCTTGTTTAATTCATCCAGTGTCTCTCGTAACTGATCGTGCTCTTTCTGATTTTCCGCGATGTACGAGGACAGTTTACAGTCTAATTCCTTGAGTTCGGCATAATTCTTCTGCACTTCACCGATTTTCTGCAAAACGTCCTGCAAATTCTTTTGCATTTCAGCAAGTGCAGCAGAATTATCGATGCTTGATGTGTTCGAATCGCCATTGGCGCGCGGTTGTGTTACTTGAGCTTGAAGAGTGGCCAATCGTTGTGAATGAGTATCGACAATCTGAGGAAGGTCTCGAAGCCTTGAGATCTGCGCAAGATGCATCTCAATGATGTTGAATCTCTGAACAACCCCGTGTAGTAGTTGAGGATCCGGAAATTGACTGTGTATGATAGGTAGGGCTTGATGGGCCAACGCTTCCGCAGTGACGGAAGCATAACGGCTCTCCAACGAGCGACATGCGATCGTTAGAGATTCCAACCGTTCATTAAATAGCTGGAGAGTATCCTCATGACTGGGAACTTCATCCGGCTTGATTGGCGCACTGGCTTTCAACTCGGAAATCGCCCTTTCTAGATCTAAAGCTGCTTCCGCCTTGATTTTACCGACGGTCTGATCCAGCTGCTGCGCCATCTGCTTCTGCTTGGCTTCAATATCTTCGCACAAGACTTTGTCTTTGTATTCCATGATGTCCTTAATGGCTTCTATATTCTCTTCGGCGTTTGCCATTCTTCCCTCAAGGATTGAATATGGTAACTGTGGTTGAACCGTGGTTCCGGACACAGAGTGGCTTCCACTTTCGATGGCCTGGAGACGAGTGATAATCTGATTGACCCTATTTGTCAACATGCTATGATCAGGTGTGACGCTGCTCCTATCATTTTTCAATGACTCCAGAACCCTCACACGATCTTCCAATGCTGACAATGCTTTCTGATCAACATTAGCCGGTATGTTTTGACGGTCAGCACTCTGTCGCGGAGATTCTCGGAGTTTCGCAGGCGATCGATCATAGGCCAGAGATCTAATACGATCATTGATAGACCTGATTTCAGAGAACGCTTTGTCAACCTCGTCCTCGATCTTTTCAATCCTCTTCCAGTCGCTGTCCTGGCGTCGTTTGACGGTGTTTAGCAGGTCGGACTGAGAATCAGAGGCATGTTGTAGTTCCGCGGTCTTCCTGTCGCTTCCTGCCCGACTGTCTTTGACCTCTTTGGTAAGCTTTGATAGATCGTTTCTGAGAGTTTGAAGAGACTGCTTGGTGGATTTGCTTTCAGCTTGAACATCTGTGAGCGCCCCCGAAGGGGTAGCTTCGCTCTTCGCCTCCGCATCGACCAGCGCAGCCGCGCGTTTCGTTAAACTCTTCTGATTCAGGTTGTGCAAATTCAGTTGTTCCTTGAGACTATCGACGTCCTTGTTCTGGGATTCACGAATGCGACCAATGAGATCTCTTGCTGCAGGGAACTGACTCAAGTTTCGCAGTTTCTCGTAGTGTTGGTTGATGCCGACCTGGGCTTTTTTGGCCTTTGCGTATTCATTTTTGAGTGCTGTGGCAGTTGAGACCTCCGAGGACAAGTTCGCTAGACTTTCAGCCAATTTTTCTCCATAGGACTTGGGTTTTGCAGATGGCGCTTGTGTAATCGGAACGTTAGGGACAGCGGGGACGGTAGATGCAATATTTTCATGTCTTGAAGCGCGTCTGGGATCGCGCGCGGGCGATTGCTTTGATGGTGCTGGTGCGCGGGGGAAGGTTCTCGAGATCTCAGCCATATTAAAGCATGCCAGAGACTCTCAAACCAACAGCGAAACTTGCACCTGTCTGATCGTGGAACATGATGTCAGAAATTGAACAACTATCTACAAGCGAGTAGCGGACTTGGATGTCGATGGAACTTCGAAGTGTCACTTGAAAGAAAAGAGAAATAAAACCCACCATGTACAACTATGCCATAGTCACAGCAATATGTAAGCAGACGTCACAAGACCGTATCAAAACAATGATTAGCTCAACCCAAGAGTGAGATGCCTTTCATCTGATGCAAGCAGGCAGAAAGAACAAACGAAGATAGTAGTGCAAAGAGAATGAAGCTTAGACGGACACTGTTGACGGCGGTCACCAGGCAGGGAAAGAAGATAGAAGTTCAACTCTGGCAGGCACCCTCCCAAATTGTTTTGGCCGCTGACAGTCGCAGCAGGCGATGAAAATGTACGGAGAGGAGGGCTAAGATGGACCTTGCATAAGTGGAGTGGAGGGCACCAATCAGAGGCCGTGGAGCGCCTATCGACGGGCTCTGGTTGGTCGATGCTTGGCATCTAAGAAAAGCGGCCGGGAAGGCGGTGAGGGCAGGCTGAGTTCTTGCCCAGACGGACTGAACTGACTTTCGCGCGAAGCTCAACACTCAATCCAAATCAGAGCAGCTTCGTCGTCGAGAGCAATCAACCCATCAATCACCGGAAAGCAACCGTTCACTAAGAATTTTAGCCGTCAAGATCTTCAGTCAATCTTTCAGGAGCAGGACCTGTGGGCTGCTTGATTAGCCTCGTTCAAAATGACCGCTGTAAGTTCCTCCTCCCAAACAGCTCAATCTGTCCATTAACAATGGCTAACTTGACGCCTTTCAGCCTATTTCCACCATCGCCGAGGGCAAAGAGCTCCGCGGCCTCAATCTCATTGCAGCTCATTCGCACATTCGCGGCCTCGGTGTCGACCCGGATACATTGCAACCAAGGGCTTCCTCTCAGGGCCTTGTTGGCCAGGAGAAAGCGAGGAAAGCGGCGGCGGTTATTTTGCAGATGGTCAAGGCAGGAGATATTGCTGGACGTGCTGTGTTGATTGCTGGGCCCCCTAGCACGGGTAAAACTGCTATCGCCATGGGTATGGCACAATCGCTAGGCGCCGATGTGCCTTTCACCACACTCGCATCATCAGAAGTCTTCTCACTGGGAATGTCGAAAACGGAAGCGCTTACTCAAGCATTCCGCAAGTCTATCGGCGTGAGAATCAAGGAAGAAAGTGAGATTATTGAGGGTGAGGTGGTGGAAATTCAAATCGACCGAAGTGTTACAGGGGTATGTGAGATCAATTTGTTTTCGAAGATGAAGTGAGGTCAAAAACAGTGCTGACCAAACTAGGGCAATAAACAAGGAAAGCTCACAATCAAGACTACCGACATGGAGACCATCTATGACATGGGTACCAAAATGATCGATTCAATGACTCGCGAACGCGTGATGGCCGGAGATGTCATTTCCATCGACAAATCGTCAGGCAAAATCACCAAACTTGGTCGCTCGTATGCGCGCTCCAGAGATTACGATGCAATGGGACCTGATGCCAAATTCGTTCAGACTCCCGAGGGCGAGCTTCAAGTGCGCAAAGAAATCGTCCACACCGTCAGCCTTCATGAAATCGACGTCATTAATTCGCGTTCACAAGGCTTCCTGGCCCTCTTCTCTGGCGACACGGGTGAAATCAGAAGTGAGGTTCGAGATCAGATCAACACCAAAGTCGCCGAATGGAAAGAAGAAGGCAAAGCTGAGATAATACCTGGTGTTTTGTTTATTGATGAGGTTCACATGCTCGACATTGAGTGTTACTCTTACATCAACCGAGCCTTGGAAGCGGAACTAGCCCCAATTGTTATCATGGCCAGCAACCGTGGCAATACACGCATCCGTGGAACCAACTACTCATCACCACATGGTCTACCCCTTGACCTGTTGGACCGCGTGTCGATTATCAGCACCCAACCTTACACATCTGATGAAATTAGACAAATATTGGCCATTCGAGCTCAGGAAGAAGAGGTCGACTTGTCACCTGACGCTTTGGCCCTCCTTACCAAGATTGGTCAGGAGTCTGGCTTGCGATATGCCAGCAATATCATTACAACTTCAGAGTTGCTTAGAGAAAAACGAAAAGCGAAGGAAGTCAGCATCGACGATATTCAGCGCAGTTACCGATTGTTCTACGACCCGGCTCGCAGCGTCAAGTTCGTGAGCGATTTCGAGAAGCGATTCATCAACGAGACCGGCGATGTCAGCCTCGCATACACCAACGGCGACGCGATGGAAATATCGTAGAAATCTACACGATATATGTCTCTTTTGTTTCATTTTTGAGTATACTGTGACGGCGTACCTAGAGTGGCGATCCCCTGACGGCGGTTTGGATTTAAAAAGCAGCAATTGTTTCTCTTTCTAGCGGGATATCCTCTCTTGCTAAAGTCTATTTGATGTTTATTAAAATGTATGATATGACCACTTAAGCGCATTAATGGTATTTGGGCTAAATGTCTGACTGCTCTCTGGAACTTTCATTATTCGTACAGTATCTTCAATATCATATCACGAGAAGAGAGTAACACGGCCCCAATCACTGTCTGTACCTCCTACTCTGCGAAATTCGACTCCCTCCCCAAAGTATCCCGCATCATTCCACGACTGCATCATAGCGCCGTCGTATGGACCATGCGTTTCTCCTCCATCCCGCGCATCAGACCATCGATATTCCCATAACGAGCCTGAATCTGAAGGTTGAGCGTCGCCTGCGACTTGATTCTCGTCCGCTTCAGGTGGATCAACCCAGTCTTCACCCGTTTCTCGCCTGAATTGCCGAGTAAGCATCTCCCTCTCTTGGTCGTAAATCTCCGTCTGGCCTCTCGTTAAAAGCAAGTCAGCTGCGCCGGTTACTTCGTCGATGGCTTTCTTCCGCCTTATCTCCTCAGGATTATCTTCAGTCATTTCGATGTCTTCTCCTCCGTTTTCCTTCGCTTTCTTGTTCTTGTTCTTTTGCCATTTTGGCCTCTTGCGGAGACCTTTGCCTAATCGCGCAAGTGCTTCCAGGACCGTCTCTCCGCGCTGCATGTGTGTAATAAGTGTGCGTAAAAGGTCGGCTGTGATTATACTATCATTCTGTTTGTCGCGTTCTCGTCGCTCATTCTCCCTCTTGTCGGCTGCTTCTTTGGCACGACGAATATCCTTTTTAGAAAGACCGTCCAGCCATGTATCGTGAATAGCATCGGGGTCCACCGCTTTTCGGACGAAATTCCCTGACTCATCGAATCGACCTTCCTCTTGTTCGCTGCGCATATTGAATGCGTCTATCAGGGGCGCATGTGTCTTTTTACCACCAGCTCCAACTTCTTCGTCCATACCCTCATCGACCCGGGCACGCTCTTCTTCGTCGACTTCACTTTCACTCTCACTCTGCACGTCTTCCGCGTTCTCAACTTCATCCGGTTTCGCAAGGTCGACATGTACAGCGCGACCGCCGCGGGATCTAAGGGCCTGTCCCTCTATTTCCTCGTCCCTCAGAAAGCGCACGTTTTTCTTGTTTTTTCTATATGCCTCATCCTCGCCCATTTCTTCGTCAACCTGTTCCTCTGCATCATCGGCAAACATATCGTCGTCATCGCCACCACCCTCTCCTTTTTGCTGTCGTCGTTTGGCCTTGGCTTTAGCCTCAACTCGCGCATCAAATCCTTCGTTTTCGCTGTCTGATTGGTATCCGTCTAGATTGACTGCGTTGCGTCGGACACCTTGGCCTCGGCGACCGATTTCGTCTGCGTCAAGTACGGCGTCATCCTCGAGTTCGTCCGGTGCTAAAGCGGACGGGTTGCGTATATCGAAGCGCGGTCTTTTTGTTGTGGAGGGGCCGTTGAGTTCGTCTTCATCGGCTTGGTGAGTGCGGGCGTAATCTTCGCCGGCGCGTTTAGGGCGCACTGATCTGGACATTTTGTTTGCTATAAATTTGTATATGTAAGTGGCGGTTGAGTGGTGTGACAAGAACAAATTTAAGCTTGTTCCACCGAGCTCTGGTAGAAGATGAATAGTCCGGGGTCGGAGCGGAAAATCATGGCGGATCAAGTAAGCAGCTCCCCGAGCAATCAGCTTCCTTTTCCGCTTGCGTCACCGGCAACTTTTCGGTTTATCAACACCTCAACGGTTATTTCTTCTCTGTTGTTTTGCTTTGCTTCGCTCTCATCCGGTATTTATTCCAGCATATACAGCTCATCGTATACATATATCGTGATAAATCTCAACTATACACCACCTTTGTTGCAACACTGAGCTCCCAACAGCTTCCCCGCATTGATTACAGAGCGAACAACACACCACAATGGTAACTCATCTATTCGCATTTTCATCTCATTTTCACGGCACATACTAATATTTCCATTTCAAAGTATCGCCCAAACTTCCTCGATCCAGACGCCATGGAAGGCATCCTCGGCGGTGCCATGCGCTACGGAGCTCGTCGATTTGATGAATACTACCGATGCTATCCCGTGGCCATGCTTCCTGGCCCAGAACGAGAGAATGTCAACCATGGAGGCAAAGTCATTATGCCGCCTAGTGCTCTAGATAAGTTGACACGACTACACATTACATATCCGATGTTGTTTGAGCTGCATAATGGCGCCAAGGAGCGGATGACACATGCAGGTGTTTTGGAGTTTATTGCTGAGGAGGGAAAGATATATCTACCTTTCTGGGTATGTTTTTGTGCTGCTCATATTTGATAACAAAAATTTGCTGACCGCTATTAGTTGATGCAAACACTCCTCCTTGAGCCCGGCGACTTGATCCAGGTCAAATCAACCGACCTCCCACCTGGCCGATTCATCAAACTTCAGCCGCAATCAACATCTTTCCTGGACATCAGTGACCCCAAAGCCGTGCTCGAAAATGCATTCCGAAACTTCTCCTGTCTTACCAAAGGAGACGTGTTCACATTCGCCTACAACGACCAAGTCTACGAAATCGCGGTTCTAGACGCCAAGCCCGATGGTGACAAGAAAGCCATCTCGGTGCTAGAGACAGATTTAGAAGTCGACTTTGCGCCTCCCGTGGGATATGAAGAACCGACACGTCCGAGCGGCGTAAGCACACCCGCTCAAGTTGGCGCTCCTCGTGGCGGTGTGGTGCATTCTCATGGAAGCATGGCTCAAGCCATTAACTACGCAGCTATCGCACCTGAATCGGATGATGTGACTAAGGGAGCCAAAGCACAATCATCAAACTTCCTTTCTGGTGGACATCGACTTAACGCCAAGAAGAGCAGCAAGGCACCTACTCCACAGCCCAACACACCCGTTGCAGGCAGCTCAACGAACCCTAAACACCCACCCCCGACACGAAAGACGAATGGTCCACAGCCACTACGATTGGGACCAAACAAGCTCTTCTTTGGCTATGCCATCAAACCAGCTCCGAAGCGTGATGAGGAGGGTAAAGTCATTGAAGAAGCTGCTGATAAGCCCAAGTTCCAAGGACAAGGTCAATCACTGCGAGCGCGCAAGAAGGGTCTTGGAGGTGATTCGGGCACACCGACGTCTGGCAGTGATGTCGAGGGTCGAAAGCGATAGTCTTGTGCATCCTTCGATGTGTTAATGACGTCTAGAGCAGGGTGTCTTTTCTTCTTGGATTTGAGCATGGCAGGTGAAATGGCGTTCAGGTAATCATGCATGTTGTCTAGACTTGAGTCTGAAATACAATCTTGTTCAATTGTCTAAATGCTTTCTTTCCTACATTTGGTAAGTGATCGTCACGAAGCCTCATGCAGATGAGCCTCAGGAATCGTGTACCCTCCTTCATAAGCCAGTGCATTCGGCCTCCCAACACCTATGATCAGGTGGTTGTAATCCCGTTTTCGCACATACTCCTCCCTCCACGGATGCGTGGTATCTATCCAACGGAGATTTCATGACTCGTAATTCACCGTACGAGATCGATCCAAACCCGTATGCGCTTAGATTATATTACAGCTATAGCGACAAGTTCATCTATTTTACTTTCCTTGCGTGACTATTGTCTCTCCGGATCGAGATTCTAGTTTAATTGAGCTGAGTCTGTCTAAATTGTGGCAAGTACGCTATCAATTCCATTCTGGGTCATTGGTAGTTACGATATGTATCAATCTTTGATATACAACGCGATCGACCATTTGGGTCCCCTTTTTTAATTCATTCTTCTTGTATATTAAGTCAGAGCATAGTATCTAGATTATATCTATAGCTATCTTCATTCGTTCAGGTTGATCTTGATGTCCCTCTCTGATGTGCTGATGTGCTGACGCATAATGTGGCCATGCAACATGCCCAGCTACCCCAGACACTCTACTTTCCAGCCATCAGCCATTCGTTTTGTCTTCCAGTCACCTATGGACCAGATGGCCTAGCGGGTTGAACGCTCACCTCCTTTTACGGCTTTCCCGCTTCCATGGACGCATGGTTGCCCGCTCCTAGTATCAGGGAGCATTATATATGTGTGATACGTCCAATCTCCAACTAGTTGAGAAGGTTCTCTCTTTATAGCTGACTCGGGATAGAAGACTCCTTTTTCTTTAGTTTTCTCTTATACAACGAAATTCGTGGAGTAGACGTGACGGCGTCTGTTGTGACTGGGGCTGAAGCAAGTAAGCTTGTCTGGGTTTCATTCTGCGTTCATAGGTTGATACGTATCAGACAATCTTTGGAATATACGAAATGATCGCGATCGAGTCCCTTTGGGCCCCGTTTTTTGCTTGCTTTCTTTTAGTCTCTTTCTTCTTTGCTCTACTTGCTACCCCTTCTGTCTTCTGCTGTGTATGTTTAGATAAGCTCGTTCATGTAGACAATGATTCAACAGCACGTTCTCTAGATAGGATTCAGAAGGAACCTCGTTTGTTCTCAATCTCGATGTTCTGCAAACTATTCGACCTGGTCGCCGAGTATGTTGTCATCAAGTGTGCATCGTCGCACTCACGAGCTTCATGCATCCCTGCCTACCTACCTAGGTTTATAAGCCATTGCTTTCTCTCCTCTAGCACCTATGGACCAGATGGCCTAGCAGTCGAGATGCCCGTTTCTACTCACAAACCCTTTCCATTGCATGCGTGGAATTTCTCCTGGTATCGGGGAGACAAGGCCGACAATTCTTGTAAATTTCGCTTTACGAGAGGAGCCTTAAATCTGATACGACTTTCTTTACTGCCGACTCGCCATTGTGTTATACATCGCTGAACAGGCAATTCGCTGTCTTCGTGCGGATTCCAAAAACGAAGGTGACTGAAACAATCTGGGCAAAAGTAGACTGTCTAGTTTCCATTTAGGGACATAGGTAGTTACGATACATGTATCAAATCTTTGGAAACGGAAGACCGCGCGGTCGAATCCCTCTGGGACTTTTTTTTTTCACTTTCTCTTTTGCTTGTACTTCCTCTTGTCGCTTCCCCCCTTTTGTCAGACATCTTACCAGCGTAACCAGATCTGAGAAGTTGTATCATACATTCGTACGGTCTCAAAGTTCTCCCTCCAGTATTGCTTCGCTGATCTTTGAGCATGTCGTCGAAATGTGCATCCTCGCAGCCAGGAGTCCCAGACATCGTCTATTCTGCTACATAGTTCCAGTACTTTGCGCCTTTCTAGCACCTAAGACCAAGTGGCCTAGCGGTCAAACGCCCGATTTATTCAGAAACCTTCTCCCATGTAGACGTGCGCGAGACAGTTAGATTAGGCACGTGTAATTATAATTGTACAGGCTATAAATCTGGTCGGCGTCTAGAACTTTTCTCCTTGTACAATGCTCGACAAGATGGGCCCTCTATCGTTTTAGTGTTGGCTTTCAGTTCTTGCAGATTGATAAGGCAAAGTCGAGAGAATAATGCGAGACTGTCTAGTTTCATTTGAGTCTTTAGGTATATAACGAATCTTTGGAACAATCCTCCTCTTTTTTTCCCTCTTCTTTTTGACATTTGCGTCGCCATTCTTTTTGTGTATCGAATGCTATCATTTATTCAACATCGTCTCAATCTTCCCGGGAATGAGCGAGTATATTGCAGTCAAGTGTGCCTCTTTCAGCCATGCCTCACGCATCGTCTTTCTTTCTACATAAGCCGATGTTTTCAGTCCTCCCAATACCTATGACCCAATGGCCTAGCGGTTAACTCCGTCTACTTCTCCCCTCACAGTTTTGTACGCATAAATTACACTCTGCAACCGGGGACAAGATCTGTTGTCTTGTAATTATCATCGTACAAGATCGGTACCTGTCTTTGTCGAGGCATTGAGTGAGCTTAATTACCTAGCTTCTTTGCTAGAAGTTATATTGAGATGTAGTACGTTGAGGGCAACTGGCTAGTTCTCCATTTCTGTCATAGGTATTTAGTACATGTACTAAATCTTTGGAAAAAATAAAAACCGCGGACGAGTCCCCTTGGGCCTCCTTTTTTTTATCTTTCTCGTTTTGGTCACCTCCTTTTTTCTTGAAGATATTACATCTTGCTTACTCCATCTATCTGACGTTGGCAGTCAGCTAGCTGATGAATGACGGAGCTTTGCTCGATTCAATAGATTCACCTCGAACACATGCGAAGGGGGCATACGACTTGATTAACCAGCCATGCGCAGTAAATAGCAGTCTCATCGATCTAATTGAATAAACATATTTTCCAAGAGTCGTTCATAGAAAGTCCCCCAGCCTCTCGAAGCTATCCACACCTCGCCCGGCCACACACACATACGTAATCCCCCGTTTGACAAGCACAACAAACGCTCACAAACGTACCTTCCCAACCCGTCAAGGACCACTGATTCCTATATCCCAGCACCTAGGCCCAAGTAACGCAGCGGCTAAGAGCTCGATGATTGACATCGACCACAAAATAACTCTGCGACTTATGAAGCGCCATGTGAAGCGCAGGCTGGAACCTATACCGCGTACTTGGGCCTAGGTACCCAATCTTTGGAACCATTATTGTTTCGATTCTTAGTGAGTCCTCTTTTTTCTGTCTACATTACCCCCCAGTCTTTGCAATCATTGTCTGTTTTCGTTTCTTGTGCATCTCCACTTTTTTTGACTCTCTTTTTGCTACCCACGTTCTCTTCTCTTCTCCAAGATACTTGAGATTGACGAGGACAAGTATCATCTGATGTTTCCGCTTGTAGCAGAGATGAAATCTAAAGGTTCATGGTGTTCATTTATAACGAGACATGCAAAAGGTGCTCATGGCTGCTCTAGGTAGCGCTTCCGTCAAATCTTTTAAGTAGAGTAAGTAGTTTTCGATAGTAGAAATTATCATAGAGTACAGAGCTGCCAGCCTCTCCATGCGCTGGACCGCCGCTACAGGCATGACTTCCCATTTGACAAGCACGACAAACACTACCCGACGTACCTTCCCCCCAAGAGTCAAGGACCGCTTATTCCTATCTCTCAGCAACCTAGGTCCGCGTAGCGCAGCGGTAAGAGCTCTGAGATTGACATGCCGATATGACGCTGCTCTGAAAGACGAGTACGCTTGCTATACGTGACAGGTTGAAAGATGCCTTATTTGATTCTCCCGCTCCCTGCTTGGGGCCTAGGTAACCCCAATCTTTGGAATATTGATCGATCACCGTTTCGAGTCTCTTGACTCCCCTTTTTTAGCCCCCCTTTTTCTTGCATATGCGACGACCTTGCGAGATTTGTTAGCCGACAACTGCTGTCAACATCCTGCTCATGGCCACAAACCCCCAGTTCCTACACTCACAGTGAATTGTTTTTTTCCATCCCAAGTATAGGGGCTTTTCCCTCTTTGCGATATACATTCACATTCGTCAGGAACAAACTTCGCCGCCGCCGCGAACCTCGGATATATCCGCAACTCAAAGTTACGTTGGAATCGAGTAAACCATGGTTCTTGAATCTGGCTCACCCACGGTGAACGGCATACTTCATCTTTCGAACGACAAGTTCGCAGGTCAATCCATGTAGAATTGTTTTGAGAGCACCCGTCGGGCTAGGTGTGTCTGTTGAGAAATTAGCTGGCTGGCACCGATTGTATATAAATCCACCATGTACATGTTCTCTTGGCGACAGTCAACCAGCAGTCAACTGGTCCCGTCTACTATGACCAATGCTTGGAGAGTCGGGAATCAATATCAAAGATACTCACTAGCTCAAGCCTATAATATAAATACGTAGAACTCAACTATTGACCACACAACTGATGACCGAGATTGCGAATTGCCCTTTCTTTGCATGATACTGGCCCTCCCCCCGTTCAGAAGACCGCAATACCAAGCGCAGAATACATAATGTGGCCAATGATAATCATCCGCATCGAATTCAGTGAGCAATGTATATGCGTATCGCCAACGTGCTTGACGAATGTCATAATTAGCATACGTTGTGGATATACATAGTGGAGATATGTGGGTGTGTGGATTATGGCTGGGTTGTGGACGCATAAAAGTGGGTATGGCTGATATGACAGGTTGTACCCACTAGTTGACAAATAAGCCAGGTCATCTCTGTCTTTCTGAACAAAGGCGGGGGTGGCCGAGCGGTAACGCCTGACGCAGGACTACTAGTTCGGACTTGGAGTCAATCCAAGCACCCCCCGGGGAGACACGCCCCTTGATGCCTTCTGACTTCTTTTTTTTTTTGGTTTTTCCCCCTCCCCTACCATGCTCTTTTTGCCTCGTACTACCTTATCCTGCATAGAAAAACAAAGTCGAGTCAGTAATAAGTCTGTAGACGTCCAAGCATCATGTCTTGACGACTGCATAGGACGTATCGAGGAACTTGACGCGGGTCCCGCCGCTCCAAAACCCCAAGCCCAGCCAGGCGCGGTCGCGAACTCCTGGAAACTCCTGTGTTCGATTCGCTCCTCTGCCTCCTTCTTTTTTATCCCTTTCTTGCTGCTTCGAATTTTGCGTCTTCTCCGAACCCCTGTATGTCGTACAAGAAGCCTGGCAACGTATCGACAAGACTGAGATAGCATTCAGACATTCAGAGGGCTGCAATGCTGCTCTTCGATCAGGAACCACTTGTTGATAGACTGACGCAATCAGATCAACGGTCAATCTATACGTATATAAGCCTCCAGATCTAGTTTACCTTTGACAAAGGACAGCCCAATGGCCTGATGTGACAGGGGGATTACCTGACGAGTTCTTTGCCGCCACCACGACCATGGAGAGCTCAGCAGCGCGCGCTGGGTTCGTCTTTTGTTCTTTCTTTTTCTCCTTTTCTTTTTTTAGCCAACTTCCGACCAGACATGGCACACCGATCTTTTTGAAGCTTCTCCAGCTAGACAGACGACTAAGCATCTCTAGTCAGACGATTGAGCAACTCATATACGCATACCAGGTGATTTGAAAAAGTGTTGTTGTATGTTCAGGTACGGTCGCGCGTGTAGTATTGGTACAATCTTTCTCAGCCAACTAATTAGCCGCAGATTGTAGCGTCCCCTATTTTCCTTCCCTTCTCAATCAAGAGCCAAAGTTGCTGGGTATCCATCAGACTACAGTACCCTGACTCAGGAAGACCAAGTAACAGGAACATAGACGAGACTGGCAGTATAACTGATCACAGCATTGTCTGTCCTGTCGACTCCCTTCAACTCCATGTATTGCAAGACATTGCGCTTCATAACTCATTGAAATTCGGGAGTATATAGGCCACTGCGTTTTATTCTCCCCAACACAGAGAGAGCGGCTGGCGGTCTTGCGGTGACGCGGTAGATGCCTTCCCTGCCCAATGCCCTCCCCTTCCTTTCCCTTCTCCCTATCCGCGGAACTCGCCTTCGCGCTCTTCCGTCCTGGCTTCGAATCGCAGCTCTGAGTTACCTTATTTTCCTTTCCTTCTTGCATTTTAATTTCTGCTCTTTTTTGGGATGAAAATGCTATCGTCGAATTTATTTGATTTATCGAAGTCGATATTAGGTTGTGCCAAGCCACTTACATTGACTAGTGGAATGATCTGACGTGCAGATGTGGAACTGTGCGGTACCTCGGCATTCTTTGGACCAAGACACCAAAGCTTATCCCAACGCATCCATCCCCGGCAAATGTTGGGGAAGAGAAGTGGGATCATTGAGCAAACCCCATCAACATGGAGAATGTTTGACTCCTTCTCGACCCAGACGTCCTGATCGAAGAGTTTTATATCAGATTCTGCCAGGGTACAACGGTGTCTTGATATAGCAGCCCCTGGTCCATATTCCCGGAGAAGCCGGGAACATCCAAGATGTCAGCGACCATGGAAAAGCCCGATCCACTCGCGCCATTCATTCGTCTTGCGCCATCGATATACTCTGTTGAGCCGCGAATACAACCTAAAGATGGTGAAAAGACACCATCGACAATCATCCTACCATTCTGGATGAATGCGCCTCCACGAGCAGTAGTTAAATACGTCGTCAAATATGCCGAGCTCGCGCCCTCTGCTCGAATCATCTTCTTGCTCACCAATACCGGAGACTTTTACAATTCGCGAGCTTCGCATCAGCTTCGATTGAAGCCGGTGATTGATATCCTCGTTGCTTGTCAGCGCGACGGTGCAGAAACATTGGAAAGCGGAGATGACGGCTCAGTATATATCCATCTCTTCTCCAACGGCGGCGTCTTCGCAACAGCTCAATTGTTACAAGCATACAAAACGGCCACCGGTAAACCACTACGAGTCTCAAGCATGGTCGTAGACAGTGCGCCTGGAAAACCGACGCCATCGCTAGCAATCAAAGCGTTTTCATATGGCTTGCCGCAGACAATAGTCCTTCGACAGCTCAGTTACGCTTTACTTGGTACAATGATATGGGGTACTTATTTGACGAGGAAATCATTGGATTTAATGTGGAGATTATTCCGGAAGAGACCTGATGACAACGATGATGTTGTCGTTTATGGCGATGACCCATTGGCCTATACCCGAAAGACGATTTTGGACCCCGAGTTTGTTGTTTCTAGAACGCTGGAGGAGAGGATCAAGACTTGTTATATATATTCGGATGCGGATGAGTTGGTGCCTTGGAAGGATATTGAGGAACATGCAGCTCTGGCATCGAGGAATACTCATGGGAACAGAGTTGTAGAGTTGGAAAAGTTCACTGGGACGCCGCATGTTGGTCATATGAGGGCTGACCCGGAAAGATATTGGGACATTGTTGGGAGGTATTTAATATAGATTCTTTATACAGCAATATGTGGAAGCAAATACCGGTCTGATTTTGCATGTTGTGAGAGCTGTCTTACATTCTTAGTTATCATCGATCATAAATCCATCTGGCGGCGCCGCTTCAACGACCTAGCACATGACTGCTCACCCTGGGATCTCAGATCGCGCACGGCATGATCTTGGATTGCCGCTGAGCATTCCTGGAGTGCTCACTGAGCACGCCTGACCTTGCTCCCTTATGGATTGCATTATGATATTCTAGAATTAACTGTGTCTTTAGCTTGTTGTTCAAGTTCCGGGGTTCATGTAACCACTTCTAATAGTAGCTCAGTTTTCTCTAGTAGGTGTATATCTGGTACAATTGTGTTAGATCTGTATGGCGAGGGAATGAGTATAACCAGGGTCGTGTTGTTGCCTAAGGCTCCGGCAAAATTTAGTACTAGTCCTAATTTGGCTTGATAGCATTACATAGTACTCTTGTAGTAACTAGACAACCGTTGAAATTGAGTCTTTCTTTTTTTCTACAACGTACGTGTAGTTGAGATTTGAGGTTATTCCCCATTCTTTTCCTTGCTAGGATGATGATGAGTTTCCATTCTCTCTAATAAGTAATCGAAGATGCATCCGGATGCTTTAAGGGCAGGCCTGGAAGCATATGCGAAGGCTTTGAGATGGAACCGGGTCCTGCCCCTTCTATCTATTCCTTGACTGTAAGGATTTAAGGATTTATATAGAAGTGGCGATTATTATAAGTATTATGCAATGTAGGAGTCTCTAATATTATGCTCAAATGGGGTGGAAATTGATTGATGAAATGATTTAATTACGTTCTAGGCTCTTTAATAATAAATTTGACATAAGGTGGGAAGTAGATTTTCTCAAATGAATTTGGGTATGGTAGTTGTGAGGCCGCGAATTGGAAGCCTTACTGAGCACCGTACTACTGGCTTACACTAGAGCTTCTAATTATAGTACCTAGAACTACGAATTGTCTTGTGTGCTTCTTCAAAGGATTAGAGACCTTCTATTAATGACTAAGAAACCTGCGTAATAGACCTGATACTATCTTCTCTTTTCGCAAAACAAAACTGACCCGTCCACAGACGCGGGGGAAAATTAAAGTGAAATATTCTTCGAATGAAAAGCGACATTCTGATAATGATTAAACTTCTTCCGCTCCTCCTTGCTCTCCATCAAGATCTCTCTCGCCTCTTGCAAAAGCCACGGGAAATCACCCTCTCGAGGCAGGATCTTGAGTTGCTCGTCCACCGATAGTTTCCTCACATCTATACCTTTCTTCAGCGCCTGCTCCGTCTCGGTTTTCCAATCCAATCGCTGTGGGGGCACGTTTGCCGTTGATATAATCCTGATATTAGGATCCACGAGCATGAAATTGACGGCGTGCACGTGTCCCATTTGTGACTTGTCTTTTAGTGTGAGTATGATATTGTGCTGTATGGTGTTGGGCCATGTAATCATTTTCCCCTGGGCGCATTCGATGTAACCGACTTCCTGCACTGGGGAATCATCGTGACTCAAACCGAAGATTTCTTCGAGCCAAACGGTATCTCCACGCTCATAATTTAAGTCTTGGAAGGCTCGGGTGTCGGATATTTGACGATAATGCATGCGGACATTCTCGATATTGCGCATCTCGAAAAAGTAGAGTGCTGAAGCGCAGATGTGTTCGTTCTGAGGTCACTTTACGTTAGCATGTAGCAAAAATAAAAGGGAAGAAGTGAACGTACAATCTGCCCCTCCATGTGCCATGGAACTTCAAATACCGGTTGATCAGGGGTCGGAGACATATCTGCTATCCTTACAAGAACTTGCAACCCACGATAGCCGTAATATTTTTTCAAGTCCATCGCGTCCTGTAGTCGATGTTTGTTCTTCTCCGCGGGAGGCAGATCATCCATTATTTCATGTGGGATACCAACTGGTGCAAACTCTGTCGGTTCAGGTTGCACGGCGTTGAACCATTTCCTTCTCCAAGCCCGTACTCTGTGTTCGTAGTCACCCCGTTCCTCTTGCGGACTTTCCAATGGTTTTGGTTCTGTCTTGCCGGGGTTCTTCTCCACATACTGAACTTCCTGCAACTCGATTCGAGCCCGAGGATGAAGCGGACTCTTGATTGGGGTGAGTGACATATCCCACATGGGAATCATCTTGTCCAGTAACTTCTCCAAAACCTTATAGAGTGTTTTATCCCTTGTAGGGTGGATGTTGTTGATATAACTAGCGAAGTAAGCGGTCCCATCAGGTCGGAAATAGACATCGCTAGGGAGCCATTGGAACTTGGAGCTGTAAGGACGTGGCATGAGATCTGAGCGTGAGGCAATATTCCAGCTCAATTCATGGCGCGAGGGACCTGGGTCTTCGGGCACAGGAATAATCTCTCCCTGTCCCATGCTTTCTATGGCATCATCGATACCAATTATACGATCTCGGAGAACCCTTGTTTTCCCAAACGCCACTGGGAAGAACGACGGATGTACGTAGTCCATTTCTCTTTGTTCGGTGGCCATCTGGTACTCTGGAGCCGTCCCCAATCCCCGTTCAAGAGTTTTGATCGCAAGACACAATTCAGTTCGAAATTTCTCGTGCTGAAAGAAATCTGCACAGGATTTGACCACATCGCCGTTGTAGATATTGATGAAGCCAACCTTCCTGGCAATCTGAGCTTTGAATTTGAGCTCTGCGGCTAGCCAATTGGCCATTTTCTCAGTAATCTCTGGGTCTTCTTTCAGCTCCTTAATCCAGACTTGCATATAGCATGCATCAAAGGCCTGAAATGACTCGTCAATACTTGCAAGCACTCACTACTGATCTTTAGATATTATTCTCACCTTCTCAAACCAATCCTTTCTATCCGTGAACTCATTGATTATCCGTAACATCTTCTTCTCTCGAATCGTCACAACAGGTTGACTGGAGCAAGTCAGTTAAACTGCACATCGACCACGGCTATCGGTGATTGCATGTAAATTCAATAAACTCACTCAATATATCCCGCCTCGATATCCCTATCATCCAACACAGTCGGAAACAACGAACGAGTCCTGACTCCATATCCATTCATCGCCTCCGGGGTGTAATCCAATCGAAGACCAAAGCCCGGGAGAGTGAGGCGATCGTCCGGGGCTTGGACCTTGACTTTCGGGGCGGTTTTCGAAGGGGATTCCATGTCGATGGTAACGATTCAGATAGTCTATTGAATGGAATGGTAGAGTGGCGGTCAAGATGGGATTCAAGCAACGACTGTTTCCTATCTATCTTTGTCCCAGGCGATGTATCAAAAGAAAGGAAAGAAAGAGGTTGAAAGAGCAAGGAGAATGTCATTCGAATAAACTGGATAAACTTCCCCAACGGATCGTTCGGTAACTCTGGAATGGAATCTGAGCCAAAGCATACTGACTATATTCTGATGCTGGTTTACCGAATTGTCGACTGTTCTTCGTAATTCGGAGTGATATTCCGAACGTCAGCATTGCGGCAGTGGGAGACTTTGGTCCGGAACTCGATTGCGTGGCCATTGGGACGAAAGAAGCTGCGCTGAGATGAACTCTGTTACCTAAAAAGATGAGTTGAGCAACGCCCAAGCCCTAGCTAGCCCTAGCCCTAACACCATGACGTAGACCAACTTTAAAGAAAATTGCCAATTTTTATAAGATCTTATTCATATTCTTCACATATACTCATCGCATCATTCTATGAATACACATATCTTTTTGTCTGGACTAACAACCACGCTATGCAAATATGCCATGGAAAAAAAAAAAACAAGTTACAGATCGCCACACTCCCAAATTCGAATCATCAACAGAAACATGGGAAAGAAGGGTATGGTGATATGATATACTACTACATACCCTTGTTCTCCGGGAACTCATCCTCCAACTTCAACCGAGCCGTAACATTCATACTCAGCAATTCCTGAATCAGCAGTTTGGCCGCATACGGAATCGTCATTTTGACAACTCCTCTCGACGAGCGACAGCGTTGACACCAGTTCTGGTAGCCCATGAAACCACACTTCTCGCAGATGTCGACTTCGTGTTTGTCGGACGACAGCATGAGGCGCTCAAGAAGGAGTTGACTTGTGCCGTAGGCAATCAGACAATCTCGCTCCATCTCTCCGAGACGAAGACCACCGTCTCGGGAACGACCTTCGGTTGGCTGGCGGGTTAGGGTGGCGCGTGGTCCAGTGGAACGGGAATGCATTTTGTCTTGGACCATGTGTTTCAGTTTCTGGTAGTAGATGGGGCCCGTGAAGACATAGAATGGTAGAGCCTCGCCCGTTATTCCGGATGTTAGGTAATCTTTGCCACCGTAGCTGAATCCCTTGTCCACCAGAATGGCGGACATTTGCTCGACAGGGCTACCGCCAAAGGCTGTTCCGTAGCCGTGTTGGCCTGATAGAACACCAGCTTTACCTGCAACGAGCTCTAGTAATTTGCCGACTGTCATTCGAGACGGGAAACCGTGAGGGTTCATGATAATGTCAGGTACAATGCCCTGGTCGGTGAATGGCATATCTGCCTGCTCAGCAATGATACCGACGACACCTTTTTGTCCGTGACGAGAAGAAAATTTGTCTCCGACTTCGGGACGACGCGTTTGACGTGTCTGGACCTTGTAGATCTTGCTCTCTCCTTCAGTAACCGAGACCATGACTTTGTCAATGTAGCTTGGGTCCGGCAGTTTGTAGGTCATAGGTGCTGGGTTGTAGTCTGGTGGCCTGCCCACATCAGAGCCCGTGATGCCAGCCGAAAAGGCAGCGGCGGGGACTTCCTTGTTAATATAAACTTGACCTTGGCTAACCACCTCGCCCACTGCAGCTAAGCCGTCAGCATCAAGCAGAGAATGCTTTGTAATCGGCACTCCTCCTTCGCCAATTTCGGGTCCTCGAAGCCTGTCTTCTGATCCGTTCGGGTAGCTCTTCAAATTAGCCACGTACTTTCGGAACACCTGGCAACGCCCGAAACCTCGATCAACAGAGCCCTTGTTCAACACGAGAGCATCCTCAATATCGTAACCTGAATAACTCATCACAGCGACTGTGGCATTTTGGCCCGCAGGAAGTTGATCATACTTGATCAGTTCGATGGTGCGTGTCTTGACCATGGGCTTTTGAGGGTACACCATCAAGTAAAGAAGAGAGTCTATTCGCAGGAACTGGTTGGATGCAATAGCACCAATGGCTTGTTTACCCATAGCACATTGGTAGGTGTTACGCGGCGACTGGTTGTGATGTGGGTAGGGAATAAGACCGGCGACAGCCCCGAGGATAGTAAACGGCTCGATTTCGAGATGTGTCGTGATATCAATGACGTCTTTTTCGTAAATAGCGATGTTCGAGTCATTCTCCTCGTTCACATCCAAGTATTCAACTAAACCTTGAGCGAGGAAATCGTCGAATTGCATCGAGCCATCTCGCAATTTTTCTAGATGGCTGGATTTGACTAAAGGTTTGCCATTTTCAACGACGATCAGAGGCCGGCAAATACGCCCATCATCAGTGGCGATATGTACTGCACGCTGATGGTGGTTGATATAGATGCTCACGAACTCGGAAATACGGCCCATCCGGCGCAGTCGTCGGAACGCGTTCAAAAAGTATTTGGGCCGCCTAGTCAGAGCTATTGGAGTACCGTTCATGGAAATGATATAAGCTCCAGGACCATAAATTTCTTTTCCACTTAGTGTCGTTATGTCTTCGGCTCCCAACATGAACACCAGCTTTGACACTGGAGCCTCTTCGTCGTTGGTTGTAATGTGAGTCATCAGTGCCAAGTTCTTGACTAGACCACAGGCTTCACCTTCTGGGGTATCAGACGGACAAAGCATGCCGAATTGCGAAGGTTGTAGAGCACGAGGACCACTGACTTTTCGTGTCTTTTCGAACTGACTGGAGATACGAGTCATCATACCCAGAGCTGCAATATAACTGAGTCTGCTCAACACATGGGTCACACCAGCACGTTCCATTCGGAAACGCTTAAGGCTCCAATTTCCAGTTGAAATAGCTCTGTTCATTCCGTGGGTGATGTGGTTTCCATGAAGCGTGACGACGCTCATAGCATCAAAGATTTCGCGACGCCTTTTGCCCAGCACTTTGGTAATGTTCATTTTGATATCGAATTGGAACTTCTTGAATAAATCTTCGAATAAAAGGGCGAGAAGTTGTCCAGCAAGTTCCAGTCGCTTGTTTCCCACGTAGTCTCGGTCGTCGACCATATCAGAATCATGCTTTGCCATCAACACACGCCTTGCCATGTTAGCCACGTAGATGGCCTTGGGCCTGAAATCCATATCGGTGACCTCCAAATGCGAAATGATCACAGACGAGAGGGCCTCGATAGCCTCCTCAGTGTGGGTTTTCTTATATCCGCCAACCTTGGTACGGTTGATCTTGATTTTGGAACCGATCCAATCGAGAGCCTGCTGTTGTGTGAAAACGTTCTGCTTAATAGCTTCCTCGAAATTGATGGCAAAGTCTTCTTGGTAGACATCGTCGACACCAGCAACAAGAAGCATCATTTCCTTGTCAGAATGAACTCCCATTGCCTTCAGGACGATGACCAATGGCACATCTTCACTTAGCACGTTGTGTTTGAGATACAGGCGATCCTTCTTGAGAATAATATAACTTTTCGATTTTCGCTCGTTAGACGAACTGGTGACGGAGGCTTGTACGATCTCTTTCTTCGGGTCCGTTTCGACAATAATACGATTCTTGCTAAGCTGTTCCTGGACCAGAATCACCTTCTCTGTGCCGTTAACGATGAAGTAACCGCCTGGATCGAGTGGGCATTCGTTGAGCAGGTGCATTTCGTTGGGCTTTTTGTTCGACAGGACACATTTGGAACTCCTCAGCATGATAGGCATGCGACCGATGGGTACACGACGTTGTGTGACTTTGTCCTTTCCACGCTTGTATGTAAAGTCCACAAAGATGGGGGCGGCGTAGGTCATATCGCGCAGTCGACACTCGTTTGGTGTAACAGTAGAATCGGACTCAACGCTATCCTTGGGCTCATCGCTTCTGCGAGGACTTCCGACATAGATATCGGTGAACCTGCAAACCCGCGGTTAGATTAGAACAACAGATATTGGTAGGTAGGGTATGCCAAACTTACTTGAGGAAAAAAGCAGAATCCGCATCGCTGTATATCGTCGAACTCGCCTCCACGATTTTCTTGAGCTGGACTTCGATAAAGTAATTATAAGAATCGATATGCTGCTTCACCAGACCCTTGACTTTCAAGAAGGCCGGTAGAAGGTTCCATTTATCTCGTGCAGTATTGATGGGATCCGTCAGAGACTTGTTATAGTAGAAAGGTTCCAGTAACGCATCAAATGGGTCGGCTCTGCGGTTTTTGGCGGCGGCGTGGGAATGCTCCTTGTGAGCATCTTGTGCGTGGCTTTGTGCCTTGGCAGCAAGTGGCGTCGGCCTTTCGGCGGCATCATTAACGGTCGCTTTAGCTGCCTGCGCAGTCTTCTGTACAGAATGTTAGCTACTTTGGCATGCACGATGGGAAGTGACTCAAGGTCAAGCTTTTGTCCTTACCACAGCCGGTCGCGCAGTCGGTCTTGCAGTAGGCTGCGGCCGCTTGCGCGGAGGCATGTTGTGCAACGGTCTGACTCTCGGGTCAGAAGTTTCTGTATGATTGAGAGTCGCAGATAGCTCACGATGTTTGAAAACGAGCTGTTCTTGTAGGTCGGGACTTTTCTTTTTCTTTTTAGAGAGGGGCCGCGTCGGAGGTAATTTTTGCGGGACGATTAGATAATCAATCCAGATTAGCTTATCGCCGGTGGTGCCTGAGGCTCCGTTGATGCCTGAGGTAACAACCTGATATCACAAAAAGCAATCGAGCATGACTGAAAGACTACATTCACTACATACATATCTCCATACGTAGAATGGCTCGGACACTTCATCGTTGTCGTGGTTGCTTTTGACAGGCCACTTGCAGTTTGTGGGGTTAGCACTGATAGGATTGATACGCTGTTGGATGATGAGGCTGATATGGTTCGCTAGCTAGGTCATGAGTAGAACATACTTTAGTTGAACTTATGCGAGTCAACAACTAGCCTTTGTCGGAACTTTGAAAAATTCTCAAACTGTTTGCTGGCGGACTCAGTGAAACGTAGGTAGATGAGGGGCAGAGTCTGGCGCCCAATGGAACCAATCAGGAGTATCACGCAGCAAGTCCATAACAATCAATAATTCAAATGCTATCAATTGACGAATGCCAGGTAGTATTACTCGTCAACCTCACTCGGGATGGTGCAGTCTTAGCGTCCGTATAAGCGCTGGACCTAAGAACCGCTCATTGGCGATGCGACTTTGCTGGATCATTGGGCGATTGACTACTTGCTCGATTTAGCAAAGCCGAAAATCAGCATATCACACATGCTAAGTCGATGAAATTAGTACGTGTACGACATAAGGTAGATTGAAAAGTGAACTGCTCGAGACAATCGCATTGTCGCTGATCAAAGAGCCGAGTCTACTATGTAAAAGCGCTCCGTAGACTGCCAGTGTCAGATGGATTGTGGGGGAGACGCACTCAATCAGTTTCATCTGTGCGGTGGACCGTGGCGCACTAAGTGGCGAGATGAGAATGAGATGCTGAAGAAACCATCAAGAGACGGCCTGGAGGAAGATGGTGACTCGTATTGCATTGTAGTTGACTGGGAAATAATCAGCTGAGAGATGCCTCCTTGATATGAAGCAATCTGGACAATTATCACCGAGAGAAGTGTATACATAGTAGAGTGCATATACACAGTAGAAAGTGTCTACACCGCTCCTCGGCACGAACCAATAGCATCAGACAATCCGAGTGGAGCCTCAAGAACCCCATCCACAGCCAATCAGATCAATCAATTTGGGAGATAGCCCTCAGTCACTTGATAGAAATGCACACTTTGGACTGCACGAAGGCATGTCCTCGTCAATATACTATAGTATAGCTTACAAAGACACGAATTGGCAACTGACTAGAAGAACAACAGAGATGGACGTGGCAGGCGGGAGGCACGGTTAGCGGTGGATCAGGCCGAGTGCTACTGTACCATAGGCTCTGCCTAGAGGTAAGGTTAAGGCCCGCTACCCGCCACTCCTCGCTGATTCTGTCCATGGTAGGTAGGCCTGGTCTCTTGTAAGAAGATGCCAGCAGGGAGTGAGTGCATGCAGAAGCTAGCACTGTGGTTCTGCTGCAAGACGCCTGCAGCCAAAGGAACCCTGCTTCTAGAAAGTTTTGGATATTTCAGTTAACCTCACACCCCAGTCTATCTCTCTAAGCCAGAGACTTTATGTATTATATAAACTTAGAGGTCGATAGTTATCAGACCCTAGGTTCTACGGTGTCCGGACCGGGCAGTATGATATATGTAAGTGATATCTAGTGTGTCTGGAGGACGGGCTTGACGATAGACTAGTTTCAACATGTTTAAACTATGTTAGACTTAAGATGTTGTCAATCTGAAACACGTTGGCAATGCCGGCTCCGGTCGTCGGATTGCATTATTTAATCGTAGTATTAGCCTAGTGACTATACGATATGCCACTCTTCAGCCAGTTCGGCGAGGCAAAGGTCGATTGGGCCTCCCCGCCTCGCCGGAGAGTTACCGCCACTAGTTAACACTTTACTAGCATTCGCTAGTCACTCAATTAGACTGCAGTCTGGAGTGTAGTTAGTGTTGGTGGGATTAGTGAGATTAGATGAGCAATTGCTCGCTACTTAGTCACGCCGCTCCGTCCCTCTCTCGTACTCCTCCCTCTTTTTCTTTTCGTCCGCTCGTCGCATTCCTTGTACAATATACTGTATCAATTTGATCATTTATTTTTCTCTCTTGGCCGGTGACCGTGGTCGACCGTGTCTGTTATTCTCTGAGACTTCTCCTAAAGTCAACCGTCATTGTTGAGACCGAACTCCTCATCCGTAGCCGAACCCCGTCTCCCATCTCGAAAATCCGCTGGTACTCCTCCCTCGACTATTTTCGACAAGGCGCTTCAGGGCAAAACGGAATATCGTCGGGTTCTCCGTTTTCAAGGCATCTCCGATATGCGATTTTCGTCTTCTGTCGTTGTCGAGTTCGTTATAGGGTGATCCTGTAGTTAGTACCTGGCGGCCGAATCGTCGAGCCATATTAGGTGAGTCCCAATGTCTTGTTTCACCAGCCGGGCCGGATCAGAAGAACGCAAGCAAACAAAAGCATTCGGGAATAAAGAACAAAGCAACGTTGAAGCCGAGATAGTTATGTCGCGATGGTTCTCATTTGGCCCCTCAACCCCTCCTTCCTTCCTTGCGTTGCTCATGCTCTCTCTGCCCCTGCCCCAAGAAGCGCGGAAAAGGCCCACGACACACCGCCAACTGATAGCGCCTCCCGCCCCTCTCCCCAGCCATTCACTGCTACTTCCTTTTGATTGATAATAATAACACCCCAGTCACACAAATTCCCTTCGTTCTTTACCACTCGCTCGCTTATCCACTCTGTTGTTGCATATTTTGTTCTTCCATATTCCTCATTGTGTCTCTTTGTGCCCTTCAGCTTGCATCTACTGAGCGATTGAATCTGCTGTCCCTCTCCGTGTTGCTGACATGTCCGCTACCCCTGTATAGCTTCTTTCTTCTCCTCTCTGTACGATTACGAGCCCCTCCACCATGGCTTTCAAAACCGGCTTCAGCGACCGACTCGACGAGCTGCGTTTTCCATCGCCTCGGTCGCCTCCAGTTGACCCTCCGTTCTCCTCTCACACCCCTCTCTCTCCTCCTGCCAGCATGATGTCGGCCTTCTCGCGTCCCACCACCGACGTTCGCGCAAACCTCCAGCGCCGTTTTACAACCGATGCCGGGAAACTATCGTCTTGGAGCTTCTTGAACCAGCAACCCACGCCTCCTGCTGAATCTATGGATTTGTTGTCTTCGGTGAGCGTCCCGTTCGCCTGTTTGCAATTTCTGCTCTGTTCCATGTTATGTGGTGTTGTCGGCTGGGTGGAGGTACAACCAGGTCGGTTTGGATGAACATGGGTTCTGAGACAATGAAACCGCTTGAAAGGGCTTCGACTGCCCAATGTCTTGATTTGCGTTCTCAATGTTTACGAGAAGCGGTTGACTGACAATTTGGCTTTTAGGCAACCCATATTCACAAATCCCAGTTGGTAAGTTGCTCGCCTGCGCACTTCTCTTTCCTGATATTAACTCGTATGCAGATCGAAAAGAAGCGGCAGCATATTGAATATATGCGCGAGCAGAGAAAACGATTCGAGGCTGATATGAAGTTGCTGGACTTGCAACACGAAAGGGAGAGACAAGAGATCGACCAATTAGCTCGCGATCTTGCGCATGCAGGTCTATCTGGCCCAGTCAGTGAGCCAACAACGCCACCAGAATATCGAGATGGTGGCTTTCCTTCAGCTTTTGCTCGTCCCTCGCGCTTCTCTACCTCTAGCGTTACTTCATCTCCAGGTATCTTTAACATTTTCTCACCTTCACAGGTGACTTCACCTCCCCCAGCCTCCCAGGCCCGGAATGGTGGTGCCACTGCCACTGCAAACAACCATCGTTTCTCTGTCCATTCAGTTCCTGGATCAAGACGTAATTCTGAAGAGGAGGAGTATTTCCCAGACTCGGTAGCCGCTTATAGGCCAGGTCCTTCGTGAGTGCCTCCCCCTTCAGTGTTCCCCCAATCACACAACACCATTCTTCTTCCCTTGTGTATATCTCAGCGCACGACTGCTCTGTTCACATGACCCATTCGAAATTCACTTTTGCTGCTACAGTTCTGTTGAATAAAGCACAATAAAATTGCTGATAGCCATTGTGAGCTTGCAATCAATGGCAGAGGCTGGTCAGACTTGGCTATAAATACGTCCTCGATCCCCCTTCTCAGTCTTTTTCTCTTTCTCAACTCTCTTTCTTCTTCACCACTCTCTCACTTTTCTCATCAGTACACTCGTTTTCTCCGTCCCTCGCTTTCTTACACTCTTTACGTCGAACTGACCTCTGGTTGCCATCATCAGCATTCATCGTTATTCTATGCCTACGACGAGCTTGGCTGCTCAACTGAAATCGGTAACAGCAAGCTACAACAGCCCAGCAATGGAGCCGTTCAACGCCGCTCGACTCCTCTTTGGAGACGAGAAAGGCGGTCCCAAGGACGAGGATCGTCTGCCTACGCCCGACATCAAGAGTTATCTGAAGATGACCGACCCTGACGACAAATTTCCAACCCTTTCCCACAATTCTGGAATAGTAAGTGGTTTTGCCTCAAACCCATTCCAAAAATTCAAGCTGACAGCGAAATTACAGCTTTCTGCCAACTCTGATGCCCTTGATTTGGCCAACTCCCGCACCCCTGAGCCTTGGAACTCGCACCACAGTCGTTACAGATCCATGCCCCAGGGCGATCTTAACATGTTCCGCTCAGACAATCAGTTCGGACATCCCTTGGGAAGCGACGCAGCTTCTACACCTCGCCATGTCGCTCGCCACTCTGTGGAGTTAAATACGTACCTTGGCAAGCAAGAACCGACTACTCCAACTGCTGGTTCTTCTGCTCGCCCAGTCTCATTGCAGTCGTCTTATTCCACCAACGATCTGCCCACCGTCAAAGGAAATGGCTTCAACAGCAGTGCTATCACGCCCCCTAGAACTCATGCCGAGCAATTTCATCAGCACAATGCCAGCTTGGGTCGTATTCCTGCTGGTGTCAGTCGCTCAGCCAAGGAATCCCCTGAGCGCGAGGATTCTATTCTTGTTTCTAATGGTGGCCCACAGTCGGGGCTCCAGGCAACCGCCACTCCTTTCGGACCCCAGTTGGCTTCGGTCGCAAATCCCTCTCATGCTGGGCAGAATGGTTCTTCTGGTCTTACCAACTTCCAACAGCAAGGGCAGTTCTACCCCTACACTGTTCAGCCCTACATGAACAATGGCATGGCTGTTAATGGTGGAGCGAACCAGAATTTTGCCGCTCAGGCTCCCTACTCTGGATTCAATCAGAACAGTATGTACCAGGTACCAAGGGCTGCTGCACGTCCCAGCAACGCCGCGCTCAGCCGCAACGGTGAGAGCGAAGCTCAGCAGGTTTCGCGCTTCAACAACCTTCCCTTGGAGCAGTATCGCGGTGAACTCTACGGTTTGTGTAAAGATCAGCATGGTTGTCGTTACCTTCAGCGCAAACTTGAGGAGCGCAACGCGGAGCATGTGCAGATGATCTTCGAGGAAACCCACATGCATGTGGTTGAATTGATGACTGGTCGGTACCGCCTTACCTTGAATGGGAGTTTTTAAATACTAACTTGTCTTGCTTAGATCCTTTTGGCAATTACTTGTGTCAGAAACTCCTTGAATACTCGAACGACGATCAGCGTACTCGCCTCATCCACAATGCAGCACCTCAGTTGGTCCCTATCGCCCTCAACCAACACGGCACTCGAGCACTCCAGAAGATGATTGAATTTGTTTCCACCCAGCAGCAAATTCGTATGGTTATCGACGCTTTGCGTGGTCACGTCGTGGACCTAGTTCAAGATCTGAATGGCAATCACGTTATTCAGAAGTGTCTCAATCGCTTATCAGCCGAAGATGCTCAGTTCATTTATGATGCTGTGGGTGCTCACTGTGTTATCGTCGGTACCCATCGCCACGGATGTTGCGTCTTACAGCGATGCATTGATCATGCCTCTGGAGAGCAACGTGCTCGCCTCATCGCACAGATAACCTCGAATGCTTTCTCGTTGGTGCAGGACCCCTTCGGAAACTACGTTGTCCAGTACATACTTGATCTTTCTGAGCCTCATTTCACTGAACCACTGTGCCAGAGCTTCTTAGGCAACATTCCGCCTTTGTCTAAGCAGAAGTTCAGCTCCAACGTCATCGAGAAATGCTTGCGCACTGCTGAGTACCCTATGCGCCGTCGCATGATTGACGAAATTCTCGTACCCCGTGAGCTCGACTTAATGCTCCGTGACTCATACGCGAACTATGTGGTTCAGACTGCTATGGACTTCGCTGACGCTGACAATCGCAACCGCATTATCGAGGCCGTGCGTCCTATCTTGCCTTCGATCCGCCAAACTCCCCATGGGCGCCGCATTGCTGGCAAAATCGCAGGAGCAGAGTCATCTGGACGTACCAGCGCCAACCCCAGTGGTCAGGCTACTCCTAATGACATAACTTCTGGCCAGTTACCTGCCTCCATGCAGGTGCCTCCCAAGCCTTTCATGCAGTCACCACAGAGCTCCTTCAATGGCAACGGCACTGCTACCCAACAGTTCAATCCTCAACAGCCTTCGGCCAATAACTTCAACGCGGGACCTCCCACAGCCAATCCTCAACAGCCACTTGTGCCTTCAGCCAACAACTTCAACGGGGGACCTCCCACAGCTGGTTTATCCGAGGTTTCAAATTTCCCGCTCGCACCCAACCAAGGCCAGGCTTATGGTAACGTTGGCAATGGCTTCTACTAAGTTGATCTCTTTTCGACAAATGCATCATCTTCACTCACCTTCCGTGCAGTACACGGACTTTGTATTTTACCTGAGACGATGCCACGATATTATGAACTTACGGCCCTACACATGAACATGCGTCGACGCTGGGATTTTGGTCAGAAAGGATCTCGACATTTGGACGCAGTTATGGAGATTATCTCTTTGATGTCATCTCTGCGATTTCATCGTTGATGCAATTTCCCAAGATCTTTCATCATACATTTCTGTTTACAGACGCATCGCATGATGACTTGTACAACTTGTTACATTCCCCATTCTGCATGTGCGTGAGTTATCCCTTGCAATTAGAAGTATGCTCATTCGAGTCTTCTCAGCGATACTCGCTCGCATGTGTTGTTTTATCTGATGCGGTTTTATTTCCTTGATCTCTCTTTCTTGTTATGTTCTTCATCTTTTGCACTTGCTTTTTTTATCCAATGGCATTGAGAATATGTATCTATTCTACAATGGACATATTCCCACGCCTATTGTACACATGTCTTTACCTTATCTTTCTGATTCTCTTTCTCTTTTTGTTGCCTCAACACTTCGGCTTGCCGTCGTCGAGCTAGCATCAAGAGGAGATCGATTGTATTGTCCTTAGGTTGAGATCTTTATGTTCTTCCGGCTAGCTTTAGATGAATGTATCCATACTTTACATTTGACGAATGCAGTACAGTAATCAAAAGAATCGTAGGTAACTAACTAACTTAGAGAGTGCAAAGTGAAGTGATAAGATAAGCCTGCCGTGCACGGACCGGCATCTCAACCTCCGCGGTAAATATCTACTCAGGAACGCGACAACATCACCTTCTACAGAACACCAATCCAACTCTTTGCGCTTATAATCCTCGCTGCTCTGAACATGTCGTATGAACACACGACAGACCTCTTTCATGCGGTTTAGAATATTGAAACAATACATGGCGCACACGCAATGATTCGCCCCCTTCCTCATCAACTAAGCCAAAGCTTAAGCCAGCAATGGCCTTGTCGAGAGACCCAAATCCGCCAACTCGCTGCTCTACTTGATGTATGCATTACCCAGTCGTTCAAACCAAATGAGTGTCATCTTACTGACTATGGTGGAAACAGCCTCAAATACCCTCCCCATCAACCATAGTCCTCCACGGCATCAGCGCAACATGCAAATCAACCCTCGTCTCCGCCGTCCTAGAAGCCCTCCCAGCCCGACACGCAATGATCCGCTGCGTCGAATGTATCACGTCGCGTCATCTACTGCAAAAGATATTACTCGAAACATTGAACTCGTTTGGTATGCAGGATGAATGGGAGAAATTCGGCAAAGGGAGATGTGAGCATGTGAGCACGCTTTTGATTCTGTTGGGTGATATTTTTGCGGCTGCGAGAGACAATAAGAAGATGGAGGGGGAGGTGGGAGGGGATGAGTTTGTGCTTGTGTTGGATGGGATTGATAGGCAGAGGGAGGCGTCGCAGATGCTGCTTGCGGCGTTGGCAAGGTTAGGAGAGATGGTGAGTTTGCTTTCCTCAATGAGATGCTATTCAAGGTGGAGTTAGCTAACGGAAGTAGATACCTTCCTTAACGGTGGTGCTTATCATGAACACAACGCCTCGTCCACTGTTCCTGCAGTCTGCTGGCGTCGCTCACATCAACTTTCCACCATACACACGCAAAGAGGCAATCACTATAGTCACAGCAGCCGGCCTTCCGAAAGTTGAGTGGTTATCTGACGATTACAACGAAAGGATCGCTTCTACTACTTCTTTGGAAGGTATATATGCGCAATTCGTTGCAACGGTCTATGACTCGCTAGTGGGTCCTACAGCAGGCACAATCCCATCTTTCCGGTCGATTTGTGAGAGATTATGGCCGCGCTTTCTGCAACCTATGCGAGACGGCGAGTCCGCCGAGGGATGGGATTTCACGAGACTCTTACTCCGAAACCGAGCCATGTTCAAGATTCAGGGTGAATCGATGCTGGTGCGTCATATTGTCTCTGCACCGGAGGAAACAAATAAGGAGGAACATAAGCCCAAAAAGAGAAAACTCAATTCCTTGACGACAACGCCAAAGCTCCCATCATTACCATATTTCCCGACCTTGGTCTTGACATCAGCATACGTTGCATCGCATACCCCACAACGACTAGACACAATCTTCTTTTCTAAATTCTCATCCTCGTCATTGTCAGCACGCAATAAACGATCACATCACAGGCGACGACTGAAACTACTCTCCCAAGCTCAAGCGGACGATGACAACGATAATGGCGGCACGCCCAAGAAAGGCAAAAGAGTGAAAACGAAAATCACAAAATCAATGCTCAACTCAGCCTTTGCAACTACATCAGCAACCACAAGTGCTATCCCCGGCGACAACGCCGCCAGCGGAGGCGCAGGAGGAGGCGGCGCAACACAATTAACAGGCTCATCAACCCTCCTAACAGCGCGCCCCTTTACTCTCGAACGTTTGATAGCTATATACCACGCCATTGACCCCAATCCACCCGCAAACGCACTGCATACACTCCCAACGGCAGATGCGATATATAACGAACTCGCGACTCTGCGCCGATTGAGACTTGTTGTCCCTGCTACTGGGGGTAGTAGTAATGCCGGAGGAGGTGCGACGGCCATGATGACAGCCGATGTAGGTGAGAAATGGGCCATAAATGTCTCTGGGGATTGGGTCGGGGAACTTGCGAAGGGAATTGGTGTCGAGGTTGGGGAGTGGTTGGCGGGTGGTTTGGACTGATTGACTTGTTGTGCCTAATATATTTGTATCTGTATACTAGACATACAATCCAGTAGAAAACTACAATACTTACATGCTACCTACTCAATCAACCCTTTACAGGCTTCACCCCCGGCACCTCCAACACATCCTCAGGCGGAACCGGCACCAGCGCCGACCTCACATAAACATGCTTCGCCCCCTCCAACGTCAATCCTTCCACACAACCCCCCTTGACCGAAAGCATCGTCTTCGCCGTCCCATCCGGCAAAATAGGCCTATGCAGTACGCGCACACCACAACACTTGCAAAAGTAGCATTCAAGCGTATTCCCTGAGTCTGTGGGGCGAACCCATTTGCCCAGAAATGGTTGTATTTTCTCGGGAAGAGGCCACATTCCCTCCGCGGGGAACATGGCGGTTATACCGAAGGCGCTGGCGGATTGTTTCTGGCATTCGGTGCAGTGGCAGATGTAGACTGCGAGAGGTTTGGCGAGGGAGGCGGGGAAGGTGACGGTGCCGCATTGGCAGGAGATTTTGGCGTTGCTGGTTTCATTTTTGACGGGTTCGATTTTTGTGGATTGGTATCGGTGTTGTTGTCTAGAGAAAACACCAGACGCGTACATGTGAGGGTTCATTCTGTATTCCGTGACATGAGATGGGAGATTTAGTCGAGGTCTGCGGTGGATTCTTGTCGTTGGTAGCCTGGGAGCCAACGTCCTCAGTGCGCGTGAGGAATTCATCTTCGTAAATATTGATACGAGTATTGCCGGACAATTAGAAGATCCAGGAGCGGTTTGATTCTTTATCTCGAAGTAAGTAAGGGCGGCGGACTATTTATTTATTGCGGTTGATCTTTAATAACTCGAAGCTATGCAGGGCATAGGCATTGGGGGCCATAAATGCTAGCCTAAATCGGCTATCACCTTCAACACATGTAACATCATAGGCATCATGGACTTTTTTGTTTCTCTTCTTTTCATAGCCAAATTGTTTAAAGGAATATATATACTTCATCTACTCCTCTCAAGTGCTCGCTTTCTCTTCCGCCTACCTAGATAGGTAGGTACCCTTTTATGCCCTAACCTGAACGAAACAGCTCTCGGGTCATCGTCTATCAAAAACCATTTTCAGCAAGCCAGTTCATAATCACCTGGTAACCAGCTGTGGCATTACTCTTCATAAATTTTAGTTTACGCTTGCTGAAAAGATCGAGATAGGTATCCATGGGCTGGAAGTGAAACTCACCGAATATGTCAAGATGTGCCCGGTATTAGGCTGGATATAAGAATCGTATCCAACAGAATTCGGAAAGGCGTCTCTAGCAGCTGGCTCAAGGACGCCAGGGCAAAAGCCTCCACATTCTACGAAGTCGTATTCCCCACTTTTAGATTCTTGTCAGCCCCTTCCTAATCACACACACAAGTTATATGATTTGTGTGATACATACTCGAAGAATAGTACCGGCGAAACAACGTCGGTTGTCGTGATATTGATTGCGAGGATAGTCATCTCCTCCATAACTGCTGCAGGCCAGCCATGATTGTAGAGATATGTAGCGGCTCCGGAATCGAAATGCCCGTCTTTGAAGAAACTACCTTACCGATTTCAACCGGGAGTTGAGCTTTTGGGGAAAGAAGGAAAGAAAAGAAAGTCAACTCACGCAGTAGTGCAGGAATCCTCATCGACGCAATAAGTATAACCAGTATCGTAGCCGGAATATTTATGATCCAAGCCACTTGCAATCCTGCCCGATAAAGTTGCGAGAACAAGGCCGCCTTGGGGAAGACCGCCATAGTACGACATTCCTGTTAAAATAGCTCCATCTGCAGCGGTAGCATTCAAGGAGAGTAGACCAGCGCTGAGAAAAGAGCCGAAACTGTGGCCCACGAGAACGACTTTCTTTGGACGGAACTTCGGGGCACCGTTTAGAACACCTGATTGAACTGCGCGGGTGAGTTGCTCTAGGATTGCAAGTTGTATGGGAGCCTGATTAACATAGCCACTGGGACTAGTGATAAAACAAGTCTGTTAGTATTTTTTTTTTCTTCTTGTTTTTGAGACCAGCATCATGAAAGTGGGAGGGCTTACACCGAGGATTCTCCAGCTCCGAGCCTGTCATAATAGAAGACCGAATAGCCCTTCGAGACAGCGTAATCTACGAAGCTGTAGTTGGCCGGCTGATAGCCGGAGTCCCAGTAACTTTTGATATGTGTTAACTATAATAGCAAAATTGGTAAAGAATGATATGGATCGTTCATACTATCGGTCCATGAGAAGACCGTGCGAAGCTACAAGCACTGTCCTCACATCCCCATTTGCAGGAGCACAAAAGGAACCAGCTATCGTGTAAGATGCAGTGGCCTGAGATTGCCCGCTGAAGGGGACGAAGCTCGAGGCGGCATCTCGTCGATTGACTTCAGTGACAAAGTTGCCGACGTCATGGTTGGTTTGGAAGTTGGACAATCCCCAGATATAGTTGATGCTGGTGACGGTGATGGGGATTTTGACGTTGTAGCATATTCTTTGGGCGCGTGCTACTGTGGTAATACCGTCGAAAGTAAGGACGAAAAGAGTAAGGAGAATATAGAGAAACATTATAAGGGTAACGGTAAGTTAGGCTCAATGTAAGACTACAACCGGACTTGGAAAAGAGAAACATACTTGACGAGACCTGAATATGAGGAAATTTTTGACGGTTTTATATCTTTCTATCTAGTTTTATAAGCCATGTGACGAGAGATGCATTGATGACTATCAGAGAGCTTTTAAAAATACCGTAGGTGCCACAAACTCCTCTGCTTGCTGACTATGACTATCCAGCTAATAGGAGATATAAACCCCTCAGAGCACGCAAAACAGGCCCATTAAGAAGGACCAGGGCCCTTGATCAGATTTCCCTCTTCTACTACCAGGGTAAGCCCGTTACAGGGGCTTGGTTGTAGAATTGGCTGTAATTACAAGCTTGTCTCATATTGCTTTTGCTTGGATCAAATACAACCAAGCTACATATGTACGAAGTTGGAGATGGGCTGGGGGCCAAAATATAAATAGTTAGCCCATCTTACCCACTGTCTTTTCTTCGTGATGCAGTCATTCATGCGAGAAATTGGCCTACGCTGTACGGGGATATTAGGGTATCAAGCTGGAGACTGCACTACAAAATCTAGGTGACTTTAGTTATAACAAGCCATTTTGTCTTCGTTCAGAAGTTGCTAATGGAAAACATGGAACCAGAACATATTATTCAATAGTAGACATGAAGATTTGTACCAATCAACCTAAATTTTCAGTCAAATATGGTGTTCATAATTGCTGCGGGCCTCCTGAATATCGACTCTCCAGGTTTGTTTAACATGCACCACGTCTGTTTCGCCGGTTCTATCTTCGTGACTCTCCAAGTCCACCAAGCCATGTGCCTCATAGCATAACCCTACGTTACTATCTCCATCTCCAGGAAACCCCACGAACTCATTTTGTCCCCTGCCACTGATGCTTTGTTTACCGAGGCTAGTCTTTCCGCCCCTTGATTCTGTGCTATCTAACCGCTTTCCAGAGAACTGCATCATAAGCGACGAGTTGGCAATAGCCCGCAGGACTGGCTGGCAGAGCGGAAGACAGGCGAGGAAGATTCCGAGCTCAGGTTCCAAAAGGGAGAACATAAACAGAATGGCATATGCATAGGTTGTGTCAGGGGAATCAATCCTGGAGCGCCAGGCAATACGAATAAGATCAAATACGCCGATTCTATCATTGACTCATTCATTAGAAGACTGAACGCAGATAGATAGGAGAGATTAGCCATAACTTACACGACGCCGATGGCGAACATGATAGATATGCCGACTTTCTTCCTAGTTGCCACTTGTAAATTCCACAGAATGGGGATTGGCAGTACTGCGGTGCCAAAGTCCAGGCACAGAATTATGATGTGTGCTGACACGTAGGCCTTCTCGTAGCTACCACAGACACCACCGGGTATGGTCTTGTCCCAGTTATATTGGATAGGGCGACAGAGGAGAAGGAGCTGTAAAAATCCCGCTACACCCCACATAATCTGGATAACCATGTAAAAATAGACCACCCTCATAAAGGTAGGAAGGGGGAAGATGTTGAGATATAGATCAAGAATGGAGATTTTCACCAGTGTGAGGGTAACCATCCAGATGCATGACAGCGCGATTTGAAGCTTTTTATTCACGTAATTTAGTAATACTCGATATGATAGAGGCGAGCGAGTAGGAAGGTGAAAAAAAGACTAACCTTTGTGAATCTGACAAGTTCATCCTGATTTAGATCAATCATATGCCTGCCCATTCCAGTTTCCACCGCTATCAGACAGGCCGAAGTAGTTAGGAAACATGAACCGACCGTCTACAACATTTGGTCCACTCACAGAGTCCGAGCACAACCATATTCCCATACGACAGTATCAAAGCAGCAATGATGCTGTAATCACTGAGAACGAGCTTTTGTCGGGTCATCATTCGTGATCGAAGTCGCACGGCAACCCCCAGCGTGGCTAGAGCGGCGAAGACTGAACAGACGACCAAAATACTGAACCCCTCAGGGTTATTTTGGCGTAGACTCATTGTTCCAGCTTATATTGCTGTTGTCTAGTATTATTAGTCGTTTCTCACGCCTTCTAGGGACTGTAGATAATGTCTGTACCTAAAGTAGCGGAGAGGTGTCTGGGGAAAGGATTAGCTAATTAATAAGGGGGGCTGATTTATTATGGCAGAAAGCCATGGCCTGTGTGTAATTCATCAGGTGTGGTCGATCATGGTGTTTATTGGGGCTATGATTACAGCGTACAGGCTGGAGTATGACATGACATTGGGTTAACCACATCAAACACGACATAGAATATGGCCACCCACCAGCAGTGTTACTTCACCCGGACCCTGCTAGATTGTATTAAAATAGAAATTTTGACCCGATTGTAATACCATCTTACGCGACCGGATCGTGCAGGGTTGCTGCATCAGGGCTTGCCTGGAGAGAATGCAATTGGTAGGCGATACAGACGTATGCGTGATTCACCTCCATCACTTTTCATGCCACCACCCGGTTCAGGCCAAAAAAATATGCCGATCAATTGGACTAATGTGTCATTGACTCATCGCTGCCCAGGTGCAAACGGTAAATCGTGCGTAATCGGACCATACGGTAGTAAGCATGCATGTGTGAGACCGGGGTGCCTAGATTGTCCCGTTCTCGAGTCCTATTTTCATCATAGTAACCGAACATACGCAGTATCCATGGATGCAGTATGCACGTCTGAAAGACTCAAAAATCGGGCATTATTCCTTTAAAACATAGTTAGGGGTTTCTGCTCACTTACTTCGGGCTTGATATGATGTAGCTTGTACATTATACCCTCCTAATTATCGAGTTTTATGCAATACCCTGGACCAAAATGACTGCGCCGTGCATGATAATTTAGTTGGCCATTATGTACGTGTTTTCCTGTTACTCTCCGGTAACGTTTTTGTAATAGCATGTCGAATCTTCAACTGGTTGCTACATACATGGTAAATTAATAATAAAATGCCTTTATAGCTTATCTGCGTATAGGTATGTAACGATTTTATTGTCTAGATTAGATACACCATAAATCCGTAAAGTATAAGTATACCTAGGCAGAGGTATCAGCACTGCACAACCGTCCATCACTACCGACAATCCACTCATCGCTCCCTACACCGGTGGGTGCGTAAAACACATTGTTAGGATCATATTTTGCTTTAATCGATCTCAACCTGGCATAATTAGGCCCGTAAAAGGCACTCTTCCAATTCGGTTGATGCGGATCTCCCTCATTCAAGTATGTTGCCGTACTCCCTGGTGTCAAGTTCTCCAGCGCGGGGACCCACGTATTAGTGAGCAGGTCTTCCTTTTCAAGCTGACTCTCCCAACTCTTAGAGAAGTTCCAGGTGGACTGGATCGTGTTGTGGACGATGGTTCTGCGCCAGTATGGATTCAGCCCATTCGGTGCGAGAGGGGTGTTGGACACGTTCACCGCGACCCCAATCATCATGAAGTCTCCAGACTCGGTGATATTCCTAAATACCGAAACGAGCTCAGCGCTTCGGTCAGATTCTATGAGGGAACGTGGAATGAGACGGCCTCCTTGGACCTGCGCACTTCCGTAGATTCCATATGGCAACGGTCCGTAGAAGTCACTGAAGAGCTGAAGAAAGTTAGGGTAGTTGGTGACATTTAACACGTATTGAATCCCCAATTCATCAAGATCGGAGACAAATGGGGCGATAAGCGCCTGAGTTTCCTCCAGCGTCTTATCAGGAAGGGTGAGAGGTCGAAGATAGAAGAAGTTGTTCAGAATGCTGTATGCTACGACGCCGCCGGCGTCAACCCATGTGGGAAAATGGGTGTGGAAGGCGGTTACACCAGCCCAGAACGTGTCATTTGAAATTCCATCAGACGTGTAGGTGATGGATGCTGCGCCAATGCCAATGCTGGTCTCAGGGAAGGCCTTGACGGTCATGGAGACGACAACGGCGTAGGTAGAGCCCCCTCCGCCACTGAGTGCCCAGTATAGGTCTGAATAGGCCGTGGGTGTAGCCACTATGTGCGACCCGTTTGCTATAATGACTTCCCATTCTAGCACATTGTCAGCCGACAGGCCGTACTTCGAGCTAAGAAGAGAGTGGCCGCCTCCCTGTGAGTAGCCTCCTCCCACAGCGACCGTGGGGCATGTCCCAGTGAGAACGCGGAGGCCATAGTGTGCAGCGGCCTCATCGATCTGCCACGATTGGGCCCCAGGCCCAAGCTTCACTGCCGGTCCATTGTAAATTGCACTAGTATAGTTAGAGAACTCGATGGTGTCCAGGTTATGCACCCAGATGCCAAGGGACCCTCGGCCCGTGCTCTTGCCCAGCAGATCATGGCCAGTGCTTTTAATGACTAGTCTGATGTTCTGCTCATGAGCAAATCTGACACCAGCCGCAATGTGGGCTGGGGAGGTGACGTTGATAGCATAATCCGCATAGTTTCCCAATCGACACGGCTGGGATCGCGGAGTATATGGATCGCAGCTCTGATTCTGCGCAAGGGGTTCCACGATGGAAGCGGGTGTATAGATGCTTGACATAGATTAGAGATTGGATATAATAAATGCTATGCGATGGAGAGTGGAAGACCTACTGTGTTTGGGATAGAGACCAGACTTGCTGGAGAGCTGTGCATTGTTCTTCATCATACGTCGGATCATGGCAGACACTGGCGAGAGGAACAGTTGCAATGAGCCTCCCATCCACACTTGCATTCAATGAGGTCCAACTTGACGGGGACGGCCACTGCGGATCTCCAGGGAGAGAACGGCATGCCCTAGACGGTTTATTATAGGAGGCCACCAATGACGCCGATACAACGACGACGGAGATAGGTACCCAGAGCTGCATTCTTTGGACGTAGAAAATGAGAGAGGAATCAAGGAAGTAAGAAACTGTAATGCTCCCCAGTACATTGTAGGAAATTCAACTGAGAAGTATAAAGTCGCAATAATATCCGGATGAAGTCATCCACTGGTCAATTTGGGGGCGCTGTGCAGCATGTAACCGAGGGGTTATATGAGAATTTAATATACGTATGGATTAGGTGACCATAAATTAATATGTGCAGGTCTATACGCCCCAAAACATCATAATTTCATAACCCTGTCTGTCTTCTCGCCATGGTTTATCTGCATGCATGGATGTTTTTGCACCGAGCCCTGCGTCGGTGAGTCCGGAGTGTATCAACAACCAATGCTATAGGTTCTGTAGCTAATCGAGCTGAGCCCTCATGTACTGGGGATATCCAGATCAGAATAATAACCAGGTGCCGTATGAAAGGTTGATTTTCATTATAACCATGGAAGTTATAGATTACAAAAGCAGTGATGACCTTCGATATATTTCCTCGTATACCAACGTGCATTGGTGTATTTTACACCCATTACAGAGGCATTACTAGTGTATAATTATATTTCTCACCTACCTAGGTGCCCAGAATATGCACCGCTCCCAAACTATAGTCAGTTACATTTGATCAATTATGACAAGTTTAGCCGGGGAGGAGGGGTGGTTAACCTTAGCTGATATGCATCTCGCTGAGGGGATGTCATACGACTTCATCTCTGTTATGAGTTCATGGCTTTGGCTATCAACTCTACCAATTTGACAGTGACATCGCATCTCCAACGTTCCTTGACCAGCAGATATGTTCGTTGAGCTCTTGCAACGCGTAGACTTCTCGTCAACCACTATTCTCTCAACCGGTCTCGTCGCTTATTTGGCCTATATAGTTGCCCAATTTGTTTACCGGCTCTACTTTTCGCCCTTGGCCGGCTTTCCTGGATCAAAATTGGCGGCGGCAACCGGATGGTATGAGACATACTACCAGTTGGCGAAGAGAGGAGGGGGACAGTTCACATTCAAAATCGCCGAATGGCATAAGAAATACGGTAAACCATATTTTCTTCTAGTCCCGTCTAGACATTTGAATGTGACAGTTACTACCTAGGGCCCATTGTCCGTATAAATCCCCATGAGATCCATATCCATGATCCGGAATATTATGAGACTGTATATGCCAACGGGCACGGTATCGACAAACCAGATTATGTAGAATGGCAATTCGGAACCCCTGGGGCGGTTTTTGGCACCGTACAGCACGAGCTTCATCGCAAGCGCAAGAGTGCTCTTCTCCCCTTCTTCTCCAAGCGAAAAGCCATGGAACAGATTCCGCAGATTCAAGAACATGTAGCAAAGATTTGTAAACGGTTACATAACGAGTATTTGGACACTGGTAATGTTTTGAATCTTTGCAACTTGTTTTCCTGTTTCGCGGCAGATGTGATTACGACATATTCCTTCGATCGTACCTTCAATTATCTGGATGCGCAGGATTTTATTAGCCCCTTTACGGCGTCATTTGATGGCTTCAAGGGATTTGTGCATTATTCAATCCAATTCCCATGGCTTCCAAAGATTCTTGCCAGACTTCCCGAACCGGTCATCAGATTTCTGCAGCCAGTCATGGTGCCTGTCCTCAATTACCGACGGGTGAGTTCACTGTACCAGAACACATGTTGTAAAATGCTTACTGCTGTTAGGATATACGGATACAAATAGAAGATATCAAACATAGGCGAGAAATGTGCCTTGAAGATGATCGAGCAAAAGGCACAATCTTCCTCGACATCTTGGACTCCTCTCTGCCGGAAAGTGAAAAGACTACTCTTCGCTTGAGCGATGAAGCAGCAGGCGTAGTCGGTGCCGGCATCGAAACAACGAAATGGGCATTGGTGGTAACATTCTTCCATGTCATCGATAACCCACCGGTACTGCAACGTCTACGACAGGAGCTCAAAACCGCATTTCCGGATTCGAGGAGTATTCCTTCGTTTTCGGAACTCGAAAGCCTTCCATATTTAATGGCTTGTATTGAGGAAGGTATTATAAGTCTTTGATATTCACTGCTTCTGGAGTGCAGCTAACAACTGCTCTTGTCTTAGGCCTGCGACTCTCCTATGGGAGCGTGGCACGATCCCCTCGCATCCATCGAACCAAGGTGCTCCAATACAAGAACTACACAATTCCCGCCGGGACTCCGGTTTCCTGCGATGCGTGGCACGCGCATCATGACGAATCCATCTTCCCTTCTAGCTTCGCTTTCGTGCCTGAGAGATGGCTTGACGGGAAGAAGAACCTGTCACGATACACGATGTTCTTCGGTAAGGGTTCGCGCATGTGTTTGGGATTACAGCTGGGGTATGCGGAACTAGAGATGGCCATTGCAACGCTGTTTCGACGATTTGACTTTGAGCTGTACGAGACAGGAAGAGAGGATGTAGATTGTTACCATGATCAGATCTCGCCTGGCGTGAAGCCCGGAAGTCAAGGAGTGAGGGTGAAGGTAAAGACGCCGAAGGATTAATGGCGCACTACGTGGTTCTTACAATATTTCCAATATCATCTACAGAAAGGAAAATAAAACGTTACCAAGATTTAAGACTAGTCATGCCCGACGTCGGTAGCCGAAAGCCAATCCTAACAATTTACAAAGCTTGAAAAATAAGAGCACAAGATATTAAAATCTCAATACATGTCAATCTCTTTCCTAACATTACAAAACCAGACTATTAACAGACGTAATCTACTCATGTTCCTTAATCTGCTTTTCGCACCAATCCCACAACTCTTTCCCCTTCCCCTCATCAATCGCCTGGTAAATATCCTTCCTCGGATTCCGAGCCTGGATTCTCCCCCACGGAATAATGAGCGCACCTGGCATCTTTTCCGTAATCTCTGGGCTCATACCAGCATATAATTCGGTATAGCCACCCAGCTTCGGCGGATGAAGGAGGAAATTTCGGACGAAGAACATCATTAATCTAGGCTGAGTGTTGTAGATTTGCGTATCTAGATTTCCGGGATTCTGTACTACGCTAAGGATACCATATTTCCCATAGCGCTTTGCTGTCTCATCGGCCAAAATCCAATTCGCTGCCTTGGAAGTTGCGTAGTTGACGTGTGAGTCATTCGTACCCCCTTTCTCGATATCGCTCAGCCGGTAGCCGCCTTTGGGAGCTCTCGACTCCATTAGCCAAGAGCTAGACCAAACAACGCGAACTGAATTCTTAGGAGAAACTGCTGCCGCTGCTTGCAGTTTGGGGAGAAGGAGCTGAGTCAAGAGAAGCGGACCAATAACGTTGATGCCCATGTGCGCCTCAATCCCTTGCTTAGTCTTCGAGCCGACTGGCACAGCACCTACGCCGGCATTGTTCCACAGAACATCAAGGCGAGATTCCTGCTCCGAGAAGGTTTTAGCGGCGCTGCGGACGATATCCAAGTCGTTGAGATCCAGATGAAGAAACTTGAGACGTGCCGCACCAGATGGGTCGGTTGCGACCACACTCTTGATAGCTTCTTCAGCGCGGGCACGAGAACGGCTCGCCATGTAGATTACTGCACCGGTTGGGTAGAGCATCTTGATGAGCTCGAACCCCACGCCCTGATTACCGCCTGTGACGATGAACACCCGGCCAGTCTGGGAGTCGAGATTCTTCTCTGTAAATGTTGGCGCAGGCGGCCAGTACTGCGTTACCATTGATCTTAGCGCCATGTTGTATAGTAGAATTAGATGGGAAGCGCTCCTAGTGATAAGTTCAGTGTTGAAGGTCGGGAGGATAGTTACAGTAAATGAAAGAAAGCTCAAACAAAACAGCCTGAGCGGGATTATGTAGGTCTTCAGTACAGACTCCAGAGGGACGTAATACGTATCAAGTAGGTATTGGAGTCGCGCTAGCGTATTTTATGTCCAAAATCCCTGCATACACCTGTTTTTTTTTTTCTTTGTTTCCGACAACGGGCATGAGTTGAATCGGGTATAGTGCTCCGTACTTTCTGGGAATTGTACTTTGGGTAATTTTGCTTTACGGTATTAATACCGGTACAGCACTTACACGTAATAATACATGTATTTACATATGTAACTCACCCCAGCCTGCATCCTAAATGACCAGGGGCTGGAACATATGATCCCAATCTATTAACGTTACATTACAAGGGAGCCCGGTCTAGCGAATCATGATTACCTTATGATATTATGCACAGACTAACGGACCTTAGTAGCTATCCAAACAAAGAAAATACTGGAATGGACTGCATAATCTATGCGCAATCTGACACAGGAGAGCCTAGAGCTGATCTCGGAGACAAAGAGACTAGGTACAACAATCACCTAGCTAGCTCATTCGTGACCTTCCCTTGAAGTGCATCGTAGACGAAAGCGACTTGAACCTTCATTAGGTCTGCAAGATGGTCGCCTTCAGTGATATCCATATGGCCTCTTCCCTTCTCTATATGCCACCGTTTAGGACCTGGCAAAGTGTTATAGTATCGAAGCTGCACTGCAGGTGGACACATAATGTCCAGCTCCGGTATAACGAACAATACCGGAGTGGTATCGAGGTCTTTCCATAACGCGGAAGGATGCCATATATGCAATTTATAATAGGACTGGATCGTGGTACGGTTAACATGATGTGGTGCGACTCCTTCCATGCCAAGTTGCTTTGCATTTCTGACAATCTTTGCTCCCTCCGATCTGTCAAGACCAAAGTTAAAGCCGGCTGGATTGTCACCTTCGTCGTTGATCATTGGGAGGTAAAATGGCTTGTTTCCTTTGATTTGGGACTCCCGATCCTTGATGCATTTAGCAAGTACTTTTTGCACTCTCTCTGAGGAATATTGGTATTCGGATGCTGGGCAAATGGCAATCACAAATTTTATACGGTGGTCAACAGATGCTGTGCACAGCGCTACCGCCCCTGAAAACGAGATACCGAATACACCCATTTGATCCGGATCCACTGTAGATACTTCGCTCATGAACGTTAAAGCATCTGAGAAATCCTCGGCTTGCTTAATGGGGTCAATATCGTTGCGAGGAGTGCCATCGCTGAGTCCAGTCGACCTTGGATCGTAAATGAGAGCCGTGATACCAGAACTTTGAAAAGCTTTCGCGACATCTGGTAGACCTGACATATCTTTAACGCAGTTGAACTGGGACTGTGTCAATTTCTGAATTTTCAGGCTTCAGGCTTCAGGCATAACCTGACAGGACATGACATACACCTGGAGAGAGCACAACGCCAGGACCAAGTACTTCGGCGGGATATATGCGCCCACGAAGAGTAATCCCATCGATTGTTTTGAACTCAACATCCTCCGCTGAAGCCATTGTGGTCACGTTTAATCTTTATAAGTATGTACGTGTCCGGTTTAGTTGATGAGAATAAACATGTCTAGAAGTGGAGAAAGTTGTTGTTGTTGTTGTTAGTAAAGAATAGGTCTAACTAAGAAGCCTGGTTTCCAAAAACAATAAAAATCACATGTTTCTATCACTAGGATTATGGCCCAGTCAAATTCAAACCCTGCTAATCTTTATGTAACCCGCCTATCCACGGGCGAGGCTGATTGATCTACGAAGTTCTAACTACCGTGCTCCTTGAAATCCCTGTCATTTTGCAAATTTCATGTACCTAATAATCCCCGATGCATGCTGTGTGTAACCCTCTTTTTCCAGGTTATTTTTGGGAGAAGAAAAGCCTTTTCTCGACTTATATGCATACGCAATAATCTCATGGTATACTTCGGAGCATATCCATGGATATCCCTGGAATTAAGACTGAGTAATTAGATTAGTGGTTTCTTATAGTACCTAAGTGAATCACTAGTATATAGATTGAGGATGCAAGGCATACTCCGTATACAGATAGATCCATGTCTAGACCTACATATGTAATTATGTATTTGATATGTAACTAATAAATAGGGGCTACAAATACAATAGAATTTGTTGATCATCTGTCCTCGAGATTTCCCCTCATCATGTCCCTGCAACAGAACAGGCATCTGCACAGTTTGATAACTAGGAGATTTCGTGGGCTAGCTGTAAACACCCCACGTGTGTTGTATCACTTCCTATACGATAAGCCTACATAGCAAATATATTGCGACATTTGTTTTCTGCAGACAGATGCAATAGTCAGGCAAGCTTATCCTACAACGCATTTCTCAACACCTTATTTAAAGTGGTGGTTAGACAGATAAGTTCAAACTAGTCAACAGCTACGAAGCTCATAATCTCCACTCTATCCTTTGCACGCAGGAGTACCTAAGTAGCGCTGTAAAGTTCTCCGTCAATTTATCGTCTATCTTTCAATTGGTTCACTGGAGGTCGATTACACTGCGTCGAGCTCTGAGCAACCATGGCAATCAACAACGGAAGCTTCGCAGTGGATGACTCTCAGAATGCCCTGCAAGAACCACATCACCGCCTAACATCAACTTACGTTCAGGTACCATTGGCAGTTGTTGGCTTTGCATGTCGCTTGCCAGGTGAGAATAACAATCCCACTCAGCTTTGGGATTTTCTTGAGCGAGGAGGCATAGCCGCTAATACGCCGCCTGCCTCGCGATTCAACATTACGGGCCATCATGATGGGTCCTTCAAACCAAAGACAATGGCATCGCCGGGGGGCATGTTTATCGAACATCTTGACCCCCATGATATTGATGCCCAATTTTTCAAACTTTCAAAGGTAGAAGCAATATCCATGGACCCGCAGCAGCGACAGCTTCTGGAAGTGGTATATGAAGGGCTGGAGAACGCTGGACTTACCCTTGAGGCTCTGAATGGTACAAAATTCGGTTGCTTTGTTGGCTCATTTGCTTCTGGTAAAACTGTCACCCTCTCGTCGCGTGGATTATCTTGCTGATTCTGTCTGTAGACTACGGGGACATTCAATCTCGAGACCCCGAAGACCGAGCTCCTGCTACGTCAATTGGCATAGGTCGTGCAATGCTGAGTAATAGGATTAGCCATTTCCTAAACATCAAAGGGCCAAGGTATGACAGATTCTCCCAGATACTAGAGCATACGTTAATGCAGTGCATGACAGCATGACAATAGACACTGCATGCTCTGGCAGCTTGATTGCTCTTGATGTCGCCAATCGGTATCTCCAAACAAGAGAGATAAATGGAGCAATTGTTGCTGGGTGCAATCTCTATCTTTCTCCAGAACATGTGATGGATCATGTTGCCTATGGCGGCACAGCATCAGCATCTGGCAGGTGTCATACCTTTGATGCCAAGGCAGATGGATATATCAAAGCGGAAGCCGTCAATATGGTCATTGTGAAGCGATTAGACGACGCTCTTAGGGACAATGACCCAATCAGGGCTCTCATACGAGGATCTGCGACCAACAGTGATGGATGGACGGCAGGAATTGCCAGTCCCAGCTCAGAAGCTCAGGCAGCTGCAATTCATCAAGCCTATCTTAATGCAGGAATCTCGGATTTCAGCGCAACGAGCTATTTAGAATGCCATGGCACGGGCACCAGGGCTGGAGATGTTATAGAAGCAAAAGGAATTGCTGCTGTGTTTTCTGCGCATCGCGCACCAAACAGGCCACTATACGTTGGATCTGTACGTATACCCACGTTTTTGCCAGTCTCTGGCACGTATGGCACTGATCATATATGTGTGGGCTTTGATAGATAAAGAGCAACGTTGGGCACTCCGAACCTGCTGCAGGAATCTCTGGTTTATTGAAAACCATTCTAGCACTTGAACATGGCACCATACCAGGAAATCCGACCTTCATAGATCCCAACCCTAACATCGACTTTGATGCACTCGGTATCCGCCCATCTCGCTTCGCATTTCCCTGGCCGGATGTTCCATTCCGCCGTGCTGGTGTAAGTTCATATGGTTACGGAGGATCCAATGTCCACGCAATCGTCGATGAAGCAAACGGGTTTCTGGGCACAGCTGTAACCAACCACACATCGTCTTTTGCATCAGAAATTGATGATTTGTTTGCGGAAGATGAGGTCTGCAATCGGCCGTATGTCATAGTCTTCTCTGCCAACAGCACGTCATCCCTCGAATCATATCCCAAGGCGCTCGACAAGCACTTGGCCGATCCAAGGGTAAAAGTCAAACTCAGAGATCTTGCCTTTACCCTGTCCGAGAAAAAGAGTCGGCACTACCATCGAGGATATCTCCTAACGAAAAATTCTAATTTAAGACGCGCGTCTCTCGTCGTCGGTAAAACCCTATTAAGACCTCCACGCCTCGGACTTGTGTTCACTGGACAGGGGGCACAGTGGTCCGAGATGGGTAAAGGACTTTTGTCAAATTTCCCAGTGGCGAGATCAATAGTACAACACTTGGATAATGTTCTACAGGATTTGCCCGACGCGCCAAAATGGTCTCTCTTCAGTAAGTGATATCAACTCGAGAATTGTCTCTTGCACTAAAAGTAACTCGTGAAGGGGAGCTCACTGAACCGCGAGACGCTGAGCACCTCCGTCTCCCCGAGTTCTCACAGCCTCTTGTCACCGCACTCCAGCTTGCATTTCTAGAGCTATTGAAGAGCTGGGGTGTCGAATATCATAGTGTGGTCGGGCATTCATCTGGAGAGATAGCGGCAGCGGCGGCGGCAGATCAGCTCACCTACGAAGAGGCAATTGTGGTGGCATATTACAGAGGACAAGCCTCTCTATACTGCAATTCTCATTCCCTCGTTGGCATGCTCGCGGTGGGACTTGGTCAAGACACAGTACACAATTATCTCAAGAATATCGATAAGGTCGAGATTGCCTGCATCAATAGCCCTGAGAGTGTCACCCTATCAGGTGACCTCGCCATGTTGGAGTCTCTCCTTTTAACTTTGAAGCAGGACGGCCATTTTGCTCGGCTATTGCATGTGGACCTTGCGTACCACTCAAGCTTCATGACAAACATCGCTGCCCAGTACAAAGAACTTCTGGATACGAATCGTGATTTCTCTTCTCCGAAACCGACTACAGTCTCTATGTTTTCTTCGGTAACTGGAAAGCTTCTAGACCGAGCTTGTGATACGTCCTACTGGAGAGATAATATGATAATGCCTGTGCTATTTAGCCAAGCAACACAGGCTATGCTTTCTCAGCCAGATGGCCCCGATATCCTTCTTGAGATAGGGCCTAGCGGTGCTTTGGCAGGCCCAATCAAACAGATCAAACGACTCATTAACAACCCACACGCAGCTGGAAATTATTATGCTTGCCTTAAAAGAGGAGAGAAATCTGTGGATTCAATATTGGATTTCGCTGGACGACTATTCATTTTAGGAAGCCCTCTTAATATTGCAGAGGTCAATAATGATTTGAATCCTAGTCGCCCAGCTGTTGTTGTGGACCTTCCTAATTATATCTGGGATCATTCTACAAAATACTGGTACGAGAGTGATGCAAGCAAAGACTGGCGATTTCGACGTTTCGTCCATCATGATCTTCTAGGTAGTAAGATTCTTGGATCCCCTTGGGCCGCTCCTAGCTTCAGGAAGACATTGAGCGTCAAGAGCTTGCCATGGTTAATGGATCATAAGGTATGTAAGAGAAAAGAACTATATTAGCTTAAACACGACGCTGATTTGATCAACTTCAATTTAGTTGGGTGAAAACATTGTTTTCCCAGCGTCTTGCTACATTGCCATGGCAATCGAGGCCTTATTTCAGAAGAGTACAGCCACAGGTAGGATCCTTGAGGAAACTCAAATCCACCAACATAGTTGGTTGTTACGAAATGTCGTGTTTTCCAAAGCCCTTGTGCTTTATGAGACCACCGATACCGTAGTGATGCTGTCTCTGAACCCTTATTATGGGTATAAAGATTCGTGGCACGAATTCAAGATTCTATCGGCAGCTGAAGGCATTACGAATGAGCATTGTCGAGGACTTATACGCATCACGGAGAGTCCTGGTCCAGGTAATTATTTTTTTTATCTAGTTCAAAGTAACGTATTATGCAAAACTGACCAGTTATTAGTGGTAAAAGAGTCCGACTTGAAGCCTCTACAACACAGCATTCCAGCTCCAATGTGGTATAAAGCTTTGAGTGACGCTGGGTATAGCTTTGGAAAGGAATTTCAAACACAGATCTCCGTCGAGTCTACGGCAGGCGAGCGGAGGAGCCGTTCGCTGGTTTCCCTCGAAGAACCCAAATCTGCCTTTCCTCAATCCCCCTACGTTATGCACCCTGTCTCAATTGATGGATGTTTCCAGACTACCGGTCTAGCGGTATGGGAAGGGAATCGCAGTGCCGTTGATGCTGTTTTAGTGCCTGCGATGATCGATGAGTGCACGGTATATGCTTGGTCCATACAGCCTAAGATAGGTATAGGCATCGCTTCAGCCGAGATTGGAAGACCTGGTAGGCCTGAAGACCCGACAACTTACAAATCCCATGCAGCCGTATATGACTGGGAGACTCACCATCCCCTCTTTCAGATGCATGGCTTCCGATATAGTGCATTGCAAACTCGAAGAAATATCCACGACCTTCACTCTTATACACGTATAGAATGGAAGCCGGACATCTCGTTCCTCGCTGAAGGCCAACTCAGTGAATATATTAGCAGAACAAACGGCGAAGGCCGGCAAGGATATCTTCACTCCAACAATGAAGCTGGCGCGATAATTGAACTAATGCTGCACAAAAACCCGGCATTGAGGGTGGTGGAGCTCAACCTGACTGGGCAGTCTGACAGTGTCTGGCTGGATCAACTCCTGCTCAACCCGTTACTTCGTGGTTCATGCCCAGAATTTACCTTTTCTTTATCAACAGAGAAAGCCCTTCTTGACGCGCAGGGTAGGTATAAACTGATTGATGAGGTTCAGTTCGTACTTTTTGAATCAGACATCTCCGTCCTTGAGAGCGAGCTAAAGGAACCTGTTGATTTCATAATTCTGAAAGCACAACCAAATGCCGGAGACATTATCGGTATACTAGATTTAGCACAGCAAAAATTGACTGATAATGGGTCACTCATGATCCTAGGCCATGAAGTGGGCGAGACGCAAGTCGTAGAGCTTTTGCGCTCGGGGCGACTTCAGAACCAGTTGTCAGATACTACCACACTCGACATGACTTCTGTCGTATTTACGACAAGATGTCCCCGGACTGCACCTGCTACAGACCGAACGATTCACGTCGCTCATTTTTCTCATGAACAGCATCCCATAAGCACCATTACGAATGCTCTGGCCAGCTCTGGTTGGTGTGTCGAACATCATAACCTACCTTTTCCCAATCTTCAGCCGGGATGCACTACACTGGTTTTGGAAGACCCCTCGTCAGAACTTCTATCCAATATGACGTTACAAAATTGGGAAGGGATCAATCGTCTCTTCAGCCAAGAGAGTCAAGTTCTTTGGGTGACTGCGGGCTCTCAGATGGAGGTGATCAACCCAAATGGCGCCCTCGTTCAAGGTCTCCTGAGAACTGTTCGTGCAGAAAATCCCACTCTAGACCTGGTGTCTCTTGATGTTGAATCCATTGCAGGAAGTAGTGCGCTGGGTGCCGTCAATCGAATATTACAGAAAATGAAGTCTTCGGAACTGACTCAACAGACTGAGGCTGAATATGTCGAGAGGAAAGGAGTTCTATATATCAGTAGAGTCCTACCTGATGCTATACTCAATCAGGCTGAAAAGGACCGTACCTATGGTGCTGAACCAATACTGAAACCATTACACAAGTTGGAAACATGCGTGAGGCTCATCAGCAGACAGCCCGGCTCGCTGGATTCCCTAGGCTATGTGGAAATATCTTCAGAGGAGATTCCGTTAGCAGATGGATTTGCCGAGGTTGATATTCATGCAGCCTCGCTAAACTTCAAGGTATGCAAATCTATAGCCCCCATGCTTCAATTACCCAATTTCTAACTATAGAGGAAGGATGTGGCCATTGCAATGGGACTTTTGCAGGCCAATGAACATCTCTTAGGTTTAGAAGGTGGCGGAGTAATTCGACGCCTAAGCGGAAACATTGGCTCGTTGAAGGTTGGACAGCGCGTAGTAGTCAGTAGAAAAGGTAGTTTCGCGAACCGAGTTCAGTGTCCGATTGAGGCAATCTATCCAATACCAGATTGGATGTCTTACGAGGTAAATATGAGCTACCCGCTGGTATAGCTGGAACTTGCTGATGAATTACAGGAAGCATCCACGCTACCTGCTGTATATTTTGTTGGCCTTTATGGACTCATCGACCTAGCGAATACTAGGCAGGGCCAAGCAAGTCTCCCTCTCTCTCTCTCTCTTTTTCTATGTGTGTCACGTTGTGGAAAATTGCAAGACTGACAAGAACTGATGATATAGACCGTCCTGATACACTCTGCAGCCGGTGGTGTGGGCATTGCAGCAATCCAAATTTGCAAATACATTGGTGCCGAGGTATCTTCTGCAATTCTACGACAGCGAAATAATACTAAATACACTTAACTAGGTATACGCCACTGTAGGCACAGATGAGAAAAGAAAGTTTCTCACTGAGAACTTTGGAATTACGGATGATCATATCTTCACTTCTCGATCAACAGCATTTGGTCCAGCGCTCATGAAAGCAACTAATGGGAAAGGGGTGGATGTGATATTGAACTCACTCTCTGACGAACTCTTAGATGAATCATGGCGCTGTATCGCTGATAACGGTACCTTCGTTGAGATTGGGAAGAAGGATATGGAAGAGAGAAAGAATCTTTCGATGATGCCGTTCTCTCGCAATGCCTCCTATCGAGCTATAGACATATCGCTCGACAGCTTTCCGTTATCAACAATCGCTAGGTATGATATACCGATCTGTATTGAAATTATATTGGATCACAAAGCTCACACTTAATTTAGGCTGATGTCGCAAACCTTCAAGTTGATAGAGGAAGGCCACTTGAAGCCTATAAAACCGTGCAAACTATTCTCTTTCGGTGATATAGGTGACGCTTTCCGCTATATGCGTAGTGGAAATCATATTGGTAAGATCGTAATAACCAGCGGCCTTGATAGAGGCGAGAAAGTTCCGGTAGGCACTCAATCTGATCTAGATTTCCGGCTTGGGGAAGCGGACAAGACTGACTGGTGATGGCTAGATTCGACCTGCGACTCCCACAGTACGGCTACGGGGTGATGCATCATACCTCATTATAGGTGGACTCAAAGGGCTTTGTGGAAGCGTGGCTATATATCTGAGCCGTATTGGTGCCAAAGAAATCGTGGTGATGTCAAGAAGCGGTTGCGACGATGAGACTTCTAGAAGCGTACTATTTCAACTCAAAGCTCTTGGGACCGAGGTTGTTGTCATCAAAGGAGACGTTACCAAACTGAACGATGTGAGAAATGCCTTCCAGCAGGGAGCAAGACCCATTGCTGGGGTTGTGCAAGGAGCCATGGTCCTAAGGGTAAGATACGTATCATCTTTTTTTATCACAGTACATGTTAACAGGATTCTATAGGATAGGATGTTTGCTTTCATGACAGCCACAGAGTTCAGAGAAGCCATAATACCGAAACAGCAAGGCAGCTGGAATTTGCACCATACTGCTCTCGAAAAAGGTATAACGCTGGACTTCTTCATCATGTTTTCCAGCATATGTGGAGTGGTGGGTCAGACTGGTCAGGCCAACTATTCAGCCGCAAATACATTCCTTGACGCCTTCTCTGCATATCGGCATCGACTAGGCCTGAAAGCCTGCTCCATAGACCTTGGAGTCATCGAAGACGTTGGATATGTCAGTTCGAACGAGATGGTGGCTAGAAGATTAAACTCGCAACACTGGACTCCTATCAATGAGAGTCTCCTCCACAAAATTATCCACTCTTCCATTGTGCAGCAACAGCAAACCGCCAGTGCTGCTCAGATGATAACCGGAATCCCTGTGCCTCTGCATCCTGAATCTTCCTTATACCGCGAAGAAGGGATCTTGCGAGACGATCGCTTCAGTCCCCTCTCCTTTGCTGTTTCTGACGCACTGTCTGCGGAGCGGCGTAACGAAGGTTCACACGATATTCGCAGGCTACTCTCTCTTCTCAAGTCAAATGCCCCAAGTGATACAATCTTGGCTAATGCGATAGAAGTCGTGAACCGACAGTTCATGAAAAGTCTAGGCATGAGTGAGCCAATAGACCCTTTGAGACCGCTGAGCGGATATGGCATTGACAGCCTGGTAGCGGTAGAATTCAGGAATTGGGTCCAGTTGCAATTGGGCGTGGAGGTTACGACACTGGAGGTTATTAATGCGAAGACGTTAAAGGCACTCTGCGAGAGGATCGTAGAGAAGATTGCGGTCTCCATTCAATGAGTACCTAGACAATCATACGGACTGGAGCTGTTTGGCGTCATACAAGATCCCATATTATGGCAATAACACGAATGTGTCAATTGAAGCGTGGCAGTCCTGCAGTCATAAATCTGTTAATTGACTATACAATCCTAGATCACCCAGATCGTGACAGTGACATCTGTGATGTCTACTACGCCGGTCAAATCTGATCATTTTTTATTCCATCCTTCCAAATACCTACCGCCAATAAATGCCCAGGTATGATAAAGTCAAGCAGACTATGCACTAATACGTACGTAGACGAGAGATCTGTGATGTTGAGAAACGACGTTGGCATAGCTAGGTAGTAGTACCTAGTAGCTCCACATACGGTATTCATGTACCTTTTATAAGTGAATATCGTACTTATTTGCTTCAAGTTCATCGCTCACTGAGCGCAAGGTCTAGGGGCATGATAGTAGCCGACTATAAGTTGAATTGAACCCTCCATAGTGTGAGCAAGGCAATCTTGAATTGAGGGTGCTGATTAGATAATGAATATTGAAACCTGATGGCTCTATTCGCTTTATATCAGGACCTAGCATGCAGTCAAAGTCAATTCCTCCTCTGTGGGTGCATAAAGCATGTGTACGTGTTAATGCACGTACGTACGTAGGATCATACTCGGATTTTATCTGGTAGTGCATGAGTAGGTAAATGCGTGCGATTTGTCTTCTATCTAAATCAGGCTCCGAGTGGTCTAATATCCCTCTATCCTAGTCTGAGTTAACTGAGATAAGAGAAGCAGCCGTGTGACAATCTACAACACTTCATTTGGTTATCGTGAGAAATGCCATCGATTCAAATATTATATCGTATCCTCGAAAGTACTCATAGCATAGGTAAAGATCACCATGCCAACTGGACTATGTCCGGCCCCTGAGCATACAACAATCGTGGCGCTTGGCGCTGATGCATGGGATACTGATACTCTTCGAACCGAATCTTATTGATAAATGTACGGTCATTATAAGTATCACGCAACGGGGTAGGTGACGGAACTATAGAACCGTCGGCAAGAGAGTAGAAGCGGATGTTTTGTCTGTCCTCAGTGGCTGAAAACATGTCAGTATCTTGGAAGATCTTGCAAAGTTTTCGACGGTACTAACTCGTGGCAAGCAATCCCAACTCTTTATTGATGTCCATCGAATGATGATTTTCACGGTTATAATTGTCAAACACCAAGTATGGCCTTGTCGAAGAAGTGCTACCACCACGACGACGCCGTTTTGAACCTGTCTTCACTTCATTTTTTGCAAAGCGTAAATCGTACGTTTGAAGCTTTTCCAGGCAACAACGTTAGTAGAACTGTGGGCAGAATTTGGAGAAACGAAACGACTCACGGAACGAGTTCCCGCCACGACGAATTGATGATCATCGATCGTCTTTATTTGCCCAATCATGCCTGGATGTTTGATACGCTGGACACTGTCGTTGCTGCGCAAGTCACTTAGAAACAATAATGAATCCCGGAATCCAGAGGCTATCACAGTCGGACTAAGCCATTCCACGGCAAGGACATCCTTCGGCCTTTTCAGTACACTCTTGGAATCGCTTCTGAAGTTTCCAACATGAATCGTTTGCAATCCGTCGGATGTCCCAACAGCGAAGATTGGATTAGAAGAGCTGTTAGGTCGAGCTTCCGAACACCAAAAGGTTATCTCAAGTGGTCTTATAGAGTCGGATGAAATGACTGTAAGTAGAATTAGATTAATCTATTTATTAAGAATGTGAATATACTTCGGCAGTATTCTCACTCACCATTATTGTTTGAAAAATGATCGCTAGAAGTTGAATCTGGATCAGGAATGCGTGATAGTTTTACCACTGAGTCTCCAAATATTCCGTTAAGGTATGTAGCCCTGCGGCGTATGTCAGTGATAAGATTTATGCGGTCTGCGTTGTGTGGAGTCTCACACAAGATACCTGGAGTCGCACATCGACATAGATGATAACTGTTTTACATCAACAGAAGATCAGTTTGACATTCAAAAATGATCTCAACTACTACTAACCTCGTATTGCACGAACCACTGAGACGCAACCTGTTCTATGTCGTATTCCCACATATCCGCACTCTTCGAGCTCGATGCTGGTGGTAGCAACCTATCAAACAGGAAATCATCAATTACTTATTTGTTTGTTCAACAGAGACATAGATGGGACTCACGTTGTGTGGGTCGAACGTGGCATACATGTTGCTATTTAACAATTAGCCGCAGGACGAAAAGTCTGTGTCGAATGTAGCGCAATACCGGCAACCAGAACTCCAGATGGACCATGGCGAGCAAAGTCAAACACGTTGGAATAGCCAAGACTGCATAAACTATGCCTTTGGAGTTGACTAACGTAGACCTTTCCATGCTGAGATTTCCTTGCGAACCCTGGTATAGAGATCTTGCCGATTTCATGACCTAGCCTAGTAAATGAGTAGTCCATGCATCTTGATCTTCGCACGCATTCCCGTCGCACACGTCGATCAATAGCGACTTGACGCTGTCGTTGCTGGTTTTAGTAGCACGAGTGAGCATAAATTGCTTCATTCATAATAATGCAATCGATTCATGAAGATATACCTCGTTATCGAGCTTTCTCCTCTTGACGGCCTCTCTGGAATAATGAGATCCGGCAGGTGCAACGTGGTTGGCCTGGACACGAAAGTACTTTTTCTTTTCAGGATCTGCATGTTTCTTAGCTTCAACATAATGTGGCGCTGTGATTTTGCTTACCCCAATAGAAACCCGGGATTGATCTGCCGTTCATCGCGTTCGCCTCGAGAGGAAATATACGATCAGATAGCAATAGTAAGATCGATTATCACACCTCCATCACGGTCTAATGTACAGAGCAGCCAATGCTCGAGGAAACAGCTTGAATATGGCCAGTCAATCGCAGAGAGAAGTTTGAAATTGAGAACATTTTGATCCTTATCTTATCGGGCATGACGTCGCGCTGCTTATGTAATCATCAATGTCAACAGCAGTCTCCTGGGCCAATCAAATCGTCTTTTCTTTCTCAGGTACTCATAGTCAGTGAAAGATCAATGTTGGGTTAGGGACCTGTCCAATATGTAGCATGATGCTGGTGGTGAATCTAGCGCAGAAAGGAGGAGTGACTTCTTGAATTCACTCTCGACATGTCACGAACCTTTTTCCGCAAGGGAAATAGACCGCAGAGTCAAGATGTGCTTTGTTGCGCTTGCCTACACTGGGGAGATATGAGGGCGAGGACGATTAGCGAGGAAGCAGCGAAAGCAAGAAAAGTCTTGCAGGAGGAAAGAGAAGATGCAACTGCTCAATACGCCGGGAGAGGCGGAGGATGGCTCTTGCCTTCAGTCCAGCCTACCTCCTTCCGTTTGTGCACCTTCTCTCCTGCACTTGCTCCAACTCACAATATGTCTTTTCTTCCCTCGACACAACACTTGGATTACTCCTTATTCGGCATTTCGCCTGGTATACAGTATACTATACGCTGGCTTCATCGATACACCCCATCGATCTTCTGTTCTCACTTCTCAGTATACGTCAACACCTTGTCGCTACGCTCATACCTTAGCTGCAGCGTTACCTCTATATACAGTCCAACCGGTACCTATCACCACACTCACGAAACCAGACACGACGTTGACCGAATCAGCCTTGGACATCATGGATGGGTGTGATTCCACGCGAGACGGCTCTTTGAGAACATCCATTGCAGTCTCTTCAATCGAGGCCGGTGAATGGCAGGGCTTGCCTCATGGCTACACATACGAAGAACGCAGCCCGCCTCTTGAAAAACCGGAGTTTGACGATAACATAGACGCCCTTATTGAAGAGCTCGAATCACACAATGGCCACATGGAGGAGGAGCAAGATGCAGACGACGAGTCAAGCAGCTGTCATCATGTTCCTCTTGAGGACCTACGATCAAATACACGCACAGGTCTAACAGACACAGAAGTGGCTCTACGAAGAAAAAAGTACGGTCTGAACCAAATGAGGAAGGAGGAAAAGCGACACCCGATAGTGAAATTTCTCATGTTCTTCGTCGGTCCTATTCAATTCGTGATGGAAGTAAGTTGTGAACGTTGTCCATATGAGACGTATGGTGCTAACCATGGCCTTACTCTAGGCTGCTGCGGTTTTGGCAGCTGGTCTTCAAGACTGGGTCGACCTGGGTGTCATCTGCGGATTGCTACTTCTAAATGCCGTTGTCGGATTCGTGCAAGAGTATCAAGCTGGCTCAATCGTTGACGAGTTGAAGAAAACCCTGGCTTTGAAGGCGACAGTATTCAGAAATGGTCAGTTGTTAGAGGTCTCGGCTTCGGAGGTTGTTCCAGGTGATATCATTCACATAGAAGAGGTACAGTAGCCCATTGTCACTTCCCAGGTCATGTTGCTAATCTTCCTAGGGTACCATTATCCCAGCTGATGGCAAGATCGTGACCGAAGGCGCGTTCGTACAAATCGATCAATCTTCAATCACCGGCGAATCTTTTGCTGTTGACAAACATACCGGAGATACGTGTTATGCCTCTTCTGCTGTCAAACGTGGTGAGACGTTCTTGTTGATTACGGCCACCGGTGATAGCACTTTTGTAGGTCGTGCAGCTGCACTGGTCAACTCTGCTTCTGCCGGCAGTGGCCATTTTACAGAAGTACTCAATGGGATCGGAGCGACCCTGCTTGCATCTGTCATTTGGACCATTATGTCCGTTTGGGTTGCTTCATTCTTCAGATCAGTCGAGATCATCAGAATCCTCGAGTTTACACTTAGCATCACTATTATCGGCGTTCCAGTCGGTCTTCCTGCCGTTGTTACTACCACAATGGCAGTCGGAGCTGCATACTTGGCAAAGAGAAAGGCCATCGTACAGAAGCTATCGGCTATCGAATCACTCGCAGGGGTCGAAATCCTGTGCTCGGACAAGACCGGTACTTTGACAAAGAACAAACTATCCCTGGAAGAACCATATACCGTCCCAGGTATTGACCGAGAGGACCTCATGCTAACCGCGTGTTTGGCCGCTGGACGGAAAAAGAAAGGAATCGATGCCATCGACAAGGCGTTCTTGAAGAGCCTCCACCACTACCCTGTTGCGAAGAACGCTTTGTCCGATTTCCATGTTCTCGAGTTTCATCCTTTTGATTCCGTATCCAAAAAGGTCACGGCGGTTGTCGAGTCACGTCAAGGATATAGAATGACCTGCGTCAAAGGGGCACCTCTTTTTGTCTTGAAGACAGTCGAGGAAGATCAGGCCGTTCCAGAAGCCATAGATGCTGCATACAAGGCCAAGGTCGCTGAATTTGCTGCACGCGGCTTTCGTTCTCTGGGGATTGCTAGAAAGTTTGAAGGTCATCCCTGGGAAATTCTGGGCATCATGCCTTGTTCGGACCCTCCTCGTTATGATACATTCAAGACGATCAGCGAAGCCAAAACTCTTGGCCTCTCAGTGAAAATGTTGACCGGCGACGCAGTGGGTATTGCTCGCGAAACCTCCCGACAGCTTGGCCTAGGCACAAATGTCTACAATGCAGAAAGATTAGGCCTCGGTGGCGGTGGAGATATGCCTGGCTCTGAAGTCTATGATTTTGTCGAAGCGGCGGATGGCTTTGCTGAAGTGTTTCCTGAACATAAGTATGCGGTTGTCGATATTCTGCAAAAGCGAGGATATCTCGTAGCCATGACAGGTGACGGTGTTAACGACGCGCCATCTTTGAAGAAAGCAGACACCGGTATTGCAGTGGAAGGGTCGTCGGATGCTGCTCGCTCAGCTGCGGATATTGTCTTTCTCGCTCCTGGCCTATCCGCAATCATCGATGCACTAAAGATCTCGCGCCAAATTTTCCACCGTATGTACGCATATGTGGTTTACCGAATTGCTTTGTCACTACATCTCGAATTCTTCCTTGGTGCTTGGATTGCCTTTTACAACGACAGCCTCAATCTTCAACTGATCGTCTTTATTGCCATTTTTGCAGATATCGCGACATTAGCGATCGCATATGACAATGCACCTTATTCAAGGACTCCAGTGAAATGGAATCTTCCAAGACTCTGGGGCATGTCGATTATCCTTGGGCTGGTCTTATTTGCTGGGTCATGGATTACATTGAGCACCATGCTGGTGGGAGGAGAGAACGGGGGTATCATTCAGGGATATGGTGACCGTGATTCCGTCTTGTTCTTGGAAATTGCTTTGACAGAGAATTGGTTGATCTTCATTACTCGAGCGAACGGCCCTTTCTGGTCGTCACTGCCATCTTGGCAACTGTTTCTAGCAGTACTGTTTGTCGACATCATTGCCTCTCTCTTCTGTATCTTTGGTTGGTTTGTGGCCGGACCGACATCTATCCTTGCTGTGGTGCGCGTATGGGTCTTTTCGTTTGGGATATTTTGCGTGATGGGCGGCATCTTCTATCTCCTTCAGGGTTCTGCTGGTTTTGACAATTTGATGCATGGCAGGAGTCTACGGACGAGTCCAAAACAACGATCACTGGAAGATTTTGGTAAGTTCTTTCATCGACCTGTGATATTCATCTTCTAACTTGTCCGCAGTTGTTTCGTTGCAACGAGTATCGACCATCCACGAGAAGAATTCATGATAAAGCATCCGTTCAAGATGCTCGCAACTGGAACACTACGAATACGACTAAGTTGGTGGAAAAGTATTAAGTGTTCGGCTGATATTGCATTTTTAATTCTGGCGTCTTGTATTGAAGCAAAAGCTCTGTAGACCTATGTCTGTATTATATTATACTCTGTATTGAACGTTATTGCAATTGAAGACTGCTTTCAATCGGCTCTTACTCAACAGTAAGCTAGGTAAAGAGAAATGAATCAATTCAACCTTAGACGTTCTATTTCCAGTAAGAATGAATCCAAACGCATGATGCATACAAGCCGCAAGCCGCAAGACCGACGAAGATAATTATGTATCTCATGAAAACTTGAATTAGATGTACACTACTATGTATCAACAAACATACACAAAGAAACACGCACGCAACAAAAGGGGGGAGGGGGGGGGGGGGGGGGGGGAGGTGTTCGGGACCCAAAAATATTAATTCGAATCGCAAGACCGATAAGGAAAGAAAGTAGTTAGTTAGGTGGTAAATATA